>WUAM01000254.1:778803-811057 GCA_024336885.1 Actenoides hombroni | reverse complement strand
AGGCCAGCCCTTTTCTTTGGTCCTCTCCTCGTGATGCCAGCCACCAGCCCGGGACGGGGGATGCCTTTCTGCGGCACTGGAGCGGCGCGATCCTTCCTCTCCAGAAAAGGGAGAGACCCCTCCGGAAAGGAGATCCTTCCTCGGCACCGCCTCCAGCAGCAGAACCCGACGGACGCCGAGTCCTCACCCAGGCAGAGGACGCTGGGGACAGACCCTGCGAGGTCCCGGCCCCGCAGCCCGCACCTTGACTCCCCCCCGCTCCCCGCGGTGCCCGCCCTTACCCTGCCCGCAGGCTCCGCGTTGGATGGCGATGATGGGCGGCTGGCGGAGCCGCTCCGCGCGGCGGCTGGCGGCCCGCAGCTGGCAGGGGCTGGCGTAGGTGACGGCGTCGCTGCCGCAGACGGGCTCGGTGCTGGAGCACTGGCAGCGCCCGGCGCTCGCCCGCTTGCGGACGGTGGCCGAGGCGGGCACGCCGCTGCCGGGCGGCACCGCGCACTGGAGCCCCTCACCGCAGGGCGGGCCGCCGCCGCCGCAAGGCTCGCCTTCCTCCGCCCCGCAAACGCGGCAGCAGCCGCAGACGTCCAGCACGGCCCCGCCGGGGCAGGAGGAAGGCAGCGGAGGGCAGCGGGACCGGTCGCAGCGCTCCGGGCAAGCGGGCGGCGGAGCGGCGGAGGAGGCGGCGGCGGGCAGCAGCAGCAGCACGGCCGCCAGCAGCAGGCTCCAGCCCCACAGCGGCATCGCGGCGGCGGCAGCGGACGCGGAGGCGACGGGAGGCGGGGGGCCGGTGAACGCGACCGGGCGGGCGGGCGGCTTTAAGCGGCGGCGAGGGGGCCGGCGCGGGCGGGGATGGCGGCGGGGCGGGGCGGCGCCGGGCACGGCTCCGTCCCCGGGTCGTAACACCCCTCCTTCCCACCTCCCTCCAGCGGTAACACCCGCCCCGAGCCGTAACACCCCCTCCTCCCCGGAGTAACACCCCCATCCCCGCCTTCCCGAGGCCGTTAACACCCCGTTGCAAACACCCCCTACACACACCCACACCCTAGGCTGCTTTGGGGCATCTGAAATGGTCCGTCAGCCCTCGAAGCTGTTGAACTTGGCGTGGCAAGGAGGGGCGGTGATGCATCAGCCAAAAAAAGCTGATAACGTGTGGGGGGGGTGGGGGTAGCGGCGAGCACTCTTCCCCCCACACTTAAGGAATTACGGGAAAAGCCATCTAAAGTAAGCGGCGATTACCTTTCTAGGAGATAAGAAGATGGGTGGAAGAGCAGATGCGGAGGGCAGGGCGCCAGGCGGTTCCCCTGGTAGACAGAGTAAAGCGATATATGCAAATGTATGCACATAGCGGGCATCCCTGCCCGGAATGCCAGGCACTCCTCCCTGCGCTGACCCGAGAATTCTCCGGCTCTAGAAGGACCTGGGGGGCGAGGGCTGGTCCTGAACTGCGCTCGCAAGGGGAGGAAAGATCCCCTCGGGTCGCTTGTGCTTCACCGGAGCTTCTCAGAGCCTCGGGGAGAGGTGGATACTGGCAATTAGCAGAAGGTTAATCAACCGAAGGCAAAAAAAAAAAACCAAACCCAACAAAGTCTTTCACCATCCTTCATCATCCCACAAACGGGCTGGGCTGAGTTATCTGGCAGCTGGGCAACCGCCAGAATCTATGGACAGAGGTCTCCAGCGTATGCTCTTTTACCACCTTGCATGTGCCTTGAAAGGCCATTTAAACACGCACAAGTAACTTCCAAGGGGAGAAAAAAAAAAATAAATTCCAAAGCTAACAGGGTATAACAAGAACTAATAGCTGGAAATTGAGCACAGCCAATTTTTTAATTACAGGACGATTCAACTCTTGAACAGACTACCAAGCTGTAATTACTTAAGCGTACCTTTATCAGCCACCCGACAACCAAGGACCTAATGAACTTTACAAACCACTGGGCAAGATAAACCGCTATTAACTGATGAGCTGCGATTAAGAAACTGAGGATGCCAGCAAGTGAAGAACACCAAGTCTTTTATTCTACTTTTCATAGGAGAATCTTCACCAAAGAGCCCCTTGAGCAGGTGGAAACAGCATCCCAAGTGTCAATTCAAACCTAATTGTTCGAAGTCAAGTTGTAAAATCTGACAGAACTGTGACCACAGAACCACAAATGTGCAAAACTTAACTGCTTGGTTAGTACCTGCAGGTGGGGAACCGCGTAGACTCCGACGTTCCCAATAAAAGCTCCCCTTCCATCTGCTGTTTTTCAAGAGCTTCTTCTCTGTGCAAGAGAAGAGATTTCAGGATAATTACTTGATTTCAGAAGTGACCCAAGTAGCAATCTAGAACAATCCACAACGCAGCTTCCTTAGTATTAAAAGAATCATGCTGTTAAAATGTCTAAGAAAGTTTGAAAAAGTTTACAAGTTGGTTTTTTTTTTTTTAAATGTATCTATCTAAATGTATATAAAATATGGATAGATACCGTGGTGTCTTCAAATTATTGCTTATCCGTTACTTATTGGCTACTTTGAATACACTTTGAGGCGTTTTGTTTGCTGTTTTGATTTACCCCCCCCCCCCCCCTTTTAAAGACAAGTGTTTAAGGAAAACTGAACAGGTTTTAGGAAAAAAAAAATAAATACAGGTTAAGAAAAGATCTTATAAGCTCATATTTGGAAGCAGGGGCAAAATATATTCAAAGACCATTGTATTATTGTGGGGTTTAGTCCTACCCCACCCAGAAAGGCCATCTGCCTCTCTGTCACCTTGCCTTTGTCAGGTAACTCACCGTTTGAAGCCCTTGGAGCCTTTTAGCCAGGAAAACAAAACACAACGAACACAATCAAACAAACACACACAAAACAAAACAAACCCCACACTCGCATGCAGTGGGAAAGCTCCTTGTTCAGTCATCCTCTCTCCATGGATGTTGAGTCTCTCTTCGCTTGGTATCCTTTGCTATCGGTCATTCCAGGGAGCAAAGGCAAGGCAGGAATAGAGGCTCAAAATTAACAAAAGCCCCATTAACAGACACACCCCCCCCCCCTCAGAACCATTATAATTCAGTAAGTCAATACCCTCCTTCAAAACCTAAATAAAGGGAATGCAGCCTCACCTCAAGAAAAGAGTAATTAATCAATGAAAGTATGAAGTGATTACTTAACTGGTCAGCTTAAATATTTAAGATTTGCTAATTTTATAACTACTTCAAGCACTGCTGCAAGTTTATGGTGTTCTCGCTTGGAAGTTTGAGACACCAGTATATTTATCTTTTCCATGATGCAGTTCTTTTTTTTTTTGCACTCTTCAGCCAGTACTGTCAGCTTCAAGCTCTTTTACAGACTCCTAAAGACCTGTAATACACTAGCCAATATTTTACTTAAACAGCACAGAAAAAGGATGTACAATTGTTGATAGGCAGTCAAGGTCTAAAGAATGTGAAGGAAACAAAATATATACCAAGATATTATGTGAAAACCATTAATTAGTGGTTAATATAACAAGTGGCCTAATAATGAGAACCTTCTGCTGGTTGTTGTTTCTTAAACCAGGTAAGGCTATGAATCTTAATCTGAGTATTAAAATATATTTCTTTTTACATTATGTATATTTTAAGGTTTCACGTAGATGCACACAAGTGGAAAAAAACACATCTCACATTCCAGAATAACTGAAGTAAGTATTTGGGGGCTTAACTTTATAAATATGTTTGTCAGTCAATTAATTACCCGTGTAATCTGTGCAGCCAAAAGGTGGTATAAACCCAGAAATTATTACTTCACCCCCTAAGTAACATTTTCACACAGTACCACTATCCAAACCAGCAGACATTTATCAGTACTCAGAGAGACCAAAAATGTGGCCTGAAGAATACTTGCACTTGAGACTTACTAGGAAAATATTTCATCTCCTACTTTTCAAACAGAACTTGATGATGGGAGGCTCCATCTGGAGATAATAGGCTGCACATTCTTCCAAAGGTATGAATATTTGGGTACTGCTGTTGGAGATTTGCCCAACATTCAGCCTCTGCCCTGCTCACAAGATGGATCAGGATGGAGATTGGCCCTTCCTGAAGCATAAGAGTGTGTCTTCTATTACCTATTATGAAAGCAAGTTTTCCTGGGTGTCCAGGAAGATGTTGCCATGTTACCCAAGATGTATCATTTAATGCCTTTGAAATCTCAGTTTCAGAAGGTAGCAAAACACCTCATGTTAAGAGCTGCTACCTCCAACGGCTTCCTGGGTAAAGGAAGGAGCGAGAGAAGCCAGTGACACTTGCAGCAGGATTCTTATATTGCTACTGCACATGGGGGCCAAGGAGGTGGCTTTGGAGGAAGCATATGGGCACTCATGGGAAGGACGTGAAGCAAGGAGCAAGTCAAGGTTAAAAAAAAAACCCCCGTACACTTCGCAAAAGAAGGGGTTAACGGCACAGTCCGGGGCTGGAACAAGCCTGGCTTAAAAAGAAGATGGGGAAAGTGAGATGTCCAGAAAGCCTCAATTCCAGGCAAGCTTAAAGAGCTTGGACTTTGCAGAAAGCTTTTTTCTAGGTTTATTATGACTGCATTATTGTTTTGCTTCTTCATTAATGGCTTTCTCCCAGATTTTCTGGGGGAAAATGTATGCCGTCCTAAATGCTAAATTATAATAGGACATAAAATGCCTATACAGACCCCCTAGAAAAAAACTTCTCTGCTTTATAGGACCTCTCTATTTTGTGAAACAAGTATTTTTTTTTTTTTAAAACATATGCTGGATTCATTGCTACATACAGCAAAAATCCCATTGCTTTCAAAGAGAATGGCTGCAAACCAGGGAATTTCAAATGACATTCTTTTTCCAGCTGCGAATGCAGCATGATTTACACAATAAACCCGAGTGTCTTTTGCAAAGCTTCACAGGAAACCGAGCAACTGCCCCCAAGAACCAATTGCTAATCAGAACAATTTAAGTATGTATTTGCTTATACTTTCTTTCCCCCATGATGTCAGAGGGCAATCATACAACTAGGAGTGTAAGTATCACACTACAGGCAGGGACTGTAGAGCAAGCATTGAAGCTTCACGAATTTATCTACAGAAAACCAATGCACTGCTATAAAAACATGCAGCTGACACCTACCTGTTGAGGACAGATGTTACTTAGGTGCCCTCATATCCCCAGTTACCACTAGGAGAACAGGGGCAACAGGAATGTAGTGCAACGAAGTGGTTTAAATTCTTGAAAGGTGTGTTCACTACACATTGAGATGCAAAAATCAGTGCTGACAGCCGTTTTAAATGTAAATCCCCAATTACCGTGGCAAAAGTACCACTTTGATGAGCAATATTCAACCAGTACTACACCATCACCTAATGTCTTCACAAATGAGCACCAGTTTCTTTTTCTCAGAGAGGCAGAACAGAAAATCTGAAGCGAAACAATGCAGATATTTGGGGCACGATTCATGTAGAACAGGACTCGTAAATATTCCTGAGTGCCCTCCATCGAATATTTCAGAAATGCTTTGGCAGTTTACTGGCTTGGAGCATCAAATAGTTGTTTAGATTGTGCTCCAAAATGCAGATGAATATTAAGACATGAAATAAAATTGATAGAAGGTCGAACTACACATAGCACAGAGCACTTCATTTTTTATTCCATTCTAATATTTAGACTAAAGATGCCCTGTCCAAATTTCCCCATCTTTCATTTCTTCCCACTTCAAATTAATATGGAACCTTTGTAAGAACAATAGTATTTCCGTCCCACCCCTTCAGAGTGCACCTTCTTGGTGTGCTCACTAGTTTCTCCACATCCATTGTAACACAGACTTCCTATAAAGACTATAAAAGTTAGCCTTTGATTATCAGCACTTTCTATTAATATAGGCATCTTTACGATGGGAGATAAAAGTGAACGCAGCATCACATAGTAACTCATTGCTACGGTGAATTTTGACTTCTGAACCTACAACTGCAAAAACCTCAAAGTCAAAAAGGAAAACAAATAAAATAGCGGTTTAGTGAGGAAAGAATGAAGATTCAAACTGGTTGGGTCCCCTCTTTCAGTCCATAGCCCTGATTACTCTGGTCTACCTCCAAACTCATACCTTTGTGCCACACTACTCGGCCTACCGAAAGCAGCAGAGATGCCTCCTCCCCAATCTAGTAGTCCAAGAGGTTGTACTCAGATGAGACATTTTAAAGGTCCTTCTGTCCAGCTGCATCACTCCAGATAACCAGTTTCCCAGGTACGTTCAACTGCAGTAATTAAAAGTCAACTAGATCAGCTCCAGACCTCCTTGTACAGAAAATTAGTGCTTTACACTGCTAAACACACATCTTCCAAGCAATAATTAATGCTTTGAGCCTGCATGTTTTATATACTCATCTAACATAGGTATATACCCTTGTCATTCAGAAAAGGCTACTCTTATTAGGCTGAATTCCTTTCTGGCTATGAGCAATACATTTCTCTTGGATTGGTTTATCATATGAAAACAGCAGTTCTTTAACAACTACACATTTTAATAATGTGGTTCAAGTTTTGCTGCTTGGAAGAATCTGTTTTTGCATGCTACAAAATGTCTTTTATTTCAATAATTTTACCATCCTCTGATTGCCCGTAACTGCTTTCCACAGACAGTAGCATCACGAGAAGCCTCACACTTCCATTATTCACTGGACAGGTTAACAGATTATTCACTTGTTTTTCCTCCCACGTCATAGCTGCCTCGGGAGTAAACTGGTATTTGTAAACAAAAGCAGCAAGGATAAAAGGGTGTTCTGTTTTGTCCTCAACCAGTTTGCTGCCATTGCTATTCAGAGCTTATAAAAACAAGAGTATAAAACAAAAATAAAACAACAACAAGAAAAAAAAATCCTTTGGGTAGTCCTAGAATGTTTTGGATTGGAAGGGACCTTAAAGATCACCTAGTTCCAACCCCCCCTTAGTCCAGTGACTTAAGTGGAGTTTCAAGATGGATTTTTAAGGTTCAGAAGCATATGTCAAAAGGAAATGCCTGACTTATAACAACACTTAAAGCTGGAGCATGACCTCTAGGTGGTGCTGACATCCTGTCATTCCATGAGATTAAGGCATATCCCAGCTTATTAAAGGCTATTCTGAACTACTACCCTTTGGCAGAAACCTTTACACAAGTGGGCTGCAGATCTCTCAGTTACTGTAAGTTTCTAACACTGTGGGTTTAAATCTAGACCAGTGCAGAATAATTCAATTCCCTCTTCAGTAAAAGGGCAACAGCAAGTACAGAGTGAAATGAAAACATTCAAGACAGCTCTTGGTAAGACAGAGCATCCAAGTCATTTCAGGGACCACAATTCAGGTCTCAATGGGCTGTGAAAGATAAGGAAGGTATTTCTTTTTAATTTATAATTAGAGGAGAAAAAAGCTGAAAGCTAAACAGAAGAGATGCATGTGATAAGTCAGCTAGAAGTTGTTATTTTCAGCTCCTTGAAATGAGTTTGAGTTGCAGCCAGTAATTGCATTTTATTCTGACATTTGTTACCAAGAAGAATAAACTGTGTTGCTGTACACGGATTAGCGTCTTAGCTTGGCATCCACCAAGGACCTTCCTGGAACATCAGCCCCATACTGCTGCCATCAAGCTCCTTTTGGAGCTTACCAATGTTATGACAGAGCCTAAAAATGTCTCATTTAAATGGAGATGTGCTACCAAAGGCACAATTATATCCACATTTCATACCAACTCTGGCCTGGGGTGCAACTGGTTAAAATGGAAGCTTCAGGACACTCAGGGCAGTGACTCCTCTAGAAGTTGTATGTTAGAGTAAGATGTTCCACAGCACATTTTGATACCAGTATAACTGCAGATATAACCAGTATAACTCAGAACATGTTGCAAGCACACAAATGTTAACTGTGTACAGCCTGTATTAAAAAAAATTACTCTTATTTACCATTGTTCATCCAAAGCTTGTGCACTGTTGAGACAGACCAATTCAGTGAGATGCTTTACAGGTGAGAAAAATGGACTTGAGAAATACAGTCACTCCAGTGTGATGGTATCCTACTGTCTGCTGTACAGACGGTGAAGTGCTTCCAGATGTCATGGGTGCCATTATTTCAGGAACTCTTTCTTTGAAAGAGAACCTCTCTGATGCAACAGAGAGTTCAGCATGTTGCATTTAGTTATCCTGGGGTGTTCCCCCCCCCACCCCCCCACCTTTCAGGTGGTGCCTGTTTCCAAATGGTTATTTTGACATTACCATGCATCATCTCTCCCCTTCCGTTGATGCAAAACCCGATCAATTTTCCTTCCATAACAGGTACAAATTTTGCAGAAGAAACTGAGAACAGAGAAACAACAGCTCATTCTGTTCAGCTTATTTCTTAGGCCACACAATCTGATCAGGTTTGAAGAATTAGAGATGCTATAGCTGCATGAAAGTTAATCTGACCTCTTAAATGCTAAAAAGGAATACAGTGTTCTGACAAAAGATGTAACACCGTGCAAAGAAACTCAAGGCAGATGTTAAGTTACCCAAACTGATTTATTGACAATTTAAATGTGACATATTTACAGCACTGTTTCTAAAATAATTTAACAATTTTCATAGATTTATAAAAGTACTGATAAATAGGAGACCCTGACAATTACCAACCACAAATATTTCCCTATGCTACTGAACTACAACAGTAGTTCTTTCTTTTTTTTTTTTTCCTCTTTTTATAAGTCCCATAATGGAGCTGCTTTACCTCCACCCAATGTGTAGAATTGTCAATACCAAAATATAATAAAATGAACATGCAGTGTGAAAGCTGTACCAGAGCAAGTGATTTCAGATGTTAGACTACAGTAAAAATATTTCAATGCAAAGTGTCTTCCACACAGAATGTACTTGTGAATAAAAAAAAAGCTTCTAAAGAGCTATTGTTTTATCTTTAGAGAAGTTAAAATCTACAATACTAGTACAGACATTTACAGTAACTTCCAATTGTGTGGTAGTTTTCACATACACCTAAAGAGTCAAACAAAACCAGTAATTTACAAACACCACTGCCTTAAGACAGTGGTTAGCTTATGGATAAACAAGAAAAAAAAAGAGAAGGTGCTGATATAATTCAAGGTTTTGAAACTCAACTACATTTCATTTTTATCTGACACCAATTATTCTACCCTTGGATCAAGAAATGGTGGTCAATCCATTCGTATCTCTCAAGCAGGAAGTCAGTCTGGAATTTGGAGAGAAGATGGACTTGTATGATATGTATCTTAAGTTCCAGTAGACCAAAAAAAAAAAGGTATGGCAAAGCTGAACAATCTGAATCACAATAAGCAGCAGCATGAGATATTTGTGGGGTTTTGATTAAAGCAAACATTAAAAAAAGAAGATGAAAAGTACACCATCTAATCCAACACTTGAAATGTAAAGGTTCTGTTCATTTGCATCACTGAAGCCCCATAACACAGTGTACACAAACAAATACTCTTTTTTTTTAAAAAAACCCCCATATATTGCACAGCCAGTAGGTGCAATACCAGAACACTGGTATCCCTAGCACACCTTTTCTATTTTAAGTAGCTGTTTGGAACTATGCTATTCAGAACAACTCCAAGGCGACGTTCAAACCCACGGAGAACGGTTGGTGTACATACCTAACCCCAACGTGTTTCCACGACGCGAGAAAAGACACAGGCACTTAAGATTAGTAGTGCACGGAAAGTTAGAGGCCACAACTGCATGACTACGAACAGTTCAGTACCAGTAACAGCAAAACGAAACGAGGTCTTCCACCGATCGAATCTAGAAACAAGAACTGCTCACAAAGCACCGCTAAGAAACCCAGTCTCAAAACGGTAAATCCAACGACACGTTTCGACATTTAAGAAAAAAAAAAACCAAAGCCTAATGTAACACAATATCAACCCTACTTGGTTCAAAAGGTCTGAAGTGTCCAAATTCCAAAGTCCAATTTCTCTTCTCCCTCTGCCAAAACACCGTTACAGGCAGTCCGCTAAAATCCAAATGTGCAAAAAAAGGTTAACCCACCTTTAGGAGTGCATCAAAAAATAGGCTGACTATTCAAAATATTATTTTAGTGGCAATTTTACAGCACCGTAATTACAATTCCCAGGGAGTTCAAAATTCTTGTTCTGATAACAAATCAGTTGACACTGTCGATGCTAAAGAACAGAAGAAACATTTTGTGCAGTTCCTGGTATCTGAAAGTCACAGAGAGAAACAATTCTCATCTTTACCTAAAAACTTACTGTAGTTCAAAAGGAAATTAAATAAATCACTTTTGTTGGCAGTAAGTTCTCCACAATATAGCACTAGGTGTAAATTTAGTAAATTTACCAGACTAGAAAAGAGAAGTTGCTAGTACCTTGCTAATTTGCAGAAGTACTTTTTCCAGGTTTCTCTTTTGTTTCATTGTTTGGTTGCTTTTGCTTTTAAATTTTGCAGTTTGGCCCCTCCCTAGTAAGTGATTTACAATCAGGCTTTGAGGAAATACACCAGGTCCATTTCTGACCCTCAGCTGAAAGGCAATATACAAACACATTATATATATACACATGTGCACCCAGAAACACACATACACACACACATATATATAAACAAACATCAGTGTTCCGGTTTCTTGTTCTCCTTTCCTATCATTTTCTTTGGTTAAAAGTCCGAACAAGGAAATTAGAGGACTGAACAAATGGATCATTCTCCAAACACTTCCATCCCTACACATCGCTAACTGGAAGGCTTGCATCATCCAGATCCACAAGGCCAAGATCCTGTTCCTGAGTGCCATTTTTACTTTGGGGTTCCAAGAGGCCCCGTTCAGTCACTTTGGAAGCTGATTCTCTTGGAGCGATAACCTGGATCTTGTAGCTCCCTGGCTTGGCCTTGGTAAAAGATTCGTGAAATCCTCGCTTCTCCAAGGCAGGGTATTTGGCGTGAGGGTTTGGGACCAGAGGGCTGCCGTGAGAGGCTGTGGAATGTGAGGTGGCTGGGGCTGGGATGGCAGAACGGAGAGCATGGTTGGGTTCGGAAGAAGACTCGGTATGCTCCTGGAAAAGAAGAGCAAGCGTCAGATGAAGTCAGCGACGTCACGTTGGAAAGATGCAGTTTCAGTTTTCACTCTCAGGAAAAAAAGAAACCCAACCAAAAATCAAGGCAGAAAATAAACAAAGCGAAGCATCGGCCACAGCAGCAGGAGGGAGGTGCTTTCTCAAGGCACTGTATTATTAAATGTGAGCTTACAGCAGTATGTGACAGCAACATCAGTTTCTTCATCTGAGGAAATCTCTCAAATCGAGCTCGGCAGCTATTTAGACTTTATAACATAGTCCAGCAAATTGAGGTCTCTCATTTAACCAAGATGTTAAGTAATCTTTTGAAGATCCACACTTTCAAGGCCATTGAAAGGGACATCTTTCCAATAGAAAAATATACTCAAACATTCACATACATCAGAAACTCATACCCTAATTCCTGACGTAATGCGCATTCTACGGTTCCCTCTTCTTGGGGTACCAATCTTCCCAATTTGTTTCAGGGATGAAACAAAACCAGTAACTATTTCATGCCATCGAAGGCTGCATAACAATTTCCTAAGTTAACAAACTTAGAAAAGAAACTGATCTTTAAGCTGCTGCTTCTGTCAAGTTATTTTCTTGTGTTTGTTATTGTTAACTGCCATTCTGTTGACCTTTACATATCTCTATTAGATTGATACTGTGAAAATAAGGCTTCCACCATTTACTTACTGATAGAAACAAAATTCCCAGGCTACCCAGGAATGATTTAGATGTCTAAAGCAGAGTACCATTTTCAGAGGGCCATTTTAGACATCCTCGGTTATCCTGCCCGACCTACAGCTGTTAACTCCAGAATAAACAAACATCCCTCAGGTTCTGCAGCAGTTCTGTAAGGATGTCTGGGATCCCCAGGGCTAGCTGGTATGATGGCATGAGATGGTATGATCAAAGTGATGCGTGATGATGCCGTGAATACTTCCCTCTGCATGCATGAGGAGCTGCAGCTGCTGCCACTTCTGCCACCGCCAGCGTTAGTACACGAACTAAAGGAATCTGCCAACCCACGCGTGTACACAAATCAAGTCACTTCTCAAGCACGTTTGTTAGCAAAAAAAAAAACCAACCATCACAGATGTGTGTCCAAGATGCAAATGTACATCCTAAATGAAATACTTTTTCACAGCAGTTTTCCAAGTTTCTTTTCGAATGCTATGACGTGAATTCAGAAGTTTAAACATAATGGATTCTGCCAAGTACTACTGTATTTCTTTTTATAAATTACTATTAGGCGAAGGAGCAGTGCAATTTTTTTTTGGACTTCAGTTTTGTGTTCAATTTCAGTGAAGTATTTCACCTAATTTGCATTGCCTTATTGCATATCTGACTTGACTTCCCAAGAAAAACAACTGCTTTAAGAGAAGACGCGATTCGGTGATTTACCTACTATTATAAATGATTTTAGTTCAACATACAGGACAAAAGTAAGGGATATTAGGACAAGATCTCTACAATAAGTTTTTGCTAAATTGGGCTGAAGGATACTCAGATTTTACTACCCACACTGACTGTAATTTCACAGTTAAGAGCCTATGCTGCTGCATTACTCCTAAGGCGTACTGCTTTGAACAGCATACCGATTACATATCGTAACGCTTCTACGTTGGAACTAAATTTCATGCAGAGACTTAGAAGCCATGCAAATCAGGCTATGATATCATCCTTCCAATTACTAGAGTTACAACGTGCATTTCTCTGTGTGTGTGTGTGTGTGTGTGTGCACGCATCTGTATTAGTTTGTGGGTAGCTTAAATTTAATTTTGCTTTTGCGCAGTTTCAAAAATGTAAAGTACAATGGAAATATGAACTCTCATGCAAATTAGGTTTAATAGTTGCCTATTCAAAAAGCCATCACGTAATGCTGAAATATAGAGTACGCTTTGAAGTATAAATACACATTTGCCATTTTTAATTTCCAATTATTTCAGAAGCAAGAAAAAAAACCAGTGCGAACCTGTAAGTGAATGAGATAATTTATGAGTTAGTTTTCAGTAATGGTAATGACAACAGGCAGCATTATTTTCAGGGTTTGTTTTTTTTTTATAGTGCAAATTAGTGTCTTAGTTCTAGCCCTCTGTTAAGAAGGCAAGTTTACATGAGAGCCCACATACGTGCTGCATTCACCAGTTCTTGATGTATACCTCTGTATACAAGGATTCGACAGCCTTCTGGCCTGCCGCATCTGGAACACAGTGCAAAGCTAAGATTAGAGTAACCTACACTTGGGGAAAGAAGAGAAGAGAGGGGAAAAAAAGAAAAAAAGTGATGCAGACAGTAATAGCTAGATTGCTCAGTTAGCCCCACAGAATAAGAGAGCACACGAAGAAAAGTTTTATATCTATTTTCATTCCCCCACCCCTCCCCCAAAAACCCAGAATTTAGGATAGGAAGTTGGATTGAAAAGCATGAAGCAGCTCCCAGCTGCCAAAAGTTCAGACTGAATTAACAGAAACATGGTATCAATGCAAACGTGTAGACAAAAAGGCAGATTTAAGTTATTAGCTTTCAGATCATGGGGGTAATGATATATTCAGCTTACTACAGAAGATCCCGCAGCCAGGAAGTGAAAACCATCGCTCGCAACATCTGAACTGTGAAGTATTCCATCTGTTAAATCCAGACATACTTGGGGACATTGTGACACTACAGAAACCTTCACTACTTTCCACGTGCAGTTTGCACTGCAGACGGAACACAGTTTGAACGCGAGGACGTACGAAACGCCGGCATCCACGCGGCTGCACAAAGACTAAGATCTGTCACAGTGCCTCAGTTCAGCAGTGCTAGATGGTGTTCACCCCGTTTCCAACAGCAAAGAACTAATTCATGCGAGCAGAGATCTCAAAGAAGCTCCTGTCAATTTGGATCTGCATGTACACAAACTATCAAGAACAGAGACCAACAATTTAGTGGCGGGAGTCGTCAGAAACAAATCAGGATATTGCAATTTGCTTGCAAAACTCTGCAACTGGCAGAAACACCTCGCAGGAATTAGAAAGTTTCAACTTTACTTCCAAACTAGAAGCCATGACAAAGACCATAGTAAACTCAGAAGAATTATTCTAGGTTAGCATCTGCATTATCTACGTGGTCAAGATAATACAATGCACATAAAAAAATAAATCACATAGAGTTAAGACTAAGATAAGTGCTCAAAACTGCAAAATATTTTATGCTAGTGTGTATGACAGTTCATGCAAAGATGCCACGTTACTACAGGACAGGATAGAGGACAGGTGAAAGGAAAAAGCAACTAGAACTTCATGGGCACAAAGGAACACCAACTAATCAGGTTTTCTCTGAGGTTCAGAATAACATACGGAAGCTGCTGATCTTCCAGGTCCCCGCTGTGCTACAATGGCCCCAGAAATTGCTTTTATCCAACTGTGCATGTCTTCTGGACTGTCGGCCTGGGTCAAACAACATGGATTATATTTCAACATCATCAACTCACAACTTTCACAGTGTCCCCACCATTAAAATGGCAGCCCTACCCTACTTTAGTACCTACTGTTAAAGCAATAAGGAGCTTCCATTTATTAACCCAGATATTCCTTAAATTGCTACCCTGAATTTACTATGATATGCATATAGTATATAAAATAAGCATGAAATGAGTATTTTTAAACTATTTGCATATTCTAGATTCAATTTTTTTTACTTTAAAGCAGAAATTAAAACATCCATAGAAATTCTTACAGGAGATACCCCGACCCCTCTTATCAGGCTTTGGCCAGTGACAGAACTTCTCTACTTTTCAGTTGCTGTTGCATTTCTGTGATGTATTTACTACAGAGTTACAGTTAAATAAAACTCAAGTCTCTGTTGGGGATCAGCTATACATTTACTCAGAACAATCCAAAAGAATCCCACAGAAGCAGGAAAAGCAAGTTTTGCTATTTGTGTTATACCCAAACACTTAGAAGGATGGAATCAGGGCAAGGATGCAGTGAATAAAGTGCATATGGCTACCAAATAGCCACTGGAAGTGGAAAGTTGCTCTGCTTTAGTAGGTATTTTAATGGGGCAACTAATTTGAATCTGAGAACTCAGTTACTATACATAAAAATTCAGAAGATTTGATGAGCCGAATGGCAATAAAATCATATTAGGATTTATTGTTTACTGCTTTCATACTCTACCAACATCACAGCTGCTGTTACGTGGAGTATTTCTAATGTGCATCTTTCTGAAACACAGTGGAAAAATCACATTCCCTCTGAAAATCACAGCACAGTTAAATACAACTTAAAAAGCAAAACAGCAGCGCCTCTGCATTTTAACTTTGGCAATATCCTTTGCCCAAAGCTTATAAAAACAAAAAAAGAAATTACCTGTACATAAAAGGTTCGAGAAGTTGTAACAATTTCAAAGAGATTGTCTCTCATCATTATATCACTGTAAATGAAACACACAAAAAGACTTCAACCAGCAAGTACAACTTTCTATTGTAAAAAGACTCTAGGACACGCAGCGAGCCGAAGATCTCTGCATTTCTTTATCACTCTACTGTTCACTTTTTGGTCAATGCCAAGTAGAAAACAAACCCCAGCATCTCTTACTCATTTTAGTCCTAAGACTCTTTAGTAGCACGCATGCTACTGTATTTTTAATTGGCATACTCCAAATCATTTCATGTTAAGTTTAAAAATATTCTCTGATCTAGTCAAATTTCTGTAAAATTTCACATTTATATTTTGCTAAAAGCCCCCAAAATACCCTAATACAAATGTAATTAATTCCTTAGTATTTTGCCATTTGGCAGGAGGAAAATATAAGGTAATGCCCTCTCTAAAGGTTTAGAGACTATATAAGTAGAAAATTGGTGCCTCAGACAGCACCCATGCGTCTCAGCTCACGATTGCATGGTACTCCTTTGTTCCACCCTTCTCTGATGCATTTACATTCAGTAGAAGGCTACAAGTTTGAAGCACACACTAATGCAGAACCCTCAAAACCAGTTATGCACAAAACTACCTGCTGTACTGTAAAGACTATCACACACTCGTATGTTAACCAAAGGTATTAAGAAGTTTCTGATAAGCAGTCTAGCCATGACAAAGCAGCATCTGCATCTTCTGTAGCCACATCAGTGCTTCTTTCCTCACCTTTGTTTGCATTCCTGAACTTTATGGACCTCCTTAAGTGGTATAACCCTGAGAGGTTCCTTTTCCTGAAAAAAAAAAGAAAAAAAAAAGGGGGGGGAGGGGGGAGTTTCAGTAGAGTATATCTACAATTAAAAATATAGTACAAAAACAAAGGTCTGGACAGTTGACAGCAGCAGACTTATGTAAATTAAACTTTAAAGGCAGTCACTTATGCAAAAGGTGATGTCAACCAAAACTATATTTGCTTAAGTATTATCCCAACCACAGCACTTGCAATGAAGAGAAGGTGAGACCCAAGAAGTAAAAAAATCCAAAAGCATTAATTCACCTTATAACAGAGATGATCAGGTAATCACCCCTGTCTCTTACCCCTAACTAGATCAGAAAATTCATCTGGCCTCAAGCAGCTTATTTCAGTAAACTGGGATTACATTCATATTTCATATTGCTATGAAAGGCTACAAGATGCTTTGTTAATTGTACTGTGTAACATGGCTTTGAATAAAAGTGTATCAATTTATGCTCAAGGCAAAAATACAGAGAAATCAAAACCTGTAAAAGAGTAAGTCTCCTTAAAGCATATGAAATTATGTTACTGTGACAGAAGTGTTACAATTCTGTCAAAGTACCACATAATAAGAAAAAAGTGAGAACATTCAAACTGAAATACTTTCACTTTTGCCAAGACAACGTGATGTCATAGACACTAATATCTTCTTTTGGTTGTTGCAGTAAAACACAAACAACTTGTTTTTACCTCCGAATGTGTTTTCTTTAAGCAATGCCACAAAAGGCTACTTCAGTTAGCTTTTGTCTCTAAGCTGAAGACATCAGCTCTGGAATTATTTTCTCTACAATTTCTATTATATATACTTCAGAGATTTATGTTAGTCTAGCAAACAGTGAGTGTCACCCAAATATAGCCATCCTTAAATGTCAGTTTTCATTAGATCACTTGTCTCTATAGCAGATCAAAGGTACAGAGTTTAAAGCTCAATGTTTTCAGATCTTTTGCCCCTCCTTCCCCCCCACTCCTCCTAGCTTTGCTCATCCATTACAACTGTGTTTTCAAAGCAATAATATCAAATGTGAACTGCAAGATCATTCCTGGAACCCAGATTTTACAGATGCAAAACAGCAGCATCTCAAGGTATCCAGTAGGACTCAAACTATCAGTCAGCAGGCTGGCTGTCAAGACTAACTTAAGTAAGAGCCACACTTGACTGAAGACTGCAGCTATTGGTAAAAAAAGCATATTTCTTTAGGTTTCCTTGCAACTATCACTGGAAAATAACATACGTCTGTAAACTTACCAGTTCAGACTTGAAATACCCTATTGTGTTTTCATCTAACTGAAAGTATCTTCTCTTCCAGTTCTTCATCTGTTAAAGGAAAAGAAAGAAATATTTATATATTTTTCTATGTAACATACAAATATATTTACATGCCATGTATTTTTCATGTATGTATACATTTTAATATATATAATTCTGGTTTATATTTCCAATAAATTATACTGTATAACAACTATATATTATTATTCATCTACAACATTTATTATTTTTGCATATTACACATACATAAAATGTATATAAACATATGTATCTATAGCACCCCCAAAATAATTCTGCAAGACTCTGCCCAATGAATTATTTTTGGATTTTTTGCATTTTTTTTTTTTAAAACTGCTAAAATTAAAAATTCTGGAAATTAGTATTTTCTATTACAAGAATTTTTCAACAATCTCCACTGAAACTAGCAACTCAGCAGCACAAGTATCCTGTAAGAAATGCTGAGACAGTACATTAAAGGTTTCTACCTTATTTTTAACTAAAAAATAAGAACATAAAGAGAAGCTTCATAATTCAAGATAGAGAACTCAGGAAGCATGCATGTCTTGCTTAATCTGAACTCTGTTACTACTTCTAGCAAAGCATGATGTGAGTAGCTCCACTTGTGTTAATCAGTCTGACAAGCTGTACAATTATTCCTTTGAACTGAAAAATTAGCTTTTTCTAACTGTTTTAGTGATGTAAAAAGGACATTGAACTTCTGCTTTCATTTACATATTTCTAGTAAGCAAACTAAGAATCTCTCCGTAACTGTAGAACAGAATAATTCCTGATTGCATACACTACTCATAATGTGGAAGTCTGCATGCAAATTTTCCTCTCCAAACATCTACAACAACATAACACTGAAGTAAGTAATGAAAAGTAGTAATACAAACGTGAATTACATGCTCCTGGAGGATAAGTTTTACCATTAGCCATCCTTAATATTGTCAGTAGCCCTAAAATTAATAGTAATTATGTCTTTTTTTTTAATCATCACTTGATAAGTACAACTACCACCTTGGAATCTTTGCTCTTGACTAATGAAACACTGTTCTCAAATACTTACCACTGCTCCTTGTTTTACACAGTAGCCAGCTTTGATAATAGCATTATCTGGGGGATGCTTAGCAGTAAAATAAGGAAGGTGACTCTGAGACCGTTTCAAATAATTCCTGTCACCCCCTTCACTGCACTCACTGATTTCTTCTTTCTAGAAGAAAAAAAAAAAGTAGGAAAGTTCAGAATACTCCTATTTTTTTTCTAAAGGTCAAAGAATAACTATACTAGTTATAATAGGGAACAATTGTCACATCCCATGCTCGCAAATCCCATTTCCAATTTATTTGAAAGAATATTTCAAATGGTTTCTGAAGATAACTAATGAGTGTCTTCAAGGGCTCCAAGCTAAGCACTTGCAAGCTCCCTTCAGAAACTGCACTGAGAATGTGTTGAGTATTCTCAAACAATACTGACAAGACACTCAGTGAAGAATGTTAGACCTAAACCCAACATCTATGCACGTATGTAGTGCAAACTCCTAACGTGACTTGAAGGGCAAAACAGTAGAGGTGGCTACAGGAAAGAAAAAATATTTCTAGGATCATTGCACACATTAGAATTCACCAATTTAAGCACATTTCACATGTACAGATCTCATTTAGATTATATTAATCCCAATTTTAACTATTTTGCAATTCAAGGAACTTTGAGAAATAGATACAGGTCTGTATCTAACATGGCACAGATTCTTCTTCCATGAGTTTGTCCAATCTCTCAAACTCAGGAAAGTTTCTTGAATCTGTGACATCTTTTGGCAAGGACTACTTTATGTTTTATTACTCACTGAGAGAAGAACTTGCCTTTGTTTCACCCGCTTCGTTTAAAGGCCCAAGGCTCTTGTACTGGAAAAGACAGTTTACACCATCCACTCTTTCTAGTTAACTCCTAATATTTGCAGGTTTTTTCCTCCTCTGTTACTGAACACTAAGATGATTTTTTCATAGACTGATTGTAACTCTTACCTAGTATTTTCTATAAAAACTAGGATTGTTTTTCCCAGAATCCCTTACATCACATTTATCTGTTGTCTTCCTTACTACCTCTAATAATATAGTACATATATAATCATCTGACTTTATCATCTCCCCACACACACACACACACTTTTCCTGGCAGTTAAGACAGAACTTTGGCATTAACACCAACAATTCATTTCACACACACAAAAAGGCGTTTTCAGTACAGTAACTGATACCTGTGAGCAACCAATATACTCAAGTAATTGTAAGACTATAAATATAAGACTATAAAAAGTGTTGTATAATCCTCTATAATCTTGTACAAAGGGAATAAAAAAGCTCAAAAAACACCAGTCAGTATCAGTAAAAGGTTAACATCAAAGTCTAAGTCCCCTGATCAAGGTGAGAAAGCTGACAGCTATACTGTGATACATAACCCATTCCCACTTGTCAAATAACAAAGCTTTCTCTACCAAATAGCAGCCCACTTGCTATATGGGTGTTACCTGGGTAGGTGTAATGATAGGAACACCACCAACAATTTCTGTCCTGTAAGAGACTTGCTTCTTTCCACCTGGGCTTTCAGCTTGACGATTTGCATTATCCATTTGACAAAGAGGATCAGGCTGCTTTGGTACCTGGAAGTGGAATATGGTGATTAACCTAAGTTTATGAAGACTTAAAAGAAAGCTTTAATCATCACTCGGAATTTTTTTCATTTGTCCTCAGCATGATTTTACAACAGTTCTCTGACTGTAAAAGGCTAGCAATAGCTTACATGACCATGTGTTGTAGAGGCTATGTTTTAGCTCTCAGAAGAAAACTAGTGCCAATAAAGATATTCCACCAGGTGTCTTGAAAGCTAAAAAATAAAACAAATCAATTCCCAGCTTTGCCATAATTGCTACGCTTGATCTTCAAGCAGCACTGCTAATTTGTAGGAGAACTGCTTCTTTATTTTTCACTTGCTTTCAGTTTTAGTAATAAGTGCTTTAGACTGGAGACCCCCCAGTGCCTGAAGAGCTAACACAGTAAGGCCATCAACACAGGGCAACTGCACTGAGACTTCTGTCAAACAGGATGCCTGACCAGTATGACATTTGCACTTTTATGTTGCTAAGTTCTGTCCAAAACGACCCTACCTACCTATTTCTGACTACTAGATAATTCTTTCAAATGTGGAACTAAAGCCATCAGAACACCACAGGAATTCAGCTTCCCCAGTGTTTTGATCTAAAATGTTTGCTCAAATTTCTGAGTTTGTGCAAGAAGATCTGTAACCTAAGAAATGCACGGACTACACAAAACATTTTCATTTATCATCTGCTTTCACCTCTGATGTTAATAAATTTGAAGTGATTTCCACAAGCAGAGATCAAGAATCTCACACCAAAAATATCAAAGCCAGCAACCTACTGGATGTTTACAGAGGACATCCAAACTCTTTCAGAAAGCAAAGACATTGAAATGGTCTTCACACAGTGAATTACCACACAAGACCGTGGCACATTCAAAACTTGAAATTTAACTGATCTAGACAAAAAAAGCTACTTCATAGTTTGCTGTGATTATATTTCCTAAGCCCAGGACTGCTTATTTTACAAAAAAAACCCCAAAACCAACAAAAAAACAACCAAAAAACAGCCTGCAAAGTAGTACACACAGTTCTGAGAGCACAAATACCAGCCTAAAACAGCTTCCTCCTGGCCAAACGAAGGTGGCACTCAGCAGCTTGCTCTGGTGTGGCCTCGGGCTCATTCTCTCACTTCCCATGTGCCCTCAACCTTGCACAATGCTCAGCTTTGCCAGCACAGGTATAAAGTGACTCTGGTCACAGCCAAGTCTGGCACTGAAGGGTAAGACATTCACCTAGTTCACACAGACCATGGGCCTCACCCTTTCAAGGGAAGGGGCTTGTAGCTACAGCTTCATGGGCAGGTAAGTGCTTCAGCCATCACAAACTCCTACGTAAAGTGTTACAGACCAAACCCAGTCACCTTCTCCTATGAATGCATTTTTCAAGCACTACTCATCAATAGGTACAAAATGTGCCCGACCGCAAAGGTTCATGATTGGTTTGAAATTCTTAGTGCTAAAAAAATGCAATGACTCTTTGAAGGATTACAACCTACAGCAAGTAATGCTCATATGAAAATCAATAATTCAATTCTCTTAATTTGATTAAATAATTGGCCATACTAAATAACCTCCAAAGTGATCAACAGTTCAAAGGCTTGTTCCCTCAAAGACAAAAAAATCCGAATGATTTCAACAGAATGCAAGTTAAACATAATATAAACAAACAGCTTTCAGACTGAATTTTAATTTGATGCAATTAACCCATTGTTTCTTGAACTGAAAAAATTCAAGCCTGGTTGTGGTGGGTTTTTCATGAAAAACTCAAGTGAGAAAGTTTTGAGTTTCTTTTTTTAAAAAAAAAAATTATTAGTAGCAATATTTTTATAATTCCAAAGGCAGGGCTTCATTAAAGCAATGCAACCAACTCACAGAAACATTCTTAGATAACCTGAAAGAAAGTTCCTGACAGCATATACAAATGTGTGCACCCATGCTCAGAACCCCTACTTTGTAAGGGTGTGCTCTCAAAATAGTTCATGTCATCACTTCCCCAAAACTGGAGAGAAAAAAACCCCATAACTTCTGCCTCCTGAAATGACTGAGGTAACAACGTGGGATTTTTTTTAATCCAGTGATAACAACCTGTCCTGGTACAAACCAGAAAAGTAATTTAACACTTTTCAGAAGAACACATTAATATTTCTTCCAAAGGCTCTCTCCTGGTTTCAAGTAACACCCATTTGAACATGGCATGATGTGTTTATTTTAGAGGTAATTTAAGAAATACAAACTTTGGACACCAGGCAAACGTATGTGTATCTTTTCATTCCTTCCAAGTGTCTTCTGGATATTTCAACTAATGTTAAGTGTGTATGGTTAATTTTAAATGATTAGAAACCATCATATGCTGTAATGAAAAAGATACTCACATTTTTGTCCAATTTTCAAAGCAAAAAGTAAAATAAACTTGTGTTTAGGGGAAGCTCTGTATGGTTTCTCCGAGTCTTAGAAAGCCAAGCCCAGACTTGTTTGTAGAGATAAAAAAAAAGAGATACTTGCTTGTAGAGATAAAAAGACTGCTCTAGCATAAAAACTAGAGGCAAAGGTTAGATTTAAACACCTTTAGATAGTCACTATTTAAAAACGTTGCTAAATGTCAGCTCAGCTACTTACTGTGATTTTGGTAGCTTTGTTCAGAACGTTTACCCATTCAACTAGGTCCTGCTGATCATTGGCTTGTAGAAAGTATTTTCTCATCCCTGCATTCATAACTGTTAAAAATCATTATGAAAAGTTAAGAACACTGAAATTTCAGAGCAAACTTAGCACCGTCATAAAAAGGTGTGATTTCAGATGGAAAGTCCAGTTAAGTATTTAAGCTCTCTGCTGCATTTATTTTTAGGAAGTCATCTTGAGATACACACATCCACCCACTTCACTGGCTTGTTTTATTATTAAAAAACCCCTAAACTTTATTTTAAGCTCTCCATTTAAACAGCATCATACTGAATTTGTTAGATTATGTCTGTTACTTAGAAATAGAGCCTTGAATTGTAACAGAATTTTCTATGGCTTCATTTCCCTTTTCTCAATTTCCCTAACAAAACAAAGTTTTTTACTTGGGGACTTGTACAGTTTCTCCTTTTAATCCTCTGACTAGTATCTACTATCCTTTGCAACAAACTCATTAATGTCACTATGACCACTGATTTTTTTATTATTATTTTTGGTTTGAGGAAAAATTGGTATTGATTATTAATCATATAATGTTCAAAACCAAACAACTTTAAAATAGCCAGAACATGAAACTTTGTTTTAGTGACTTGGCAGAGAATTAATATTTTAAAATTTATATATACCTACCTGGCAACACCCAGCACACCTTTATTCAAAAAGGACACACACATTTCTGTGTAACAATGAAAGAATAACAGCTGCTTTTCTCACATTAAGAGCTTATATTGAACAGTGACCAAAACCTTCCTAGAAATTTGAGACATTGCAGCTGAAGTCTGAAGAGATTTCACTGCTCTACCTTTAACAAAACAGCTCAGGTCATCACTAAAAGCAAACACATGCCAGAAACAGATATTTTCTCCTCTTTATCATTCTCCCCGGAGTGGATGGTTTGAAGCAAACATTATTAGACACAAATATAAATTCAAAATACAGAACTGCATCATGAGTCGAGTGAAACAACAACTCCCAGTATTTAAATACAAAGAAAATAAATGTAAATTTTTCCTCTAAGTAGTATTAAAACCACTTTAATAAATCCAAAATACTAAAAGTTTTCAGCCAGCACCTTTTTAGATCTGGCCCACTGACAAAAGCAACTTTACAACCGATGGAGACAACCCCCTCCACACATGCATGTGCAGAGGCATCTGTAGATGGCACTGAACTGACATGCCAGGTACTAGTCCAGGCTCCCTGAAGCCTTTACACACAGGGCTGATTTACCAAGCGTTTCACAAGCTCTGACACACAGACTGTGCAAGTCCTGGGGAGCTGCCTTCTCCGGGCCCGTGCGACACTGCACGTGGCAAAGGACTCCTCGACTCATTGTCATAAAGCCTTCAGGCATTTTTTCAACACCATCTGAGCTAAAACTCTGATGTGAGTGCAGCCATAAAGAATGGTTATTCATAAACAGAGCAGAGGTCTGATGCCAGTTTCTACACACACTTTTGTGAATACCAATTGCTTGTCAAAAAACCCCTGGGATTATGGTACATTCTGGACAAGTTACATAAGAATAATTTAAAAAAAGACTATAAGGGGTTTTTATAGTTATCTAAAGCTCTACCCAAGTTTAAACAAGTTTATTGATACTTAAACCTACAAGGTACTCCAAGCAAATTATTTTATTTTGGTGGGGCAACAGAATCTTAAATTTACCACAAGAACATTGGCTCACAGTTATTTTAGATCGATGACATCAGCTCTTACCAGTGATACAGATCAAAAGAGTTAAGCTGCTTGCCTTTGGAGGTGACAGGTATGCCATGTCTCTGAAAACACCCATTATTTTTGATTAAGCTTATTACTGCCTCAAAAATTTCAAACATCTGAAAAAAAATGCTCTCACCTACTCTTCATTAGGCTGCAATAAGTCTTGAAAAAACCTGATCAAACAGCCAACATTCCCCTCATACTAAAGAAGAATCAGCAAATACAAGCAAGTTTTAAATCAAATACTACCAGCTGTATCTAGTAACAGATTTGCAGAGCATTATCTATGCTTCAGACTTCTGAAGAACGTACTTGATGCACACACAAGAACTTACCAAAGCAGAACTCTGCCTTTGGCCTTAGCTTAGTTGCATCGCTAACCTAGGAGGGAAATTAAGATTATAAATATCAGTGTGCATACAAAACATACAGTATCACATTTTTTTCCTCTTTGAAGTGGCTACATGTGAAGATTAGCAGCATAACAAGCTCCTTTTACTTGCATTTTGAAGTTCTGTGTCTCAACTGAACTACAAAATTCAAATATATTCCATACTGTCGAGGACATCAGTCGCCTTCTGCTTCATTAACATAAAAAGAGTAATAGCCACTTTTCATCAGGAGTCTAAAATGCTGCAGTGTTGGGGGAAGGAGAAGCAAGGGTCCTGTTTTGAGAGGGATATTGACATTCTTACATTATAGAGCACTTCTATCAAGGTGGGGGGGCGGGAAGCAAAGCAGTGTCTTGCATCAAAACCTTTTTTTTTTGATCCCGAGACAAATATCATGTACTATGTAACTAGAAGAACTATGGAAAGTTAGGCAGATTATCTGCACAGGAGGCACATGATGCATCCTGCTCCCATTAAAGAGAGATACAAGATTTCAGATTTCTTAAGATGACAACTGTGAGGTTTGGGGCAGAGTGAGAATAGGAGGAAGAAACCAGGAAGGCCATAAGCAGGTCTCCACAGACATTTCTGTACTCCTGATAGAACCAGAATCAATTCTATTAAACATCATTATTGCTTGACAACTATCACACTCAAAGGGATCTCTTCCACTTCATAAACAGCCTGTCTTTTCTCCATGACTAATTGGAATTCAAACACTCAAAGAACTGAAACAAGCAGTTCAGAAATATTCATTCTGTGCAGCACAAAGAGCTGCCATTTGAAATCACAAAACAAATGTAGACAATATGGTAATTAGTCTGTTCTTATCTTATCCTGATACTACTGAAGTGTTTGTAACACTTCTCTAAAATTCAGGAGTAGCACACAAGCAAAAAAGCCTCCCATGCACTACATAAGAGGCATGGAAAATCATCTAAAGTTGAGGCCTTTCAGAAGCAGCCTAAAAAAAAAATAATAAAAAAAATCAGCAACAAGTGTCTTACATGTTATCTTACCTTTGAAATATAGGTAAGTTTAATGAGTCCAACAGGTGGAGAACCAGAGGGAAGGTTCTGAAAGAAACCAGACATCACAAAGTGAAACTAGTTTATTCTCACATTGCAGTCAGTGCTCGCACACAAAAAAGCAAATAATTCCAAAGAAAATCCTGCTTGTTTTTATAGACAATACACAATGTACGCTCGGAACAGGATCTAAACTACTTGTTTATAATACACACATCTGTTAATCAACTAAAAACAGAAAGACTGCTAGAAACAATACAAATAGTAATTGTTTCAGAGGTTTATGTATTTTACTAGAGGAAAAAGGATTCTTGCAGGTCTGCATCCAGGAAATCCGGAAAGAATACTTTTTCCTTAACAGATGTTGGAGTCTTATGTATTTTGACCAGGGCAGGAGGAAGGGACAAGTAGTGACATTCATCTATGATGTCAGATACTTCAAAAGGTCATCTCATGGGGTTTTTTTTTTCCCCCAAATGGATTGGGGGAAAAAAAAAAATCATAGCCTTATCATAGAATATTAATTTTATTGCAGGGAAAGATCATAACACTTGCTAAAGTTGCAGGCAAACCCAAGTATATTTACAATCCAAAAAGGGGCTGTCTTTTTTTTTTTTTCACTCTAAAAATGGCCCTTAATGTTGCAGTATCATTCTTGCCACTTGAAGTGTCCCAGGTGACCATAAGAGTTGTACTGCTTGTTGATCTTTTACCCAGCTCAGGTGCTCTTCAGTATTCTGTAGTGCCTTATGAACTCCTACTCTACAAAGAGAGCCTAATGCTATCCACAGAGTCAGAAAGACACAATAGTTGGTTTATACTCCATTCACATATCCCAGGTAAGAAGTAGGTTAGGTTTACTATAGACTGGTAACATTGAGAAAAAAAAATCGTTCCCATTCCACCCAAATAAATACATTTAAATTTTCCTTGAACAGAATGATTTTGATCCCAGCATATGCCAGTTTTATAATCTCTCTGTTAGGATAATGTGTGGTTACTGTTGGATATAAAACTATTACTTCTCTGAACAGCTGAACTGATTTTCACAGATACATATAGAGCACTTCTATCAGCAAAGAAGGGCCCACTGAAGTTCTGCACACGCTGCAGACTCATCTGATATGGAGAGTTTCATCACTTCAAGGATTGAGAATAGTCTCCACACAGTGACTCCACAAAAGCTCCATGGTTCTTCAAATTCAAGCAGCAGCGTAAGAAAAACAAGATGCAGCTTGTCCCTTGCAAGGCACCCTTTCATTTGTGCCTGAACATTAAAAAAAATAAAGTCTGTAGTAAAAACTTTAAGAGGTGTGCACTGCAAATATCATTGGTTTTAAAACTTCAGAAGAATTACGATTCCTACAGCATTTCAAGTTTTTGCCCACGTGCCTTGGTTATATCACAGGAGAAACAAAACAGAACAAAAAAAGGAATTGCTTTGTATCATTCATTGATATCAAACCTTCAAAGTCTCTCTTATTTCCAGAAAATCTTTTTCCCCTCAGTAAGAACTGTTAAGTGCTTTAGTACTTCAGTCACAAGTCACATTCAGTGAGCTGCACATAGTTCACATTTTTTGTCCTTGGTTCCTTTGAACTGTAGGCTTCTACTGCATTTTAAGTCTGGTCTTCCTGGCAGAGTGGGACACGAATATTCTGTCAGCTGACCCAGATGCTACACTTCCATTGTCTCTTTTCCCAACCTTAAGCAATTATCTGTTCTCCCATACGTTAAAAAACACACTGATGCATGTACATTGGAAAAGCAGCTTTTGTATAAAGGCTGCTCTCCATTATGATGGATACAAGCTTTCCTCATTCCTATACCATTCATGCTGTATTGAAATTGTGGCCATCGTTAGAAATTGCTTTTCAATGGCTGATTCTGTTGAGGTAAAGCAATATGAAAGAGCTGACGGGCCCCTGCAATGCAAGGAGAACTACATACTTCCACACAGGGTCTTTTAATTCACCTTTAACGTGTGTAGTGAAACTAGTATGTGATTCAGCTCATCTGGTTTTATGATACAGCCCTACATAGTGCCTGCCAGAACCTGCAACGCTCACTCAAAACACTTTATAGACTATAAATACATCACATCATGAGTCAAAACTCATGACTGATTTATACATGGGATCAAATTCAGATTCCCATCTCGCTCCTAAATCTCCTGTCAATACTTAGATTCCATATGTTGGCAACACACTGATCTTCAAACTGTTTTAAATGTTTCCCTCAAGTGCAACTGGCAATGTTCTAAATAGATATGTGAACTATATTTTTTTTCTTTGAAGACTGCTCATATTAGCAAAGAACACCACCAACTTACAATTGTTTCACTTATGGAATGAATTTTCCACCCGCGTAGCTTCCAGGTCCATAAGTTAACACTAAATCCCTTTTTTTTTTTTAGTAAATTTGTTTTTAAAAAAAAAGTCTGAAAAAGTGGAAATCAAGAGAAGCCAGGAAGCTATTGCCAAGCAATCTCACCTGTGGGTTATCCATGTACCACACCAGACTGTCCTCTCGTGTGTCCAGAATGAAGTAGCGCCGCAGGAATTTCCCACTATTCTCATTTTCTTCAATATCTAGGAAACCACAAATGCGATTCTGACGATCCACATAAGGCATTGCTGACCCTGAACATTACACTGCAGAACAGAAAGCAGAGAAGTTAAGCAAAGTTCCTCATTACTAATTTTAAGACTGTTCCGTGCCTACCCGTGACATTTTGAACGGTTTCAACCAGCGGCTTTATAGAAGTTTCTGCAGAAGAGTAAGTGAAGTGTGACTGCTGCCCCCGCACCACCACCCCTGGGTTTTCAGATAGGTCTCTCTCACTTCTTTGAAGTGTATACTGAGGATACCCCACACCTTCAGTACAAAGATACCAGTGGTGAACAGCACACCAGCTTTTGCACGGTGGCTAAAGAACAATCAAAGCTTCTCCTTCACAACTTGCACAAAGCTGAGATAACGCGACGTTTGCACTTCCTCCTTTGACATTGCCTTTCATGGTCAAGAAAGGATCTTTGCCAGTAGCTCTACTGTTCAATGTGACTCTCATGTTTCGCTGAGGCAAATTCAATAAAAGGGCTTTTAGAAGCGTTCACATTTTTCTTTTCTCCTACAAAAATAACTTCATGTCTAAACAAACAGATATCTTTTCATCCTTGCACATGAAACAGTCAAAACAAAGCTGTGCGCACAGCAGAGATGTGAACACACTTGCTAGTCCAAAACTGAAATCCCCAATATCCACCTGATAAGTTCCAGGGTCATAGGCTTTTTTTTTTTTTTTAGTTTGCCTTTTGGGCTTGGTTGCAGTTTCTGCCTTGTTGTGTTTTAATTTTAACAAGAAATTAATAAAAATCTGAACTGCTGACTGCTTATTCCTGTTTTGCTTGCTTCACCTTTTATGGCTCTGTCTCAATGCAGGCTATAGTATTTATTTTTTTTTTCTTCCTTTTATTTTGCAGGACAGTTTTTTTACCTTGAGAGCCAGCTTTGTAAAACCAAAGATAAATTTGCATACTTATCTAAAACTGGCAATAACCCAACGCTTAAATGTGATAAAAATTGGGTCGATGACAATCTTTCCCAGAGCAGGGGAGAATTAATTCAGTCTTCTTTACATTTTGTTACAAAACTCAGAAACAGTACAT
Organism: Actenoides hombroni; assembly: GCA_024336885.1. NCBI lineage: Eukaryota > Metazoa > Chordata > Aves > Coraciiformes > Alcedinidae > Actenoides > Actenoides hombroni. Next base: position 781,427 of record WUAM01000254.1, on the reverse strand, counting down.
ATCCAAAATTATTAATAGGAGACATAAAAGGTTTAAGCACTTGACACTTTTCATAGCATCTTCCAGCTTTCCTTGTGCAATACGGAAGGTTTGGGTTTTTTCTAATATTTGTTGAAATTGTTTACTTTTACTGTTTCCTTACAGTTATTTGATTTAAGGAGTTATACACAATCAGGCAGATGCCTGATAACTATCCGTAGCTAGCTGTTGACAAACCACAGCAGAACACTAAATATGGTAAAGCACACTTTGAAGTGTTTATTTTGGGGTATCAGATCTACAGATAAGCACACATTTATTCAGGGGGATCAGATATACAAACATGTAGCTTGTATTGACAGCTACCATTTTATAGGACTAATTACAATAACGGTCAAATTCTACATCAATCACTTTGAGAAGCAATTTTTTTTCAAGCTATGATCATGATTTTTGCCATCATACTAGAAGAAACTATAACAAACAGTTTTAAGTCATTTAACTCAAGCTGTAAAATAACCTTTTTTGGTGCCCAACGCCCAACTGTCTGGTGCAAATGCAAGTCTAATACATTAAGGTTTACTAGATCCGGCCCCTGATGCCATCTCAATTCAGTAGTGTTTGCAAGAAGTTGATGAGAACTGTAATATCATAGTGATGACACTATTAAAAATGTTAGTGGTTTGGTTTACTTTTTTTTTTTCATGTAAATGATTCAATTCTGAAGGTAGATGCATTTTTGTGTATCATCAAGGTAACGCTTCTGTTTGAAATGCAAGACATGTTCTACGTTGCTAAAAGGACACCAATGTGCACAAACCTTCCAGCTAGTGCTCCACTGATTTGTTTTGCTTTCCACCCCCAAAAGGTAAGAGTCTCTCCATATTTCAGGTATGCAACAATGGTTTAAATCTTCAAAGGCACAGCTTTGTTCTTCAACAAAGCATCAACATTTTCTAAGGTAATCTCAATTTTATTGGTATGCTCCTCCCGATTTAAATATCACAGATCTAAGACAAGTTCTGCTACCAAGTTAAGTTACAGCAAAAAAAAAATAAAACAGTTGAGCACTCTTAAGACAACATCACAATCCTAACGAACATTCATCGGTAGTTCACACATTGGCTCTTGGGATCCCTTTCCACTGAAGCAACATCTCACTGCAACCACGTCTGTAGCTAAGGGCAAGCTTAAAGGTAACCCTTCTCTAAGTTACACCTCTAAGCTTGGCAGAACTTGGCATCACATCTTGTTTTCATTTAAGTGAATATCAAAATTGTCCTTTACCAGTATTGTCCTAATCTCTGACAGGTGGTCCCTCATCAAAATACACAGCACTTCCAGGCCACCACTGCTGTTGAATATCAACAGTTTCTGAAGCCAAAAGCCTCGTGCCTAAAAAAAAAAAAAAAAAGGGCAAATATTGGTGGCTGGTTACCTGTCTGAGAAGCCAAGCTGTGTTCTCTGCAGAGGAAAATGAAACAAGGAAAACTTGTTTTTGAAATGAGATACAAATTGATGAAGAATCCTTGAACCAAATGAATTTTCAAAGCACTTTCCCCTATGGAAGAAGCTATGTTTCAAAAATCCTTTTAAGAAAAATGAAAGGAGGATACTCATCATAATGCTCCACTATGAGCATAGAATTAATAAAGTTGAAATACTCCAATACTTGAATTTTTATACATGCCCCCTCCTCCCAGAAAAGAGAATTCAGAAGCTTTCTCTGATTTGTCAATAAACCAACATTCACAGAAAAAAACCACCACACTTCAATTCATTCAGATTTTCTATTTCCAAGTACTACTAGCTAATTTCTAGCCTCCAAAATGATACTATTTGCAGTTCCTTTGTCCTCTGATGAAAATACAAGATAAACTGTCATTAAAGCAGTGTCACTGCTCTTTTCAGCACATTCGTTCAAAATGCCTCACGCGCTCACGTCTACCAAACTGACACTCTGAAAGAGTAAGAGACACAAAATCCCCTTTATTATCAAACTGAAATTAAACATCAAATCATGCAATTGTCTTCCCGCTCGAAAAGTCTGCTTCCACCACACTGCACCTTGGCAAGATGCCACTGTAAATTAATACAAATTCTATCCAGCATTCATTAAGGAACCACAATTGGTAATGCACATTAAAAAAAAAAAGAAATCAATTAGTGCCTTTCTTACAGTTACTAAAGCAAGTGAACACCCATGGTAAAGCCACCACTATGACACCCTTTCTGACAACTCCAGACAGACTAAAAAAACCAAACAAAAAAAGATCCAATGATGGAATTACTACATTCTTCAAAGATTCATAAAAGGAATTGCAGAACTCCAACATTAACTCCTCAGTGCAGGAAATCTGGCTGGAAAACCACCCAGCCTAACAACTCACCACAACTTCCAAGTGTCTTCAGAAGATGGATCCTGTCTTACGTGGATATGACTTATTTCTCATGAAATCATTATTTCAAGTGATTACAAAACAAGACTCCCCAAGTCTGTGTATCTTTTAGAGCTATCACATACACGGTTGTTTTTCAACAGCAGAATCTACAGCACAGGACAGCGTAATAACTCTTTTGCCCCTTTCTAGAATCAAATATTACAAAAAGGTGATGAGTTCTTGGAGAGAAAAGCTGAAGGCATC
>WUAM01000254.1:767183-778737 GCA_024336885.1 Actenoides hombroni | reverse complement strand
GGTGGGGGGGGGGGGGGGGAGGGGCCAGAAGAGATGTGGGTCAATGACATGGTGCTACTTCAGAAGAGTCTCCCTGTGACCCATTTCCTCTTGGTTCTTGCCACACAATCCACTAGAAGCAAAAATATTTTTCAAAACCCATTCTGTGGTGTATATTGACACTCATAGGTAAGAGCTCAGAAAACCTGCAGATCCTTAAAATTCCTCCTTGGAGGGTTTTCTTATAATCCAAGCAGGAGGTCTCACTTATTTTTGAAGTCTTACATCCCTCTTTCCAGTGGTGATGTGCTAATTTAAGTAGGTCCAGACCTCATCGGCCCCGCTTCTCTCAGATTTCCCCCTCTTGCCACTCTCTTCCTCTGAGCTATACCATACAACCAGCATTCCTCAACATTTACATCACAAACTGAAGGCTGCCTGGCCTCCTGGGCACCACTATAAATAAAAATCAGAGATCACCTTCTCCCAGTCTATAACCGTACCCGCATGACTGCACAACCAGAACCTGCAGAGGCACACAAGCATCTCCTTGTCACCATTTATAACAGGCTGCTTAAACTCTCCTACATTAATTTCTATTTTTAGTTTCATACCAGCACCTGTTCTGGAGTTCACCTCCTTTACAGTCTGGCTGCAGCCTCCGTAGCTTCAAGAACAAAGTGCATGAGAGGCTATTAAAGTGGCACACAAAGTAACGTTTGCTGTGGCCCAATTTCTCCTTTGACAGCCAGCGCTTGATTTCCACAAGTAGCCACAAACCACTGACTTTCTCTAGCAAGTAGAACTTTGTGTGAATAAAAAGACTACGCAATAGGCCTTGCACTATTCACGTGGAAGCTTAAACCCAGACCTGTGATTCCTTTTAGCTGTATTTTACACGTGCTTTCCTCAAGCTCTGTGCATTACTTTATTTCTTTAAATTAGAGCAACACTTCCATTTCCTGCTCTATGAGCATGTGGACATTTTGAACTTTGGATTTAACTTACCACAGGAGATGCCTTTGGAGTTCTTTTTCTACAGCTAAGAAGATTAAGAAACACACAATACCTACTTACCTCTATGAAATGATGAGCAACGTTCATAAACCAACGCTCGATAAATATAAAACGATACCACGAGCCATGCCCATCCTCCTCCTCCTCCTCACCCCCTTTTCAAGCTCTACTATTTGCACCAGCTCCATCACCAAAGGCAAGGTAAGCAGCAGCATTCCCAGCAATGCCCAGTCGTTCCTGCAGTTCCAGGGACAGTTTAATTATTGAGTGCTCTCGGCAATTACTATGAGCTTCCTGATGTAAATCAGCTACTCTCCAGTTGGCCATCTCTTTTACTGGCTATTTAGTGACTCCCAAGGGTAAGGGATGAGTTCAGACCATCCCGGTTATACCTTAAGAACAGAGCAATGAAAGCTTTCCTTCTTGCATACAACCAGGATAACAAAGAGAGGCTGGGAGAAGGGGAACCCCAACCTGAGACAACCAGCTCAGAACAGCCTCTGAAAAAAAAGTTACATAAACCTTCCAGTACAGTTGTCCAAACTTCCTTGAAAACCTTCCAGTAGAGGCAGAACACTGTAGAGATAACTTAAACTGAGAGGCAATTCTCTGCTTGCTGTTCACAAACTCAAAGCTACAATTTGCTAAGTGCCTAACACATGACAGAAAAACACAAATCCAGGAGCTGGAGAGATGACTTGGGTACAATTCTGATGATAACCAAAGATAATTTAGGATTGACTGTTTTAAAATGACACGCTGAGCTTTTCTATTCCCCCAAGATCCTACACTGATTCATTTTTGTTCTGGAGAACAGAAGAGCCATTGTGTGCTGCTGTTAAACAGAGAAGTCATGACTTTGATTTGCTAGAAGCCTATGGAACTACTAGCAACATTTTAGCTACATCTACAAATGACAACTGGGTTTCTTTGGGATATGCTGACTCGTAAATTTAGACTCCTTCTCTAAAGTGGTCAAGAAGGAAAAAAGCAGCTGCAAAAGGGCAGTATTCACCTGGAAGAGACTTCCTAAGCATAAGAAGTTCATCTTAAAAAAATTACAAAGCCTGAAAGTAGTATCAGTAGCACTGACCTCTCCTATCTCTGATCAAACTATGAGGTATATCAAACAATACGTCCCTCCCCCAGTACATTCAACCAGGCCACAACAGAAGAATCTTCATTTGCACTGATGAATCATCTAACAGAAGTCTTACTCACTCCTCATTCTCTCTTCAAAACACATCTCATCTGCTGTTTTCCACAAAGACTCGTTAAATCAGGGTAAGCCAACTATTCCTTTCTTTTCCAGTGTACCTCAGCGAGTCAAATGACTGTAATTTTATTCCATGCTATCTACCAAAATGCCACAGCATTAACCTCGGGCTCTTTCAACATCCACACACAACCTATGTTTTTTAAAATAAGCTTTTTACAACAGAAAGGCACCAAAGCACACAATATGAAACACCTCCTTCCACTACAGATCGAATCCAGTAAAACCTGGATAAGACCCTTAGGATAATACACCAGTGAGAAACAGTTGGCTCAAACCAAAGCAAGAAACAACCGAGATGAAGTTAACCACAAAAGATACATGCCATTAATGAGCTCAGCCCACGGCCTCCCTCTCTGCTCCACTGGCAGTTAAGGTTTTTCCTATCATCCCAACCCCAGACACCAGAAAACCACAGTCATTGACCACGGCCAACAACACCAACCTACAGAGCTTACCATTGTCAGGCTAAACAGCAGCAACATTACCCTTGTCTAGGTAAAAATTTCAGTATGATTTAGGGGGAGATTTGAGGTCTAAGGAAGATATTCTGAAGTTACCAGAAGCCATTATCCACTGGCCTATGTTGAATACTGACCTATAAATTCCACAGTAGAACAGACTGGTACTTCCTCAAAAACTTCTGCAGGAATTTCTGTAAGTGATGTTTCATGCTCTTAATTTAACTCCTTTCCTCCATTTCAAGGTATTTGCAATAGCAGCCAAAGGCTTTGGGATATGATGAAATAAGGAAGTGCACTGCACAGGATACAAAATTCCTTCCTATCACTGATCTCTTAAGACAGCCAAAAAGACCCCCCTCACCTATTAATGTTTTTACTTGGGTCACACAAGTATTTTAATTGTCCCTCTAAATGTACTAAGCTAGTGCAAATAACAGGAAGCATCCTGTGCAATGAGGCCATTATAAAAGACTCTTGAAATTTATCTATTAATAACCTCTGAGTGACAACTTAGCCTAGAAAGCAATAAAGTAAAAGAAAGTTAAGACATTGAACGAATACATTTGATAACGCAGAGGTTTTGCAACAGTCAGAAATACTTTTCATCACTTAATATGAAGTCCAGGTAATATAAAGTTCCTCAAAATGAGATAAAACCAGAGATGAGTACAACAGGAAAACAAAATAGTTACACTAATTCTCAAACAATCCTCAAAACAATTTTTTTTAAAGCTTAATAATTTCAATTACAGTCTAGTTCAAATCCTTAATGATGCAGCTTCAGACTTGATTATTACTTACATTTTTTTAATGTTATTTAAATATTTTCAAAATGCCCATAATAAGTAGTGTACATAAAACTCCAGCTATGACAAATCAGGCCCTTGTTCTTGAAAATGCATTAGTCTATAAGAACAGTTCCATCCCTGGCAACTAAATCAAATTAAAAATTAAGTGGGGAATAAGCACATTACTTATTAAGATTACTTATTCATTAGTAAAAAAAAAACCCTGTTGAATTTCAATTACTAGTAGCTGTTCCATCTAGGCCAACAATTCCAAGAACTCGGATTCCACACATTGCCAGGTATTTCAAATTCAACCCAAAAATGGTCTTCAAACAGGAAAGGGCAAGAGTCTCAAAAGCATCCCAATGACTTGGAAGCACAAAGTCCATCTCCATCAAACTACAAATCCTAATGAAGCTTATTTGGCTTGAGGAAGTTCAATACAAAGAGAAGGTGAGGCTGGTTAAAAAAAGTTTGCTATTTTTGAGCCAGCGTGGCTGATTGTACCCAGGATTCAGAGTGGAAAAGCTCCCCAGCCCAAACCAACATAGACCTTCTTCCTGTGAAGTATGCAATAAAAACTCAAAAGGCCAGCTGGTTAGGAAATGAACAAGTTGAAAATATCTTCTTCAGTTTTCAGAGCACTCTCACGTCGTTAAAGAACTAGCAGCGTGTACAAAAGTGTCTGGTAAATTCATTCTGAAAGTACTAAAAATTATTTGCCTCGGTAGCACCAAAACATTGTGCTGAAAACACTGGGTAGAAGCCAAACTGAAGGGAACTTAAGACAGCGTTGGAGTAGAAAAAAAGATTACCTTCTACACACAGATCCACAGGCAAGCTGCAAATTTAAATGCAAGTATATCACATGCAAACTAATTCCACTAAACTGTACATATTGAAGGCATTCTAAAGGCAGCTCCAAATATCTGAATACCTGCACACTGTGATTTCACATCACGTATGTCTACCAGGAGCACAGCACATCCCAGGCCAGCTGAACACAGGTTTCAGGCAATATTTCACAATTTTGTGAGCTCAGAACAAAGCAAGCATGGTTTTTAACACTGATAACCAAAGCGTGGAGTCTAACAAGGACTGTGACTGATTTTTCAGTTCATTTAGAGTATCAGATGATAAAAAGAACACTATCAGATAGATGTCTGGTTTGACCTTTTTAAAAAAAGGTAAAAGTATTTAATGAAACCAAAGCACACAAAGCAAGAAACTAACTATCACATTTGATTTCATAGATCTAATTTAGCCAATTCAATGCAGAATTAAAAAACCAACGCAACGGTTCATCGACATTAACACTTTGGGAACGAAAAATAATTGCCATTAATATTTCACCTCATTTATTTTAATACTGTGGGACTTTATGCTACAGATCACGTTCAGTTCATTGCATAAGCGACCACGCGGGCCAAAATTTCCACTGCTGCAAAAAATAGCTATCTGCTCCAGAATCAAGCTTACTTCTCAATCACCTTAGTACTGCCCAAGGATTCACAGCGATTAGGACTAATCTCCCAGCTCTTCAGTAAGCACAAGTGGAGTGAAAGTTCTTTAGGAAGAGTAAGGCTTTGTCTGCCTCATGTAAGTGAGCCAATGCTCATTTACAGAACACATGCCAGCTCCTGTTTACCATGCCACGAGGAGAAAAATCAAGTTCCCATGAGATGGCAAGGGTTTCAGGTCACTACCTTCCTCCTCCTCCCCTCCGCTTTTTTATACTTCTTCATTTAAGAAAATTAAATCCTACTCTGGTGTATTTAATAAAAGTCTCACCTAACACAAGAGAAAGCCCATAAAGCAGAAGCTTCTCTGCAGTGATAGGTTTTGTGGCATGGTGCCAGCACACTAACAGTTCACTCGCAGCACGCGCTTCACTAAAACTTCTCACAACTCATTTCCAGCAGCCTTCCTCCCTAGGAACAAGCTGTGAGCCCAAGGAACTGTCCTCACATCAGGTAGAGCCCACGTCCAGTTGCTTGACCTTCTTCCTTACCTTTCTTTTTATTTGTGCAGTGCCACAAACACCCATTTACTGCACAGCTGTCGTTCTGCACCGACACCGGCGTCTCTCCAAGCATAAATCACGGGGCATACGGAGAGTAGCAATGCTCCACCTCCAGAGTAATCCCAATACTAACCAGGAAGCCATCAGGCTCCTGGCACTTGGGAGGATTGCTGCCTGACCTACACACAGCAAGACGGAAACACTCCAGAAGAATGGCAAGTCCTCTGGATGTGCAACAACATGCCTGGAAATCCTGACCTTACCACCAGTATAAACCAGCCAGGTTTTCAACAGACTGTACTGCAGCCTTCCCTCACGAAGGGAACAAAGAGACCTACCCATCCTCCAGCCAAAAATCAGGGCACCAGCACAAATCAGCAACAGCATAAATAACTCACAGCACTTCCAGTGAACTTAGGATTTAAGGGGAAAGAAATGTTACTAAGAACCCCAAACAAGCAAAAAAAATATCAAAGCCTGAGGTCCTGAATAAGCAGGAACACTTCTGAAGAAAGGACATCCTTTAAGCACTGCTACCTAACCTCCCAGCACTAGTGCACACACAGGCACTGAGTCGATTAACTACAGAAAAAACTTGCCCGATGAATTATTAATACAGCCTAAGCTTCCATTTGTTATCAGAAGCCTCCCTAAAGAGTTAACCAATATATTTAACAACATCTTTTCAAGTGCAGTTTTAAGAGGTCTGTTCGCTGTAACAACAAACCTGACATGCAACTGTTTTAGCACTTAACAGAAGAACACTTCATTAAGTCACTAGTCTGAGCAAGTTCAAACACATTTTCTGGGACATGGGATGTAAATGTGGTGGGTACCAAAGGACCCACGCAGAGCATATACAGCAAAACAATGACCTATTAAACTAACAAATTTATCACCTATCTGTGAGTATAGACTGGGAGTGCTCACTCCACAATGAAAGCATGTTTGCAAAGCTTGATAACTGCTGCCTAGTCTACACATTCAGTTTATATTATATTTCCACCAGAGCGGTATTCAATCCAAAATACTTCTAGCTCTATAAAGCTAGTAAAGATGCTGCTCTTCAGAGGTGGCTGCAAATTGTTTTCCCTCATGAGGGAGCAGGGAGATAGAGAAGCTATCTTTTCTCAACCACTTTCACACGAGAAGTCAGTACATCAGACTGAATTTTAAGAGTTTCTGACTAACATGCCAGCAGAACAAATGAATGAGGGTGTCATGGTCAGCTTAGGTAGGACATTCAGCTGTAATGGTTAGCTAGAAGTAAAAGCATTTTCCAAAGAAGAGAAGAGTCAGAGGAGCAGAGACAGCTTCACTATTGTTCCTTGTGTGGCAGAATCGTAACAGAAAAAAAACTTGCCTGGTTCATTCAGGTATTTTAAGTATTGTCTTTGTACTTTGTTAAACAGTGATGCAGAGCTTCTTACAGTCTTAAGGACTTGCTTTCTCCTTTTCCAACCGATCCAAGAGATATCCAATCAAAACTTCCCCCTCCTCCCTTACTTATCTGATTTCACTCCTCCTGCCTGGAGCTCACCCCTAACTTTTAACTCAGGCAGCCTCTCCAACCTCTTCCTCCTAGCTCCGTGGAACTATCCACTCCATGTTACTGCCACACCTGAACACATCAAAACCTGACTGACATAACCCTGGAACCCTTCTGCAATGCCAAGAGCTGCCACCCCTCCGCAGCTTCAGTATGAGAACAGAGGGACAGAGAAGCAGCTTGTCCCAGGCCACACAGAAAGCTTTTGGCAACACAGTGAGCTGAACCTGTTTCCCAAGTCCCAGAGCAGCAACCTCACTGTTGAGCCACCTTTCTTCTACATAAAATACCTGAAACTATTCAGATTTTCAAGGCAAAGGCATATGTTCAAACCTGAAAACTGTTTAAACTTTGAATGCCACAGATGTCTACCAGACCTGCAACTCCCTACTCATGTAGATAACATCTGTTAAAAGTGGCTCATACAGTTCTGCACCAGAAAGCTTAATAAGTTCCTTCTCCAAGATTAAAGAAACACCTACACATTCTAGATGCTTCTGCAAGTCCCTGGAGGGAGAAAATGCTTCTTAGTGCTGAGACAATGAACCAAGCTTCCTTCCTCAATAGCAACAAAACCCTGCTGCATTACCTAGCACTAACAGGAAAGTGTTATTTATAAAATTGAGCCATATACAAATAAGCACCTAAATGTTTCCCAAAGTCAGGATACAGCATGGATCAAGATGACCTTAGACTTACAATTTTTCCAAGTCCTAATTTGAGAGACCACTGTAAGAGGAGAAAAAAAAAAATTTGACACAGCTCAGCCCCATCTCCCATTCCAATTCATTTCAGTCATTCTGTGCATGAAAGTGTAACTTCAAAGCCTGAACATGAACTGTACTTGATACTCTGACCTCTTCAGCTGGCAATTTTTTTTTAAAGCAGCTACATTATTTCTACATGTCAGATGAGTTCATTAGAATTTTGATATTTGTTTCTTCTATGATTTTATAAAGCGTTAAGAGCAATGCTTCTAGCCATGTCTTGTTGCAATTAAGCTCCAAGTCAGAGGAGTATATGCACTGACTGTTGTATTTCCTGTGCTGTTCCTTTCCTGGTGACATCTACAGCACTTGCTCCACTTTGTAAAAATGCTTTATGCTAAAGTCAGTTACCAAAACCCCCATATTTTGGCACTGAAGTTACCAGCCTGTATTTTCATGCAATTACACAACTGCACAGAGGTTTATTTGGCTCCAAACCCCAGTATTTTCTAAAATGTTTCTGTTGTTCATAACTATTGGGGGGGGGGGAAGCCCAACATCCATCTTGCCAAAAAGATACATGCTCTTGTGTCACAAGCACTGACTTAACAGCTGGATACACCACAGCGTGCAAGGAAACTTCTCCCTTAGGAGCCACACTCACTTCCCAGCGCTGTTGATTTGCTGCATTTTGAAGGCACCCCATTTGCTATGATAACTGTCTGCTTAAATAGCCTGGAACATTTAGTAATAAAGACATTGATGGAATTCTAAATCTACTAAAATAGATTAAGAATTTTGCAGGCCTGGCAGCTTGGGCTATGTCCAACACTACACTGGAGACTGTATTTCAAGTAGGGATCTGTTCACATTTCAGTAATGTCCTCAAGTTCTTTCTAATTTGTTACAGTCAATAAAAACTGACTTTTGCACTTCCCTCTCTTCTCCTCTAACTCTGACATACAGTCAGCCTCTATTATTTCTGCTGGTACAGCCCCCTTGCCTTCTGAAATAAGCCACAGCTACCTGGAAAAAAACAAGGCCTTTTCCTGCAGTGAGGTCTTTTCCTCATATATGCACCTTCCTTACTCCCCACACGTGTGTCTGCCTTCTGTCACTCAGTTACTACTCAGGAGGAAGAATAAATACAGGGGGGAGAGGAGAAGGAGGAGGAAAAACAAGATTCAAACACCAGTTCTTCTTTGTCTATTCTCTAATTGCTATGAAAGTATCCTCTGAAACATTTAAACACCCCAATATACCTGTCAGTGACCCACTGTGCATCTTTCTCTTTACTTCCACCCTGGAAATACACAGCCGTACTATGAAACCTAAGGCCAGCTGCAGTTATGAAACAAAACCAGCTTAAGAAAAGAGATTTCATCTTTACAATTTACTAACTTGAAATTAAATTTTCTACACTAACAAAATAAAAATCACAACGTTTAATCGCTGCAAAAAGAACATGAGAGTCAGACAAAGTTTTACTTTTCATGCAAAGGCATCTCCAGCAGTCTGGCATTCAGTGATATCTGGGATACACCACACACATACCCCCACGTATTAGCTCTTAAACTGTCACTTTCTGCAGCGTTGGTGCTTATTGATCCCTGAATTAAAAGGCTCTCCTCCAAATATCAACCAGGCTAAGAATATCTCTCTACCATGAGAGACTTCAGCCCACTTTTAACACTGACTCACGTGACAAACAGGAAAACAGCACTTCTACAATTCTCTGCTTTACACACTTGACAGCTTTCTGTATTGTTACTTGTGTGACTCTCTCAAGTTAAAATAACAACCAGAATGAGGAGACAAGACTTCAGGGACCCAGAAGGCAAGTCCACCACTCAGACTTACTAGAATGCAGCAAGTGTCCTGTGACGTTATCCAACGTGGAGCAGCCTCATGAACACAAGTGATAAAATACCTTAAGAAGTCTTCCTATACATAATAGGATGTATAGACCTTCTCAAGGACTACTGAATTTGGTTTAAAGTCGCACCTGCAACACAGTTGTGAAATAAACCGATGCAAAGACTTGTCACACTTCATAACTACTTTCAAATCAAAAGTGTTCCAATACCCCATCCTTCATTCATTACGACAAAGTAACCTCATCATAGAGCAACCAGCCGAAGTGGTCACGCAGAGCTCCACCTCAGTAAAAATTTTGTGCTGCATCATAATGAACACAGCCCAAGTATAAAAAGGAAGTGGATACATTAAAAAAAAAAAAAACAACCAACCCTAAAACAAGACAAACCACCCAGAAAACCAAACCCTGCTGGATTCAACAGAGAAGCTAATCCTGGTACCTCATAGGCCCGAACTGTATGGTTAAATATGGCTCTGTCTTCCAGTGTCATGCATGGGATTGGATAATAGGAAGAGAACAGAAAACGCATCTCCATAGACATTACAGCCTCTTTTTGTAAAGAAAGCAATTTGGCAGAAGGCAACAAAAAAAGCCAATGCCATTCAGCTTAGTAAAGCAACAAAGCAGCTAATGCCATTCAGCTTACTATATGCAGGGATGTCCAGTAGTCTCTTTAAAAATAGTATGCTTTTGTGAGAAACTGAAGCATGGAGATATCGAGCTCTTAAGATTCTAAAAAAGAAAAGTAATTCTCCCTCTCAGCTTTACTCCCCTAAGCAACACGATTTTGCTCGTAGCTAACTCATAATGCTCAGCCTCACAAATTAACAAGTGTTTCCCCACTTGAAGGCAGAGTGATCTTTTTTGCTTGTTCATAAAGTAACGTAGTACAACGATTAGTGAAAATGAGACTTCTTAAAAAAAAAGAAAAAGGCCTGTTCCCTAAAGTGAAATTGTTGTCCTCTTGATGCAAACATTTTATGCAGTAATACTGTGCCTTTTATGAAGGTTATGCATTCGTTACACCTAATGGAACCACACAGTACACACAGCATTTAAGTCTGTGCTAAGTCAGAGGCATGTCAAATGCCTATCTGGAATTTTACCTGTGCTAAAACCTGCAAATATGACAGCGCTAGTTACAGTTTAACGTTCGTTTATAGTCAAGTTATCCATTTAAAGACGCTCTGCTTCAATAAATAACCATCCCAGGTTCCCACTAAGCTAGGACACGACTCGGGAGGCAAGAGCCTTTCCAAAGTGGCCCTCTCCAGAACCAGCGCCTCCGAAAGCTACGGGCAAACCCGGCAGTCAATGTTAGCAGCTGTCCCAGCCCCACTCAGCTCTCCTCGAAACTGCAGCTGGAGATTTCCATACCAAACGGCAGCAGGACCCGGCGAGGCCCGGCTTGGCAGGCGGGGTGCTCCGGGAGCCCACACCCTCCCAAGGCACCATCACTGCAAGGGCTCTGCCCAGATAAGATCGCTCCTTCCCATCATGCTCAAAGACCGAAGTTGAGAAGAAGAGAGGAGAAGAAAGAAAGAAAATAAATAAATAAAATACTACGAGGAGTGAGATCATCCTCTTACCTCTGGGAATGTGACAGAGCCGGGACTGCTCTACCACGGCGATTATGCCCCGGCCTCCTCTACACCGCCCCCGAGGTTGTGACACGGGGGGAACCCCCACACCGAGGCGGCGGCTTCCAGGGCAAAACGAGGGGAAAAAGGAGAGGGAAGCGGGAAGGGAAAGGCACGGAGCGGTTACGATCGGGGAGCCGCACAAAGGCAGAGGCGCCGAGGGAACAGGACAGAGCCCTGCGCGGCCAAACGCCAGGCAAGGACGGAAGGAAGCGCAGCAACCACGCGCCTT
>WUAM01000254.1:664062-766324 GCA_024336885.1 Actenoides hombroni | reverse complement strand
GGTCCCTGTCTCTGCTGTGCTGAGGACTCCCGAGCTGGCCCCAGCACTGCAGGGGGGTCTCTCTCCCCAGAGCCCTGAAAGCAGAGGGGCAGGATCCCCCCTCCCCTGCTGCCCACGCTGCTGGGGGTGTAGCCCAGGGTGCCAGTGGCTGCTGAAGAAGAAGAGAGGAGCTCCAGCTTCTCCCCCTCAGCACCCTCAAGTCCTTCTCCGCAGGACTGCTCCCAGTCCCTTCTCCCCCAGCCAGGCTGAGACCGGGGGCTGCCCGGACCCATGAGCAGCACTTGACCCGATTGAACCTCCAGCGGCTCGCAGGGGCCCAGGCCGGGCGGTGTCCTGCGGAGCAAGGGCTGCCGGGAGTTGTAGTGCGGGCGGGGTGCTGGCGCTGCCCGGGCCGTCGTGGGGCGGGGGTGGGCCTCCCTCAGCGGGCAGCGTCAGCTGTCAGCGCTGGCACGAACACGGGTGACTCTGCTTGGAGTCATTCTCGGCAGCTTTGCCTCTGAACGTGACAATACTTTCATTTTAACATTAAAATTTAATGGAGAGGGACCAGCAGACAAGGAATTAGCAGTTTGGATGTGTGGAGACTCTTTCCCTTAACACTTCTCACAGAAGGCTTGTTGGTTTCAAGGGCTATCACCAAGCTTTTTGAAACCATCAGTGACTATGGTTCTAGTGGTGAATAGTGGTTCTGTGGTTCTACTGGTGGTTCTAGTGGTGAATAACAATTTCCAGTCATGATACTTAACCAATTTTAATAGGAATTATTTTCTGAGCATATACTAAAATCACACAACCCCAGCATGGTGGGGGTTGGAAGGGTCCTCTGGAGATCATCCGGTCCAACCACCTACTCCAGCAGGGTCACCCAAAGCAGGAGGTCCAGAATCTCATTGTCCAGGCAGGTTTGGAATCTCCACAACCTCTCTGGGCAGCTTGGGCCAGGCCCCAACACCCTCACAGAAATGAGGTTTTTCCTCCTGTTCAGATGGAACCTCCTGGGTTTGAGTTTCTGCTCATTGCCCCTTGTCCTGTTACTGGGCAATGAGTCTGGCCCCATCCTCTTGACCCCCACACTTTAGATATTGATCAACATTGATCAGATCCCCTCTCAGTCTTCTCTTCTCCAGACTAAACAGCATCAGGTCTCTCAGTCTTTTCTCATCAGAGAGATGCTCCAGCATGTTTGTAGTCTCTGCTGGACTCTCTCTTGCTTAGTGTTTTCTGAAATAGTAATAAAGATATTTTTTTTTCCTAGCTTAGAGCCGTGATAACCCTAAAAATAGAAAACATTTGAACTCTGCCGTTGTCTGTAAATACGTCTTTGTTTCAAGCTGGCATTTAACAACCATACTTTGCAGTGAAACAAAAGCTGTAATCAGAGCACAACAATAAAAGCTGAAGTCAGCTGCAAACAATGCCGGACCATTCCCATGGCAACTTTTTCCTATCAAACCAGGGCTTGCTAGGTCACACACTCTGCAGCTGCACGAGCCAGAAGCTTTTCAATCTGGGCTCCATTCACAATTATTCATACATTTTTTTGGATGATTTTCCCTTAACAGTGACTTACTGGAGTTAATGTAAGACAATTAACAGTAGCCACCACTGCGTTCCTTCCCCCTCTTATGTCCCGAGTTGACATTTTTGGTGCTGACAAAACTGTCCTGACTGTGGCAGCTCATTAAATGACGGTGGGATGTGGTCTGCAATTGCACGGTGTATGGAAGAGCCTTCTGCAAAAACGATATGATGCCCTTTTTTTGCCATCAAAAAGCCATTCAAATCAGAAGCCGTTTCGAAATGTACGTGCAGAAGGTGACAGATTGAAAGCCTTGGCAGTCTACAGCCTGCAAGTACCTTCTCCAACCTCCCAAAGAAGGTCTGAACAACCACATGCTGTAATAATAAGACACAGGAAAGGAAAAAAAGAAGATGATTACATTTAAAAGGGGAAATATATTATACAGGAATCAAGTAGCAAACCTCATATTGTAGTTTACCATCATTTCCATCATGGAGACTACTGCAGCCTTCCTTTTGAGATCACAGAACCATAGAATCATAGAATGGTTTGGGTTGGAAGGGACCTTTAAAGGTCATCCAGTCCAACCCCCCCTGCAGCGAGCAGGGATATATTTAACAAGAGCAGGTTAGATTTTCTGATTTGGTTGCCAGACAAAAATGGCCTAATTCTTCTGATGTTTGCAATTTAATAAGGATAAAATTATGTATATAAAGAACTTAGCTAAGATATAAACTTTTTTTTTTTAAATGACCAAATTCTGTAACTTGCACTGTTCATAAAAATATTGTGACAAAATATGCATGTTGGGGACCAAAAGATTAAAAGCTCAGCCATGGACCAATAAGATGGAGAATTCAGCTGCCTCCAATGCCTGTATCCAGTACCTGGCTCTGCCCATCTCCTCTACCCCAACACGCAGACTTCTGAATGCTTTTAAAATTGGCTATAAACCTCCTACTTGTTATCCCTGTGATGCTGAAGAAGAAATATTCTGTGTCTAATTGGTATACTGAAATACATCCATTGACAACTGTGCCTAGAACACAAATACGTTCAGCTCTATGCTCGCCCTAAACTTGGTAACATCTGGTCAATAATAAAAAGCCTTGAAGTCAGGCACTGGGGGTCAGATCCTCGAAGCTGGTATCACCAGGCTCACTTAAAGCAGGCTTCTGTCCTGCTTGGCGTTTTCTTGTATGTGAACATTTAATTCAGTGGCTACAACTGCAAAGTACCTACTGGGAGTCTCTATACTCTTTCCTGCAAAACTAAGATGGAATTTTAAAATAACAACACAGATTTAATTCACGTGAGCATTGCTCCTGTTGAAGTAATCTCTGAGTTTAGTTTTTCCTTTCCCCATTGAATGAGGACCACTGCTTATTCCTTCCTACCCTGTGTGGCAGAGGAATGAGGACATGTCCTTCATAGCCTCTGAGAGGATTGTGCAGATAAACCAGACTGATCTTACACAAGGCTCGCAGTATTTAATACCTCCATTAACCTTCTCCTCTATTTTCACATAATAATTTTAAAGGATGAGAGGAAGGATGAAGGCGAAGATTTCCCCCCCCCCACACACACACCTGAACTACACACACACTGCAAGTGAGAACAACAAGGTATGTCTTCACACTAAACCATTTATGTGTCAATCTTTGATGTCCAACACCACTTCATGTGTATAGAAACAGAATCATCTCTAATGCCTTGACTTAACCCAAAACTTCCTTTCGGTAGGAAGCTGCTCTTTGCTATAATGTTACGGTGTTGTACCGGTACACTACGGGTACACAGGATACTTAAAGCTCAGCTGAGCTCACTGACTTCAAGGCAATTCAGTATTTTCAGTACTTCTTTCTGTCGAGTCTGCAAATGTAACAACTGAAAGAAATTGTGGTGACGACCAGATAAACTTCAGATCTGAAGTGATTAGGTCACGCGGATACTTTCTCATTCTTCCACAGTATAAAGCAGGTTGTGCAAAGATTACAAAGGGCAGAATCTGTTTTCTACCTACCCTGCAATATCTAAAAATTTACAAGAATAAAGTCTGCACTGGCTTCTGCTCCATGCAGTGCCACTGACTTCAATTTAGAAATTGGCTCGGAGCCCAGTATATTCCAGCAGAATTATGAGACAGGCACTTATTTCCTCTCCAGTTGTCTCTATTCATAGTTTTCAAAAGCTGGCAGGTATTCTCACAACAGTCTTCATGCCTGTGAAAAAATATTGGCAGGCCCCTTCTGTACCAACACTTCACTCAGGAGCTGCTTGTGATTCTCAACACTGAAACGGGTAAGAGAGTTTGGACAGCAGCTCCTGATGGGATTCCAGTTACTCAAAATACAGACTATGATAACATTTTGTGGGTGATCTGCAGCAATATGCACCTTTAAGAACAAGAGTTTATTTCACAAGCTATGGAAACTCCCAGTAGAACATACATGTATAACAGTAATACCCAAAGGACTAATATCTATCTATCTATCTATCTATCTATCCATCCACCCATCTTTCTATGTAAATATACAGATATAAATATGCATATCACATATATACCCTATACATATAAATAGACATCTTGCATGTCCTGGCAATGAAGCAGAAATATTCAACTATTCCAAAATATCCCAGTTCTTAACATTCCTAATGGTATTTTCATGATGGGTAATTTTATCTAGCAGAGGAAGTTCAGCAACTTTATACATAACACAGGAACAAAGAACTATGAACAAGACCTCACTTCATTGCTCTAAATAAATTAATTCTGCCTTAGACAAAACGGGTTTGTTAAAACTAACAGTTATATTACAGTGGAAAACAGGAAAAAGCCTGGTCAGTGAATTACTAAGCGTAGAGCAAAATGCTCTCACTATATAATTTTTTTATGGCTTCAGTATTGCAAATTCCACCCACATGCAGTATGCCTCCTGTGCACTATTTTAAGAGGGGTGTTACCAAACTCAACAGGACTACTTTTCTTACAGGCTGTGATCAGGAAAGGTTGTTACCCTGCTGACACCTTCGTGTTAGCAACCAAGGAAAGCGTTTCAGTCATTAAACTTTATCCCAGAAGATGAATGTCTGAGGCTTTTTTATTAGGTAATATTTATTACCTAATTAAATTATTTGCCATAATGTAGAGGTAGACAAAAAGTCTCCAAGGCTACTGTCAGGATGACCTGGGGAAGAACCACACTTCATATCTCAGGGTTGCCAGTCACTGTGACTCCAAACATATGAGCGAGGTAGACTCTAAGAAACGAGATTGTCTTCTCCACCTTGGGGTCACACCCTTATTCACCTCCAGTTATGGACACTTTCTGAAGCTTGAGGAGATAACACTGATCCCCGAGCTATCACTCGGGGAAAACCCCCTCTCCATCCCTACAGGTAACTAGCTACAGTTCTGAAGAAGGAGGTTTCCCTACAGCCATTGCCTTAAGCAAAACCATGTGTGTGCTGGGCACCTCGAGGGCAACTCAGACCTCTTCCCTCCATGCCTCTCAGGGGGAGGAAAGGAGCAGAAGCATTAAAATCCCTGCACGTATAAGAAGAGAGTTAAACTCAAAAGCTGCTTTAAAGCGCATTTACAATATGCATTTTAAAGCCCCTAAGCGAGAGCTCAAACTTCATCTCTTCCGATGGAATTATGTTGACAGAGCTTGGAAATTTAATCTCACATGGAGGGTGAATTCATTCAGCTTCAGCTGCCACTCATTCGATCTTGTAATTAATTTGATACGGAGGTAGAAAAGCACCCTGATGTAACTGCTGTGTATAAGGACTGACACACAGTGATGAAGTAATTTCTCAGCTTTTTAAGTACTCTGTTTCCCTGACAGTCATATTTAAACACTTTGGGTTCGTTAGCTCTAGGAATTTAATATTCTTATGTTGCAGTTATTTTCCTCATTCCTATGTGCATGGCGTTGTGCTATATATGGTGATTCTTCATTTTCTATCAAACAGTGCATTTTTATTTACCTTCCATCATTTTCAGATATAAAGTTTATTACTGAAAGGCAAAAAGCCCCTTTCCCCACCCCCCCTTATTCTATTTTAGCCCAAAGCCATTCCGTGTAAAAAAAAATGTGAATTCTCTTTAAAATACAGCGTCTCTGCAATAAAATGTCTGAAATGTTTTCTTCAT
The DNA here is from genome assembly GCA_024336885.1 of Actenoides hombroni. NCBI lineage: Eukaryota > Metazoa > Chordata > Aves > Coraciiformes > Alcedinidae > Actenoides > Actenoides hombroni. The sequence continues at coordinate 760,643 of WUAM01000254.1, read as the reverse complement.
CTGAGGACTATCTCTTTCATTCCAAAGCTTAAAAGATGAGAGCTTAATCTTCTTCAGAAAAGGGCGTATTCTGCACTCCAATATATGCAAACTGCCCGGAGGGCTTTCAGCTTACACGGTTGTTGCAGTCACTTACTCAGCTCAGGACGGTGCTTTGCTTCTGTCTGTTGTTGGGCTCAGCCTAGAGGAAGCCGGCATGGAATCTTTTCATGGTCTCGTGATGACACTAGAAGGTCGGGACGAGTAAGCTGGCTTTCTGTCCATGTCACAGACGCGATGCTGTGCCTTCAGCAGACATCCTTCACCAGATGCTGGTCAGCAATATGCACCTTCTCTTGTGAAGGGTTTGAGGTCTCCACGTGCACACAACAGTGTAAACATGATTTATGACTGGAAAAAGTGGTGCTCAGTTGGAGCACAAAGAATGTGAGGCAGAGGCAATGAGATACAGTGTTTTATTTATTTCTTTTTTCACTATGCACTTTATTACAGAGATCACTTATATTAGATTGGATAGTGAGGAGCAAAACAGAGAGTTGAAGCTGCTCTTCTTTGTCCTTTTACCTGGAGCCAGAACATTATACTCTGTCATAACAGCTCAGTCTCAGAGCAACAGTCTAAGGATGGGTTGAAATAAGAAAGTTTTCGTTCAGTTATAGCAAGACCCCAAAGTACATTGCAATGCTCTGCCCTTGACACACCCGTTTGACTTAGCTGTGGCTAATATTTGTCGTGCTGGGGAGTCCCTTGGTGACAATACTCCGGGTTTCTCCTTCCAGCCATGCCGGGCAGTGAGAATCCCACTGCTAGTGCCACCAGCCCTTGAGCCCTCTCATCAGTACCCACTTATGGATGTGCTCCTCCAGCATGAAGCAGACCCTACTGGGATGCCCTCATAAATAGCAGAGCCTTAGGCTGAGCTTTTTAATAGGAAGAACAGCTCTGCAGGTGGAGATCCAAGCAGCAGCATCTAAAAATGTGCCGTTTAACATTTAGAAGAGTAGCTACAGGGGCTTCTGGTACAAAGTCAAAAATGCCTTGGCCCTGCGACTCACAGCACATCACCAGCACAAGCTAATTTGATCATTTCAAATGGGGGGTCAACATTTTTTCTGGCTTCCTTTTGCCCTGGCAGGTGCAGTGCCACATCGGGTATCACCTGACACTCTGCAGCTGGCATGGAGGAGGCGTTGAAGCCGAAAGCTGGCACGAGCTTCGGAGCCCATGCCAGGGCTCATTCGGCTGCAGGGCGATTGTGTGCCCACAGAGCCTGATCCTGACTCGGGCTGTGCTGGTGGGGGATGTGGAGCTCAGCCGGAGGAGCACCTCTCCATCGGGGCTCAGTCCCGCTCTTGAGATCCCTGGGGCTGGACTGGGCACCTGGATCATCTCTGTACACACCTAAACAAATGTTAACTCTGCTGAAGGAAGCAGCAAGTGTCAAGAGAAAAGCTGATCTGGCTTCTTGCACCAGGGCAGGTCAAGGCATTGCAGGAGCCGTTCTCCTTTGGGAGCAAAATTCAGTGTTGCCTTCAGCACAGAGGAAACATAGAGCTGCAGAATTGTTTAGCTTGGAAAAGACCTCCAAGATCATCAAGTCCAACCGTTAACCCAGCACTGCCCAGTCCACCACTAAACCATGTCCCTCAGCACCACGTCTACACAGGTTTTAAACAGCCCTTTCTGCCCCAAGACAGATGTGACAGCTTCATAAGCCTTACGGACATATGCTCAAAATGTGTTTTACTTTGTAAAAGCAAAGAGGTTTCTTGTTTTCTGTATGGTCAGGGAACAATTTGCAGGGCTGGGAGGTAACTGATATTGGTGGCCATTAAAAATACACAAGAATTGAAGTGTATGGAGAACCTGGTCAACAGCTAACATTGTACCTTTTAAGCTCATAAAATGAAATGCAAGAGGCAGATAATAAAGATTTATTAAAAGATAAGTATGTATCTATAAAATCCATCATACCACATTATGCAACTTCAAATAGGTAGGAAAAATAACCACTCCGTGCCTACATTTAAAAAGGAAAAAAGAAACACTGGTTTCTGTTTCAGAGTATCTAGAAGGAATGCAAAAATCTTTGAATGTTCAGATTTAGAGTGTGTGAACTGTTGAGGTTCTAGTGATATTCCCAAATTCCAGTTATTTAACCTATTGTTGTCCCCTTCCAAGATTGTTCCTTGAGTGCTGTTTTACATCTCCTTCAGAAAAAATATTTTGTAATGTTTTAGGCTGGTTTCTGAGCGGAAGAGCTGAGCTCCCTTCAGCCCTAATCTCTCCTGTATCTTACTTAGGTGAAATGCCTGTGATCCTTCTAGGACAATCCCCAGTTCTCCTACCTCATTGCTTCTGAGGAGCTCCCAGTATCTCCCAGGATGGTTTGTATTTTATACCTCCCTTTGTGTCAACCTTCAAACTCTGCTGCCTCCAGTAATGCCACTTTCTATTTACATTGAAGGAAAGATTAAAATTAACCAGTGGGATTAAAACAGCTAGAAATTGGGTCCCAAACTCAACCAAATTCCAATGTTTGTAACTTCCAGCTTCTCTAATTTTTAATATAAGGAGCCAACATCTTTATGCATTGTGCACATTATGCAGTGGGTTACTGATGTAAACTGACTGCGAATATTTTGTCATCAAAAGCTGCCCAAATCAAGCTGTACCAATTTAAAATACTTGCATCTTTATTGGATGCTCCCTAGGATTTACACTTTTATGAAGTCAGTGCAAGAATAAGGAATTTTTAGTATGTCCTTACGGTGACGGATGCAGTTCCCACATTGTCTATAAAATTATTATTGCCTATAATATTCCCTGTTGCCAACAGTACCTATCTAGGAGCCACCCTGCACTAATAACTGCTGACTGGGGAGAGACCTGGAGCCATAGCCAGCTCCAGTCTGGTTGAGGTGGGGAGCAGGATTTAGCACTGCGATAGCAGCCCCTGTGCCTGAGGCACAGCAAGCAATCACCACAGGGCACAGAGGCAATCACTGCCTCTCCTTTGTGGCCCTCAAAGATGCTTTAGGAGATAACACCTTTCTCTGGAGATCTTTTTCTAAGCCCTGTTGCCATCCAGTACAGCCAAGGCTGAACATGGATGATACTGAACCGCTGCTGAAAATGATTTAACTGACAATGTGCCCAGCACCGCTCCAGATACTGCTCTAGCTTGTCTGGCTTTTCAGCATTTCCTTTCTCTCCACAGATTTTCCACTCTTGCTAAAACCAGCTCCACAGGTTGCAGCACTAGCTTCAAGGGGTTGTGTAAACAGCAGCACTGCCAGGTCATCTGCGCTTCTGCTCAGCCGGTGGCAATGCTGGCGTCTCTGCTCCCTGCAATCTGTCATCCTAAAGTAGACAGATGTTGACAGCTGTCCTCATGCCCAGCGCTACCTTTGCCGTTAAGCTACTGTGCTCATCCAGCCATGATTTATCTAAGCCAGGTGGCTTCATATTTCAAAGGTAGTGACCCTATTTCCATGGCAAGTTTTGTTTCTCCTGATATCTGGAATGACAACATTTCCAGAAGGTGTATTGGGTCGCGCTGTGATATTTTAGGAATTTGTTATTATTATTATTATTATTATTCTGTACACAGCTGGGCTATAAAATGCATCAGGCTTTTTTTTTTTTTTTTATGACTGAGTATAATTTTGATATTAGTGATGAAAAGATGGCTGGTTCTGTCAATCCTGTTTTGTTTTGAGGAAAAGAAAACAGAAATGACTTATCCTTTGAATCATTTGGTAGGTCCATCACACCTTCGAGACATTAAAAGCAACTGCAATGGCATGGGCCATGTGTCTGACTGGGAATGACTTCACTACTATGAAAACACCTCTGTAGATGTTAAACAACATCTTATGAACCTCTAACTCAAGGATGAATTAAGATTAGAAAGGAGTAGGGTAGAGCAGAGGGAAAAAAAATAAAATTACAATTTGATGGCAATTAAGATGAGTATCTTTCTTTTTACAGAGATTAATTGATAGAAGCATCTTTTTGTTAAAAGCAATAAAGAACCCAAGAGAAGCATCTTATGGTCCTGTCTTGAATTAATTATTAACTAGCAAGAGCAGCAATCAAAATCACAAAATAAATTTGGCTCTCTCCATTAAAAGCATAGCAGCGTGGTTCGCAGTGGCAGACCATGGCCAGATCTGACATCTCTAAGGGAAAAAAAAGGTGGGCAAATTGGAGCAGCTGCTTTTTGTGGCACATGCTGGGAGAGAGCAGAGGTGAACCTGTGCTGGGGAGCAGCCTCAAGCTGTGCTGGGGCACAAACCTGCCCCTTAGGGAACATCCCCACAGGGTTGACTTATGTTGTAAGTAATGGCACATTTATCTACCAGCCTCTGAGCCTGGAAATTGCTCTACAGTTTGAGGCCAGTGCATAAAAATGTGTCCCACTCACTTAACATCAAATGGTTTCCTTGTTTGGAGTTATAATGTCAATTATTTCTTATGTGCCTCTGATATTTGTGAAATCAGAACAACAGGATCATTGGAGACTGGGGAATTTCAGTGTTGCTCCTCCTGGGAGGAGGCTGGGAGCATGGGCTGGAGCTAACTCTTTGATCTATGGAAGTGGTGGTACCCACACCGATGGGCACCAGCCTGGACTTGAGGAAGCATCCTCCTCCTTTGAGGTTAGAGAGCTGTCTAAGTGCTAACTGGCCCTGGCTCCTGTGCTCTTAATTTGTTTAAATGAAGAGACTCCTGTGAACGCTATAAACCTGCAGTTTACTGAGAAATCAAGCGGGCTGTGATAGGAAGCCAATTTAGTCCACAAAATGCAAGAGCTGAGATAAGGAAGAACAAAGGACAAAAGGAAAGAAGGCAGAAATCATGGCTAACAATTATATGACTAACCCACTCACTCCTCTGCAACGATTAAACATTAAACTCCCACAAGCTAAGTAAACACAAAAAATACTCTCTGAATTCCCCCAAGGCTTTGTCTTTGTAGCAAGGTCTGAACTTAAGGGCTGAGCACGGACGCATCCTCTGCTGAGCTCCCCTGGAGATGCTGTCTGTAATGGGGTGTCTGTAATGGGGTGTCTGTAACTGAGGGTGTCTGTAACTGAGGGTGTCTGTAACAGGGTGTCTCTAATGGGGTGTCTGTAACTGCAGGTGTCTGTAACAGTGTGTCTGTAATGGGGGGGGCTGTCTGTAAGTGGGATGTGTCTGACCGAGCTGGCCTTACCTTGTGATACCAAGCACACTGTATGTATAGTTCCCATACCATCCCTATAGATGAAGCATGGTGACAGAGGCTCTGTCCTTATCTGCATGGATTCTAGCCCAAAGAGGCCAAATAGTATCTCTTTTTCTTTTTTTTTCCTACAAAGGAATAATTTGGGTTTACCTTTCCTTACCTGTTGTAACCCCACTGGTTTGTCCTCCTTTGGCTTCATTTACTCACCAGGCAGATCCCAAGCACATGCAGATTGCCTGTAGCCTGAAATTTGGCTTTCTCTACGTATCGCCTCCCCTGTTTGCCAGCCCAACTTTAATTATTCCGACGAGCTTCAAAAAGCAGAGAGATTTAAAATCATCCCAGGTTACAAAGCAAGGAACTGAATTTACTTTTCCAGAGCAGCCTTGCCAAAACAAAGACCGCAAAAGTTGTTCTCTCATCAGAGGTAGACTCAACCACCACTGTATCAAAGAAAGGACCGGAGCAGCCAGCTTCCCACGCGGCTCCCGTCCCGGCTCCAGCTCCTGTCCCCGCAGAAACCCAGCTTCCCTCGAGAATGCAGGGCAAGCACGCACAGGCACGCTGGAGCGAGCAGCATGCAAACAGATCTTCCTTTCCAGGGTCCCACAATGGTCTTGCTTAACGCAAAGCTTGGCTTCCCACCTCCGCTTTGGTCTGCCGCCTGGGTTTGTGTTGCAGGCTGTAAACGGGGTCAGCAGAAGTCGCTGAGATTGTGATTCAGTCTTTTCCTGTGGACAGCAGTGAGTCACTGCAAGGAGGGCTGGGGATGGATTACCAGCAGGGAAGGCTCTGAGGTGGTGGTATGCTGGAGGTAGATGTCTGGGAGCAGCTGGAGAAAGGGGAGTGAAAGGTCCCAGTGGCTAACAATGAAGATTTTCCCACTGGCGTGTCCCCACTGCTCTAAGCTGCCATGCAGCAGTCAGGTACCCAGGAAGGTCTGGGGTCATAGTGAGACTGTGAAAGACTTGTGATATGATCCAAGTCACCACTTTTAGGCACGTAGGGTAGGTAAACAGAGATGCCCTGGCTGCACGCTTGTTCCCAAATACTTTGTCAAGTCACCACCATAAATCCAGATACACAAAAGGTCAGACACGCAAAAAGGATTCCTGTTTGCAAAAATCTGAAAACTTTCCACTCCTGAAGCTCACCTCTGAACACCGTCACTGGGAAAGGAACGAGGCATCTGAAATCAAAATTAGAAGTATGCTATCATGAGTTTTTATTTCTTCAATCCTGTGGCCCAACCCATGTGGCACTTACACTCTATGCTTGAATGATATAAATGGGGCTGTAGCATAATAGGACTGTTCCTCAGAACTAAAGGTAAGATCAGGCAACTGCAGCTGGTTAAGTTATCATGTCTGATAAGTTAATTCAGACACATGAAAGGCTAGCTTAAAATATCTGTTTTTTTCTTAATGTTTACAATAGGCTATGGGCCTGTTTGCAGCTGGGGAATATGATCCAGTGAGTGAGAAGTGGCGTATTAAGCTCAACTGCTTGAACAAATGTGTGTGCAAATAACAGTGGTGGATTAAGGACTTAGTTTTAAGGAATGAAAACATAGAGCTCTAAGGGAGTTAGAGAGCTAAACAGAGAAAAAGCAAATGGAAATGGTAAAATAGGAGAGGAATGGAAGAGAACAGGGAGAAGTAAAAAAAAAAAAAAAAAAAGAAAAGAAAGGATGTTATGGAGCAGACATAGAACCAGATGAAGGTTGTCCCCTTTCAGATGGTGATGGTGAAATGAAAAAAAACCCCTCACTGAAACCTAAAGCAGTCACTTCAGTTCAGCTCCCCTGGAGAGCCTTGTAAAACCAGCACGACATACCCAAAGATATGGAAAACAGTGAGTACTGCTGCTGTGTAATTTGTTTTCTTTCATTTGATGGAGGTCATGACTTTGATATTTTCCACCAGACTGGCCAGATTTGGGTGTCGGGCTCTTTGTTTGTTTACAAATAGAGAAATGTCTCCCACATCTGTCTGCATTCTTCTAGCAGCTACCTCATGGTTCCTGCAACTTCTTGCCCTTGCCCACGCACCTTTCTTGGAAGGTTAGTTTAGCTGGTGCTCATTCAAACACCCTTTAGCTGAACTCATTTAACACAACACCAAAATGACAACATTGCAACGGATGAAAACTGCCTTAGCCTTTATGTCATGTTTTCCTAATTTGAACAAACAGGTTGAGTGGTAGGAACCGGTGGGGATGGTGAAGAGCCATGCCATAGTCAGATATTTCTGGAAATGTCTAGATTTCTAGAAATACAGATGAAATCATAATGAGATCAGAGAGCAGTTGTGCAGAGAAGAGGCAACTCATTTTTCACCTCCATCGTCAGGCCAAAATGAGTCCAACACCAGTTGGAGAAGTGATGTGGTCGCTTGGCTTTACAGCAGCTAGAGCAGAAACCTGTGAAATGGCCACAAGCTGGGGCTGGGGACTAACGAGTCCCTTGAGCCCTAGGAGCAGCTCCTGGCTCATCCCTGTGTGCATCCCGCAGCATGTTCAACCTGCAGCTCACCTCCTGGGGCATCCCTTGGGGCTTACCTGGTGCCACTGCAGGAAACAGAAACAATTTGGGAAATACGTGGAAACCACAAGGTCAAAGCTTCGAGTGGAAATTTTGCAAAGAAACAAGCTGTTCTCTGTGCAGCAAAGTAATAACCTTATGGCTTTGTGTCTGACCCTTATCCCCACATTGTGAGGCTCCCAGCTCCTTCCCATGTCCTCCCAGCCATCCCCTGGGGCAGGCCAGGGCTGTGGGCAGCTGCCCAGCAGGGAGGACCGCAGCCAAGGACCACGTGTCCTCTTCGCCAGCATCCCAACAAGTCTCTCCTCCCTACCCTCTGCCAATTTTTATCATACTGGCAGGTATTTCATTATCTTCAGGATTTATTAGGCTTTTGCAAATTTGATTTTAATTAGCCAGCGGGTTCTGAATTCTGACAAAATGTATTTTAGCCTGAATTCTGCTTTAAAATCAGCTTCTGTGTAAGAACACACAAAAAAAATGATGCGTGTGAGCTCAAGAGCTTACTACCTATACATTTTATCTACTAACGGCTATCCCTGAACGTTTTACACTTCTTACAATGTGGCAGTGTCATAATTGTACAACTAATTGAACAGGGGTTTTATTGAGATGTCTCTGGGAACAGCTTATGCTTAAATACTCAGCCAACCATTAACTGTTAAAGCTTTTAAAGAAATGATTTGCCCTAAATTTCCTTTCAAAATTGTGATTTAGTGCAAGCAGACTGACATTTTTTGAAGAAAAAATAAATAAATAAACTTTATGCTGTAGAAATGTGCACGTTGCCTTTGGCAGACTGTTCTCCTGACCTCAGAATTACTATGAAAGATGTATTTTAAATACTGAGAATCTTGAGAGTGAATGTATTTACAGGAACGAAAGCCTGACCAGAATGATAAATGAGTTGGGCTTAATCAGAAATAAACAGTGACCTATTCATAGCTGTTTCAGAAAGGGGAGAAGTTTGCAGATGTTGTTAGTTCAAGTTATATAAAAAGACAGTTTATAATGAGCAGAATGTGTGTATTAAAGTCAAGGGAAGTCTTCACAGACACATGCTTTTCCCATAGCTATGTGACTTTATTCCCCAGCGGTGTGGCTTCGTTTTGATACATGCTGCTTTTCATCTCTGACCATTGCACCATCCCCTCCGTGGTGGGACTGCTGGAGAGCACAGTGAGAACTTGGCAAGACACAGGAAACTGAAGTTTAGGCTTAAATCCCTGAAGACACCCCAAGCAAGCCATGTTCACAGGAGGGCTGCCCAGTGCCAAGCAAAAGCTGCCCCAGGAACCTATGCGAGGGCCAGCACAGGGGCAACTGCTGCACCGCTCGGATCTTGGGCAAGGTCAAGCATTATTCTGATGCATCCATCAGTGCCCCCATGGTGCCTGCTTCCTGTGTGTGGGAAACATTTGCTCAGAAGGCAACTCCCATGAGCAAGGCTCTGCCTGTCTGGAAATGCAATTTTGAGAACCCTGCGCCTGGAGTCCAGCAGGAGTAAAGAACTTGTCTAGAGTTGGAGCCCATTTTTCTCCCATCTTAAGTGATGAGAGAGTCAGGAAAAGGGCTGCAATTCAACCAGCAGTGGAGCTGGGGTAGAGCCAAGATGAGCTTTTAAAGCCCTCATGAGTTAACACTGAATTTCCTTTGAAAACACTGATTATAGGGTGTCTGCACTGAAGCCCAGAACACCAGAACATGTTTACTGGCTTGGAGCCCAACACAATCTCCATTAAACCACATTTCATTTATTCTAAATAAATCATCTGCATCCTTTATGGCACCATAATATATCTCAGCTAGCTTCTCTACTGTTATTAAAGTAGAAGAAGAGGGGATAGAGATTGATAGCTGATGTTTCATGCGCTGAAAGGCAGAATTAATCATAACCCACGTAGAGGATGGCACTGCTGCATCAGCTCTGGCCTGAGCCTGCCTCTCCGTATATCACCGTGTTGCACAATATTTCAGCTGTAACACAGATATTTTGGAATAGAGTCATCCTGGAAAGAACAATTTATATTCAAGATGTGGATCTTGTGGCATTAAACAAGAGCCCTTGCTCCGGGACTGGCTGTCCTCTCCGAAGGCAAGAGGGTTGCATGGGTGGCTGCAGAAGAAGCGAGACCTGCAGGGACCAGAGGCTGCCAGGAGTCGTGCACCAAAATTCCAAGTGTAGAAGTGGGGTAGGAAGAACTGCCATGGACTGGTAGGGCAGAAAGGGCACAGAGAAGAGTGAAAGCTCATCAGGTTTTACCAAAACAGTCACACTAGTGATCTAGATTAGACTCATTCCTGGGTTTTGTAAAGTTAGAGCCTTCTTGGAAAATATTATTCACTCAAACTGAAATTAGGAAACATGTGGAACTGCGGGAAAGCTGAGACACAAACACCCCCAAACTTTTTCTTCCTGTAATCTAGAGCCCGGTTTTTTCATCCGAGCCCATGCCTTGATACAGAGGAAATTACCAATTTTCAGCAAGAAACTATGGGTAATGGAAACGGGCTGCTGATCGAATTTACCCTTCAAATGAGCGTGACATGAGGAGAGGCTGCAGTTGCTTATTTTCACTCTGTGACAAACACAATTAGTGGGCTAAATTGATCGCTGCCTCTTCACCAACCCCATCAGGTGCTAAAATCAGTTCTTCAAGTGAGGAAACACTTGGGCTGACTGACTCAAGGAGATGGAAGAAGAAGAGTATGTGTCGCATGGCTTGGAACGGATGGTAGCCATGCTTCAGCACCTACACCCAAACAAGGCTCCATATTGGAGGAATTGATCTAATTTAGTAGTAATTTAAAATTCTCAGATGACTTCTGGCCAAGTATTTGGTTTGGCAAAATAGCTGCAATCTCACTGCTTTGAACTTTTAGCAAACAGGCAGTTTTATTTTAAATGAGGAAGAGGTAGCTCTAGGCACTTTGCTTTCCTGCCACGAAGCAGACAGGGTGTAATCTATACCTGAAATCTGAGTTTTGCAGACAAGGTGAACAGAAACATGTTTGACTTCTGAGTAACTATTCAAAAGTCCTGACACAGATGCACACAGAGGAACCACAGACGATGTCTCTTAAGTAGGTTTTTGCAAAAGCTATGCAAGTGATTCACAGGTCTTCACAGGAACTTGGTATTTTGCTGGGGAGCATAATCTTTTCTAATACTGTAAATTTTAATAAGCCCTTTCTTGTCTGGTGGTTAGACCACAGGTCTACAAGTCATAACACAGGCATACTGTTCCTGCTCTTGGTTAGCCTTGTGTCTCACCTCAAGCAAGGCACATACATCGTTACATTTCTCTGAACCTTCAGCTCTAAAACTGTAAAATATTTGCCCATTTCTATTGCTCAACTGCAACAATGTTTGCAGAGCACTTCGGCTTGTCAGAGGTGAGACATTATTTATTAGTGTAATTTCTGATTTCGGTTACACCCACGCAACCTACTTGTTCATGTGGAACAGCATCATTTCTCTAACTTCCTTTCTGTGCAAAGGCTTGGTGTTATCTGCGTTAGGAAGTATGACTAAGGAAAGAAGTATGCTTCTTTTAAAAGTTTTTTTAGCTATACCTACTTAGCACGTGCTTGTCCTTTCAACAGAAGTCATGTTACTTTTTTCTATGATGAAAACCTTGCTTCAGTGCATTAGATTCCTGTGATAACTTATTAGCATTTTCCATGAGGGCTTGACTCCGTGGGCTGCCACCATTTTCTTTGAAGTGCTAAGCATCTCCTTTTGACACCATTGCCATTGAAAATTAAGGGAATCAAATACAGTTCTTGTGGAGCCTGTAGATTCTCAGGCATTCCCTATAGAAAGCACTGGCATTGGTGTACAAAGTATTTTATTTACAGAGTCTGTGCTTATGGACCCTCAAGCTCACTGTGACCCTGCAAATGCTCTGCAGCACCTAGAAAGAGCCAAGCTAGTTAATGGTCATATGCAGATGTGAGGATCAACGGGCAAAGGCTGCAAAAGTAAGTCTAGTGAAAAACCATGTCAGTAATCTGTTGAATCAGCTCTTTAAACAAACTGCTGGATGTCAACGTAGGGTTTTGAAGTCTTATGTGCTGACAGGCCCTTGTATTTACCTACTAATGGCAAAGGCATTATATTTGTCATCAACCAAACGGCAATAATTGGAGACAGCATTTTTGTCATGGACTCAAGAGGTGTTGCAACAAGCCTGATGTTTCTTTGGTACAACGCGTCTGCCACCACATTTTATAAGTCATGGACTATGCCTATTTTTTAAAGAAAAGTATATGTCTTATCAGAATCCAAGCTCTTATACGTGAATTTACTTGCCACCGATACCACATCAGCGTTTAGACATAGCGAGATAACTGTGGTAGAGCTCATCATTTTCCAAATGCCTTCTGCAAGAGGATTGTGTCACTCTGGATTTTGGGTGAGCTGATCAGGACTCATCTGTGTGTCTGACTCTCTGAAGAGGCAATGAGTAAAATTCAGGCAAAATTCTCTAATGTGTATGGGAGAACTGACTGCTGAGTATTGTTTGTGTCAACTGGTAACTGCAATTGAGGTCAGGAGACCTGAGGCCCTGGTTACATGTTGCTTTTTTTCAGGTGTAAACAGAGATAATGTTCTCCACGGTGTTTTCAGCAGGACTAAAAATACTGAGTCCCATGCCAAGGTTTGCACAACGCGTGTCATTTCCCTACCAGTTTTGCTATTAGTTCATATTCATGGGATGCTGCAGTTTTCATCCAGGAGCATGGGTTCTGCAAAATTGCTATAGACAGGTTAAAGAAGAATATGTTTCTGTGAAAAGAGATTACCTGGTAGGGATGGTCATCCCTGACAGCAATGCTGGGAAATATATTGGAGAGGACCAGGCAATTGCTTTCTCTGTTGACCCAAAAGGGACATGCACAAGCCAAACCCAGACACCTCGTCGGTGCTTCCAGTGCTCGTACCACACACAGACTTGGTCCTGCAAACACAAATTATTAAACATTTGGGTAAGAAGGAAGATCGATTTTGGTTCAAAACATATTTCCTCTCTACTGCTTTGGTGTTTGGTTCTGAAGGCACCTTCTGAACTACTCCTGTGCCAGCCCGGCCCTGTAAGCACGTTTGTCTTGGTGAGGGTTGAGACTGAGCCTGGTAAGTACCAGCAGCTCTGGAAACCCCCGAGCAGCAGCAGGCTGGCAGCACAACTTCTGTGCTGCAAAAAAAACCTATTCACCACCATCTCCAATATTATTAATCGGCGCACGGTTTGCTCAGACAGGAAATTGTTACTGACCACTTTAATTTTACTAAACAAATGAAACCACCCCATTACTCATACAAATCTAATAAACCACAGAACACAGAGGAGGAAGTGAGCACTTTAGAATGGCTTGGAGAAAAGTTCTCACTTTGTTTTGCCATTTAATTAAAGCCAGGCTCTTTACAGGAAAGGGAATAATTAAATGGTAACAACATGTGTACTATGATAATCTTCGTCGGCATCTCAACATGCAACTTGCTACCAAAGGCAGAGGGACTTTTTGTGCTGTGCTTTACATTCCCAGAGTATCCTTTGTTCCTCAGGAAGAAAAGAATTCAAAAATACATTTAGTACCAGAACAGGTCTCTTCTGTCATGCCCTGTTGGATGGTAATGGGGCTAATAAGAAAGGGGACGACGAAATAAATTTCCTGACACTTCACATCTGCAGATGTTCAGAAAGAGACTTTCTGATGATGGACCTGGCAAAACACCTGACAAACAGCTGTTTTATCAATGCCTTGGCATTTCCTGATCATCGAATGTTTAAAATATCAACAAAATATCATTGCAGTTCTAATATTTGCAGCTCTAGCACTAGTTCAATACCTGATATGATTTGTATGCTTATGTAAATATTGTCCTTGCAGTCAGAAGGCAGAGGAAGCATGAATGTACTTGTAGCACAGAGAGTGATTGCACTAATAGTTTGCCTTTCTTCTCAACATCAAATTACTACTTTAAATGAAGGTAATTTCAAAAAGAGGCAGAAATGCTGTTTTCTCTATGGGAATTCTTACTCCAGTGTATGATGAAGCTTCATGTTTAACTGCTTCTACCTGAAAGAAGAGTTCATAAGTGGGAATTATTCCTTTGTGGTGTTTCGGCTCCTAAAAGATGATTAAAGAAGAAAATTACCGGTATCAGATAATCTCAATAATAAGGGCAAATATCACAAAGAAACTAACAGGCAACATGTTTTTGTAGCACTGCAAAGCACAGGAAGGTTTTTACAAGTATATACGAGTTCGTTCGTGTCTGTACAACATGTGCTCTTTGGAACTGTTGGTGTTTGGCTCCTTCACATTCAGGAGGATGGACACTATTTGCTGGAAGGTTCTTGCCAATTTGGAGCTGGTGTCTCAGCTGGTTTGCTGTAGACAATTTAATGCAGTCTTACTCCAATGCATGAAGGAGGAAAGTTAACAGGAATATGTTTTAATTGTATTGTGTATTAAGTGATCATAGAATCATAGAATTATTTGGGTTGGAAAGGACCTGAAAGATCATCTAGTTCCAACCCCTCTGCCAAGGCAGGGACACCTTCCATTATATCAGGTTGCTCAAAGCGTCATCCACCCTGGCCTTGAACACTTCCAGGGATGGGGCATCCACAGCTTCTCTGAGCAACCTGATTCAGTGTTTCACCATACTCACAGTGAAAACCTTCTTCCTTATACCTAATCTAAATCTACCCTCTTTCTGGTTAAAGCCATTACCCCTTGATCTATCACTCCATGCCCTTGCAAACTGTCCCTTTCCAGCTTTCCTATAGGCCTTGTTTAAGTACTGAAAGGCTGCAATAAGGTCTCCCTGAAGCCTCTTCTCCAGCCTGAGCAACCCCAACTTTCTCAGCCTGTCTTCATAGCAGAGGTGCTCCAACCCCCTGATTATCTTTGTGGTCCTTCTCTGGACTCGCTCCAACAAGTCCATGTCCTTGCTTGCAGTAGTCCAGGTGGGGTCTCTCCAGAGTGGTTTAGAGGGGCAGAATCACCACACTCAATCTGCTGGCCACACTTCTTTTGATGCAGCCAAGGATAGAGTTGGCTTTCTGGGCTGTAAGTGCACATTGCCAGCTCATGGCGAGCTTCTTGTCAACCAGCAACCCCAAGTCCTTCTCCACGGGGCTGCTCTCAATCCACTCATTGTCCAGCATGTATTTGCACTTGGGATTGCCCTGACCCAAGTTCAGGACCTTACACTTGGCCTTGCTGAACTTCATGAGGTTTGCACAGGACTACGTCTCAAGCTTGTCAAGGTCCCTCTGGATGGCATCCACTGCACCAAGAAGCGTGTGCACTCAGTAAAATCTCCTTTCAGTCACCACCAGAATGAACGGGTGTCTGACAAGAGAAATCATTTTTATTACCACGCATCAGTCTTCTGCATGGACTGTGTTATCTGCATGGCCCTGGCATGGAGCTGGCTCCTCTTCCCTTCCCTATCACAGATGCACTGCAAGATGGGATGCAATCTGCTCTGCTTCTCATGCTTCAAAATATTCTCCCCACCGCTTTAGTTAGTCTTACTTAATCTGTTTTGCTATTTGGAAGGAGTTACAGATTCAACATCCTAGAAAACAGCTGTCACTTTTACAGGAAAAAAAAGTATGTGATTCATAATTTTCCAGAAATATGTGCATTACAGATGTGGCATATTGGCTCTTTCTGAAAAACACACTAAGTCTTGAAATTTGTACCATATTGTTTCTGTTTCTCTGGTTTACATACCTGTTCAAACACTACAGCACTTCTCAGAGCTCCCAAGGAAAAATCTTTGTGGTCTCTCGAGCCATCACAATTCTCCAGCTGAAAGGAAAGTGGTTGCACCTTGTGAAGAAAATGATTCAAAATTATGCCGTTTTTTAATGGGATTTTCCAGTGGCACAGAGGATGGTGGAAGATTGAAGGAGATGGAGTCTCAGGAGCTGTGGGACAGATCTTTTTGCTAAGCCAGAACATGCAGAAGAAATTCGTAATGCAATTCTGATCCAGTGTTTACTTTCAGTAATCACTTTCTGCTTGCTTATTTTTCTTTCCTTTATTTAACAGAAGAATCCTCAGCTTGCCTCCTCAGGAGCCATGAGGTGAAATGCTGTGATAAAACCAGACTGGAATGAAAAGGGTCCTGAGGGAGGTCAGCAAGAAACGTAAGGAAAAGGTGTAATGGGCAAGATGACTCTCGGCTCCATCTTCCTTCTGGCCGTTTTGAGAGGTGAACTTGCACACGTTGTACAGAGTGGAAAAAAAGTCCTGGATACTTGAAGAAATCTTAATAGTTAAATGCAGTGGGTGTTTCATAAGATGCCAGTGAACACACTCAGTCTCAGAAGGACTAGCTGGATGATGCTATTGAATAATGCACCTCCAGAAAGTCAAAAAATTATTTATGAAGGGCATGTAAGGATAGCAGTAGTCTGTCCCCTAAGCTAAAAATACCTTTCTTTCTGTCCTTTACTTTTAGCATCATTTACAGGGTACCAAGGTGTACCACCACAGCTATTTTATACATGCAACAGGGAAGTAAAAAGTTTGCAGTTCAGAGGTCATTTCTGACACCCTTCTTCTGGCCCAAATCTGACCAGGACTTCAAGGCAATTTGTAAGGATGAGACACAAAAAGCAATCATCTGAGTTTCAAGGAATAACCTCCAATGCTTTCTATTTCTGTTCTGCAAGTGATTCTTCCATCTCAGTGCACAGCGATGCTTGGCTAGGACCCCACCAGCCAAGGCACTGGGAAGAAGTCAGTCTCCTGTGAGGCTATCGGACATGGTTTAGTGGTGGACCAGGTTAATGGTTGGACTCGATGATCGTAAAGGTCTCTTCCAATCTAAACGATTCTGTGATTCCTGCAAGCCCTCCAGCTGCAAGAGTGCTTCAGCAGCCACCCGTCCAGCTCGATGCCACCCTGACACGCTGCGTTCCTATGCACAGACTTATTAAGACAGTGGTATTTCCTGCTCTCAGACTGCACATTCCTATCGCTTCCTCTGAAAGAACAACTTTGGCATAAGTAAATAGCAGCCTTCAAAGGGAGATTCCACAGCAGCGCCGTTTAACCTGGCTCACTGGAGCTCTGGAAGTCCCCAAGAGCTCAGAGACACCAAAGCAGTTTCTCACTGCTTTTTCCCTACAGATCTGCTCCCAGCAAAGGGAGATGGGGGGGAACCCCGGCCAGGGCTAGTTAACCCCTGTGCCTACTGTTTTGCCACCCCTGGGTGAAGGGACTGGGCTGCAGGAGGCTTTAGGAGTACAAGTTCTCTGTGAGGGCTCCCCAGTAGCACAGGTAGCCACGTACCAAGAAAAAAAATCCTCATTATACAAGTGCTGAGGGTCCTCTTCCTCTCCCATCACCCCCCACCCTCTAGCAGTTATAAGAATTGATGGCATAGCCTTGTTAAACAAAAAGCCCCATCAAGCCCCCAACTTTCAGAGCATTTTTATAAGCCTTTCCAGTGTACCTCATCCTTCATGTTTGCTTAAACAATTGTTTAAACAGTTCATGTTTGCTTAAGCAACTAGATTTAGATTCTGGATCAGTAAATAAACCTGTAACTCTGTGTTTTCCTACAGTAACTTCTGCCCTGATTCTTGCAAAAATAAAACAAGTAGGAATAAAAGACATGCATACAACGAAAAGTGGTGTCTTTAATGAAAAATAATCAGAAATTATAGATCTAGTTTGAAGTATACACACACACACAGAGCCAGTTGTGGCTGCTTAGCTCCAGGATTTAGGTTTAGGTGCATCTCCCTAAGCAAAATGATATCGAAGCAAAAATGTTAGGGTAGATGATAAAAAAGGGAATCCAGAAAGTCTGTGGGTTAGATTATACTGAGCTTTGGCTGGAGTTTCTGGATGGAGGAGCTCTGTCTCCTCTGGCTGAGACATTACATAGCAGAGCTGGTCATTTTTCATCTGTTCTGGAATGTAATTTTGCAATAAATACTGATTCTAACTACTAGGTGCAAAGGAAATTTTAAAAATAAACTTTTACCTGTGTTCAGAGCAGGTAAGAGTTTGGAAGGAAGGTGCCCCCCTGCCCAGGAGAGAGGTACTGATAGGAGCTGTGCTGCACACAGACCTGGTACCGGCACTGCAAATCTTTCCATCTGAAAATGGAGGCCAGTAAGGTTTAAATCACAAACACACAATAAAACTTACTTGAAATGGGTCCATGTAAACGAAGGGATTGAAAAACAGCTATGTATCTCTCTGTCCTATTTCCCTTTCCAGGAAGAAACATCTCTTGGGTAATCTAAAAACAAAACAAAGTAGCAGAAAACTTTATTTAACCTCAAGCGAATTTCCTATCTGGTCTAAATTTAGCTGCTTAGATTTTGGTTGGTGTATGTGCCTCCCAATGTACTGCCTTTCAGAGGGATGTTTGCCACTTGCCTGAAGCAACCGTTGTAGCACTCCAGTTAAAACTGGCTGATGTAATTTCACATCTTAGCATGAATTTTTAACATGAAATGTCACTTCGTGTTTGGAGAAGGCAGCGCTGGAGTGGCAGCAGGAGTCTGGTAGAGCTGATCAGTACATTTTGCTCACTGGAAAAGCCCAACCACCCACATAGTGAACAGCTGCTCAGAACTGACTTCCAGTGACTTCTCAAAGAGCAGGTGAGGGAGAGAGCGAGAGGATACAAACATTATCATGTAAGCTTTGCCACGCTTGTTTTGAAACAGACAGTCATTAATTCAAGGAAGATCAAGTCAGAGACCAGCCCAAAACACTTAGATTATTTTTCCATGAGTCAAGAGTTATACTCAAAACAAAAATTAGCCTACAAACACCAAGGCCACGTTGGTGCACTGAGCATTTCCCAGCACAGGTCACTGCTGCCAGCCTCCTCCTACAGGAAAAAAAAAAAATGACCTGACAAATGGTTTGGAAAGTTTTTAAAACTTTATTCATTCCATCTTTCTAAAACCTTTAACTTCAAGGCCAGGCATTATTTGTACTGCTGTCAGCTCAAAGTGTAAAAATTCTGGAAGGACCATAGAAGAGTAACATTTAGAAACTTCTAAAATTGAGAGCAAGTACTTCTTCTGGATGTAAAGATTTGGGGAAGCTGGAGACCACAACAAAGCTCTTCTTCTCATACCTAACTGAGAATTGCATCGTCTTCATGGTGCAGATCTTTCCAGGGTAAGGAGATAACCAGGTTAACAAACTGTCACTGAAACGACGACTAGGTAGTGTCTGCTTCTCACCTCAGTCCAGCGATACTGCGGGAAGAGGAAAGGAAGAAAAGAAACAAGTTTTAAGCAAGTGAAATTAAAAAAATAAAAATCCCAGTGACTTGTACAAGTGCAAAATAAGGCCTTTATCAAAGTACTGCTTTAAGTTAATCTTAGAACTAACACTGTCTTTGGTCTCATGCAAGTAAAGTGATTGAAAAGGAATGACAAACGCATTGACAGACTGGCTAGAAAGAATAATTTCAGGCTATGTTCCTGCACTGCATCTTCCCCCAAGACCCACCAGATCCCTCTGCCACATTCCCCTGCCCAGGCTCAATCCTGCTACATGGAGAACTTCTGCAGCTGCTTGGCTTTCCAGCCCTGCATCAAGGTCCCTGTTTTGTTACAAACTAGAATTTAAGTGCTTAAAATGAAATAAAAAGCTTTGTGTGCTTATAAATCCAGTGGCACAGGTTGCAGGAAGGAGCAGTGCTTGACCCAGGCACATGCACCATGATACTGGGCATCCCTCTCTTGCCAGATCAGTTGTTTTTTGCTTTCTTTTTGTTTTTTTCTTGTTTGTGGACAGAAAAAAAGAAATAAATTAAAATTAAATTGCATAAACTGCCCTTGTTAAATTGGACCTCTCCCTAAGTCCCATTATATTGTGCCCTCCCTGGAAGTGCTCAGGGTTGGAAAGGGCTCTGAGCAACCTGGTCTAGTCAAAGATGTCTCTGCCCATGGCAAGGGGGGTTGGAACTAGATGATGTATAAGGTTCCTCCCAACCCAACCCATTCTATGATTCTGTGAACTGAGAGGTACATTTAAGATTTTTCTATGCATGCTAATGAACTGCAGCGGCCTGGGATGTAAATGAAAAAAGAGCTGTATGACATGTTATGCTGGCACTTCAGTCTTCTGTAATCATTAACACTCCTTCCTAAGTCCATAGTTAATTCACTGTGATTTTTTTATTGGTGTGAGAATGTAGGGTCCTGTCTGACTTACCAGCCCATATAGCCTCTGTTAGATGAATGAGACTGTGCCAGATGCAATCCAGGAGTGAAGATGATTTAAGATCGTTTCTACTCTTTGCAGTAGCTTCTCTTTCTATCTTTGGCATTAACAAATAAACACAATTACAGGCAGGGCAAGAAGAAGCAGCTGGTTACTAGTGGAAAACAAAGAGGTAAATAATTAAAACAATTAACTCTAGGAAGGAAAAAAAAGTCAAAAATTGCTTTACTGCAATAGTCACATTTTTCATCTGTTGACACCCAAATCTGGCAGAGATCTGTGAAGGCTGATTCAGGACTGGTTTTCAGAGGTAAGTGCAGGTGGTGTCAATGACTGAAAAAAAAAAAAAGCTATGAATAATACATAACTAAACTTTTGTTGAGTAATTATTAATAGGAAACACACGATTCAAGATAACGAGCTCTCTCAACTGTCAGAACATAGTAGAGATCACAGTAATGCTGAGGTTATTAACCCACAGGGCTCAGGTGGCACTCAGCAAAAAAAGGAAATGCATTTTCCCTGCTATTTCCCCAAATAGATGCGAGTGGAGCAAATCAACATCCGCAGAAGGTAAAAGAAAAAAGTTTCTGGTTCTGATGCAACTTCCCATATGTTTTCAATCACAATTTTCCATACGCTGCCTCTTGCTGATGCATTTTAAAGCGATGTAAATGCTCTGATTGCAAAGGATATATTTATATATATGCAAAGAATATATATATATATTTATGGGTTGGCTGAACACTGCTACTGCCACAGTTTCTGAAGGAAATGAGAGAAAAAATTAGTCATTTGCTTCTCTGAGTAGCTGTGCATTTGTGGGTCCTGGAAACACAGGTACTGTTTAGCAAAGGGATCCTTCCAAACGAGAAACGAGCCGTAACTCCATCACATCTCCTCCCCCACGTTGTGAAAGGTCACACTTGGCTGGGCCCCATTGTAACTCAGCTCAGAAAGTGGTAAAGGAACTCAGAAGCTGTTTTTCCCACTACATTAAAAAAAAAAAAAAAAACAACACACACACACAAAAAAAACCCCAAACAAAAAACAAGAAAAGCAAGAAAAAAGAACAATTGTGCACCACTTCCATTTTCTTTAGAGGAAATGGTGATTTGTCTCAGCCATGCTATTGCCTGGGAATTCAGCAGCCTTTGGCAGTAAAGGAGTTAAACAGCAAGTTCATCTCAACCCTGGAAGAAAACATGTTGTTTGGATTGCTTCTTTCCAGGGTAAATAAGCATTAATGCCTCACAACACCTTTTCTCTTTGAGGTGCACTGTGTCTCTGGCTTGGCTGATTTTTATTGAATCCCACCTCAGGTCTCACACAAATAATGTGCCACGCCTGAAAGATGCAGCCACACTGGAAAATCTCAGCCTAAGGAAAACAAGTAAGAAAGGCACTAAAAGCCTCTGAAATTCAGTCTCTCAAGCAGACATGAATTCCAAGGCAAAAATTAATTACATTACGTGGGCTTGGTCATCCAGTGAGTCGTGGTGGAAACCCAGACGAGTATCCAGCAAATGGATTTTTGACTATGACCTTTTAAAATACTGCAATAGCAAGAGTGTCGCTGGAAAAGCCCCAGATCCTCTTTCTGTTTTGTTCTGAACCAGCCCCTCCAAACCATACCGCTGAATTTCACTCCGGGTCTCATGTCCAAACGTAAATCCATTCTGTCTCCTCAGCATGAAATTCTAAATAACAGCTGTGCTTTTGGTGAGTCCCTCCCACATTTACTCTTTTCAAGGCAGAACGTGCACTCTTGTACCTCTGACAGTGGGTAAATGGCACTCTTAAAGATGACCCCGTCCCCTTGGATAGCATCACCTCTCCTCGTGTGGTTATTGCAACTAGACATAAGGGAAATCATACACAAAGGCACGTTAAAATAATGAAAATGTGTTAAGAATATAAAAGTGCCCTGGATCAGCCTTGCTGTTAACTCAGCCCAATGAACAGCAGTTCCACGACACTACTTTTTTGTTTTCCCATATGACACTTGCCCATTTCCCATCAGAGAATA
Source organism: Actenoides hombroni (assembly GCA_024336885.1). Taxonomy (NCBI): domain Eukaryota; kingdom Metazoa; phylum Chordata; class Aves; order Coraciiformes; family Alcedinidae; genus Actenoides; species Actenoides hombroni. The sequence continues at coordinate 738,605 of WUAM01000254.1, read as the reverse complement.
GACCTGTTCTGGGCACAAATCAGGCTTGTTTAGGAAAAGAGGCTGGCATGCTTTTAACATCTGGTGCCTTAATCAATTCCCCACATAGTCACCAGTTATTAATGTGGTTTATTTATGGAGACCTCTGATTCAGAGCTCCAGAGCTGTCAATAACTCATAACTAGGGTCAGCTCATGTTGCATGTCAAATAAACAAAATGCTACCTACATCTAAATCCTCTGAAAGGACCCCAAGTTGGAGGCAGCAGCTGAACACAGAAGGTGGACACTTCTGATGTTCATTTCCCTCTGTCCTTGTTGCCCGAGGGAGTAATGCAGAGGGATGGAATCTTCACACGTCGAATTGGTATGAAAGTACAATATGAACAAACATCTGCAATGTTCACGAGGCAAGGCTGAGATGAGAACCATTGCAAACCTGACGGTGACATTAAGTGGCCTTGATTTCAAAAAAGTGTTTCAACAGCATATTATAAGACGCAGTAGGGAACAAGAAGAAGCCAGAACATGCAGACACCTCCTTTTTGAAGGCTCTTCCTCTCCGAAACAGGGAGGTGATGACAAAAATGGTTCTTCAATTATTTGTTATAAGGCTTTATTATAATGCTTATGCCAGGGGGCCCTGGATTAAGATTGCATAGGAAGTTTTAATCATGTCATTTCATTGTTTCAGTGGACCTGACTCTGCCAGTCCAGTAGTATCCTTCCCTGTAATGTGCTTCCTGTGCTTGCAGAACATTTGCTTGTAGCCAACTGTTGGCTTTACAAAGAAAACTGTGTGAAAAACCTGTATTTTTCACTGCGCTAACAATGAACAAAACCCCAGCTTGCAGTAGCAATATATATATACTGTTCTACACATTGTTCTTGTTCTGAAAAGGAAGAGGAATGGGGCCAGGCTCCTACAGAAATGAGACAGAAATGCCATTGAGATCTCGTTTCCTGTGCAGGAGCTTGTGAGAGCTCCAGCCACTGCAGTCCTACATTGGGCTTGAGTAGTTTCATGGTTTGTAAGATCTGCTACGTCCTCCCGCATTCACTCATTCAAGATGAAAAAGGCTAAAAATAGGCCTGCTTTTAATTAGTGAAAGAGCCCTGACAGCTTGAGCAGATCAAGCTGAGGACAGTCCCTTTGAAAGGGAAGCAAAGATCACCTCAGCTCTACACCTGATGAAGAGTGGGAGGGAAGCCTCAGGACAACTTTGTAGCTAGAACAGCCTCAACGTGTCTGGTAATTAAGAGACCATCCCTGACGTGTCCCATGATGGTCAACAGGCCCCCGGTCTCCTTGCCACAGGCAGCACAGCATATGCCCATTCTGAAGCACAGCATACCCTTCTGAAGTAATTGTTGAAAGTAGCACCAGCCAAGCAGAAATAGGAAAACGTTAGATGCTGCTTGTGTGCTGGTTGCACACACCGCCATTCAGACCCATTCATCAGACTCCAAAACTGGTGGGATAACTTCAGATGTTGTTGTTTGTTAATTATAGTTTAGGGGCTCTGCTTGTTTAACTCTGGTTTTCTGCCATCTGAGATACTTTTAGGGTGGTACACGTTGATTTAGCTGTTTCTAGGGTGTGGGGTTTGAAATCCATTCTTCCTCCCAAGAAAAATATCATGGGACTTGCATGAACATTGCAAGCTGGCAACAATGTGCATATATCGGGTGGCTTTTATGGGAGAAGATGTCATCGATAGCTTTTACTTTCCTCCACCTGCTTGCACGGAGCATAGAAAGGCAGCCTCATTGCCATGCAATTTTACATGGTTGCAAGAATATTAGTCAAATTACAAACACCAGCTGCTCTGTAAAACCCATCTTCAAATCCAGAAGCTATCCTGAGAGAACAAAACAGATAACGTTCCCTTCAATCAAGAGAAAACATTCTGAACAATATTGTAGTTTATATGTTTTTTAAAAATATATTGTGGCCTTTTCTGGGAAACTAATTTCCTCATCTCCTCTTCCTCCTCCCGTCTCACCTGAAGTGATGGCCACCATAAAAAAGACTTACGGATCCCAGATGTGTTCCATTTCCTGCAGTAAAACTTTAAATCATTCCCTTTTTCATAAATTTCTGCCAAGGATGGAGATGTACTACTTAAGTACTTTCTGCAACCGCTTTAGTTTGAGATGAATAAATCAGTAGGATTTGATGAGCCAGCCAGCATTTTCTAATTTGTTTCTACTGGCAAAAGTGCCGCAGTCAGTAACATCCAAACAAATTTGGTGGCGGCATCTGCTTTATAATGACCTAAATGTCTAAATCTAATTTTAGAAAGTGACTTGCAAAGGGTTCAAGCAAGGCTTGCAGAGCTTGGTCCGGATTTTATTTCCACTCCTTTAAGAGAAGAGCTGATTCATGGCATTTACACGGTCGCTGTTGATTTGCAGATCCATGGTGGGGCCCTAAGCTGAGCAGAGCTGCGACCCATAAGCAGTTGTGTATGGAACAAGATCCCAATGTGTTCAGAGAAGCACATCAGCACTCTTTATGATGGAGGTGGAGGAGAGTCGACCCCTCAAAGCCACAAATGGTTTGACATGCTGAAAGGCAAGCCTTCAGGGAGAGAGAATATGTCTCAATACCCCACCTGACAGCATTGAAGAAAAATGGTCAAACCTTGGTGTGTAGCAAACTTTCAGCAGCTGCATGGTTCAAGAAACCCTGTCTCTGGGCAGACTGTGATTGCCTTTCAGCCCAAGACTGACCTCTCCAGGTACATGGCAAATATCCCTACTATAAGCAGCAGTGGTTAGGTTTTGCCTTCTTGGCTTCCAGGAGAATTTTTATGGCTTGAGCTGGGCTGTCTTCAGGGTTTGGAGCTCACTCAGGCAGATAGCACTGCTGGAATTCTCCAGCAACTGGAAACACCTATATTCTACCTGGAGTTAATGCTAAAATACCCTCAAAAATCTTGCTAACGAGAAGGCCTCTGTGTGTTCCTCCATTTTTTAACCTTTTTGCTGGGGCCTTTCCAACTGTCCGTGATGGAAATGGCTTCTGTGGCTCTGCCTCTGGCTCTTGCATTGGATTTTGGTTGCCAGGTTTTGGTCCAATTTGCTCTTTTATCATCTGGAATTCTGTTTTATTCCAGATTTAGGTTTCTGAGCTTAGATTAGCTTTAGTGCCCAGCACTGCTCTGTTTATATATATCTGTATGATTTTCACATCCAGGTTATATAGGTGTTTAAAAAGTGCCATATTTATGTTGTATCATACACATGTAAAAGAATACAAATGCCTAAACAATACCGCGTTTCTTAGCCATATGAGAAAATATAATCTTAAAGGGTATTTGAAGTAACTAAGATACCATTCTGGAATAAAATTAATCACATTAATAATCCTGGGAAAAAAAAAAGTAGAATCAATGACAGAAGATATACGGGCTTATTACTGTATATGATGTAAAGAAACCATTAAAGAGCACGTTTAGTGTCTTGAGTCACATGTAGCTTTGGCCTTGTGTTTTAGGGATTTTGCTGTATGATTTTCTTTTCTTTTAAATCTAGTGGCAAAAACACATCTCAGGTCAAAATAGTAAATAATGAATCACCCACAAATTCAGCTCATTTCCTATCTCTCACTGAAAAAATGTTGATTCCAGGCATGGGAGCAGAACTTTGAGCCAAACAGTAATTTCTTTATGGTGCGTATGACTCATAGGAAAGAATGCCTCATGGGGGTAGCAGGAGGAAAAAACTAAATAAAATAAAAAAACAGAAGCAAATTCACTTTAAAGCAACAGGCAATCAAGTAAAGGGCAAAAGGTCAGAAAAAGCCCTCAGCCGTTTTTTTGCATTGCTCCTGTGGTCTTCGCAGTGTCCTCCAGTTCCTCTGCTGCACCTCTTCCCCTGGAGCTCCCCAGGCAGCTGCCAAGGCAGGGTGGGTGCCAGGGGAGCAGCACCCCAGAGTGGGAAGGTGGCACCAGGGGACAGCTCAAGGGCCAGCCTAAGCCCATAAACCAGTTAAAGAAGGCAAAATCAGAATTGTAAATTCATTTCACACTGTCTTACAGGACACTGGGAATAGAAGTTTTCTTTTCAGTGTGTGCCCAGGGGTTGCCCCTGGTGTGAAATCCTATGAGCTGACCCTGCAAGTTATGTACCAGGAGATATGGTGGGAGTCAGCAGACACCCTCTGTTCTTCAGGACTTTGTGCGTCCACTACATTTTCAGCAACTTTACTTCAGTGTCTCTTTTGCATTACTCTCTGCTTAGTCACAAATGTGAATAAAAGCAGTTTATCCTCCTCCGTAAGTTGCTTTGCAATCTCTTGCTGGGCCTTTCATTATTACAAATATTAATTGTCCTCTCTGGGAAATGTCTCCTCCCTGAGGCAGATTTATTCAGCAGGGTAAATCGATATTCATCAGGCCTATTTCGTGAACACTGATTGTGAAATGAAACAGAATTTCAACTCATCTTTCAGCAGCAATCTCATCTGGTTTCCATTTCTTTTTTTTGTCCAAAGTGCTAATGGATGGTTAATTACAACAAGCATTTACATAATAATTTATGAGCAATTAAAACATCCTGCCTCCTGTTCCAGAGTCAATGTCACGTGGCCAGGGATATAAAATGAGACAATGATGCAACATTAAAATATAGGGTAGCTTATTCCTGTTGGGTAACTATGGGCTTCTTTAATGTCACCTATTTAAAGCTGTGCTCAGGACCAATTAATTTCAGTCTGTGACAACTAAGAAAATTATTTGTATTATCTCAGTAATATAATTATCTCTAATTTGGGGCCTGAGAGTAATTTCCTGTTCAGCACCTTTCCTTCATAGGGATGCTACAGCAAATGGACTATATTTTTATATACTCTGATTGTGGCAAGAAATAAAACAGATTTCTCTGGCTTTCCATGAAAACTTACAGAACTTACAGATGAAATAAAACTGTGCGCTTTGGAACACTTACTAAAGAATTAACTCTTGATGATGTAGGAAAATGCATTACCAAATCAAAGTTTGTATTTCAAAAAAAGTTTGAATTGGAATGGAAATAATTACTTTCCACTCAAATTCACTTCCTTACCTGGTCAAATATGGTAGAACTGTTACACGAGCTGGAATTGTCTGGACAATTGGATTTATCCCCAGGAAGATTCACCAGAGAGTTGTTCTCAGCAAGTGAAATTCACCGAGTGTAAATAAACTGCAGGAAGAAAAGATTTGTTAATTATATATTAGCATGAATTATTTAGTCCATATTACCATTCCAGGAAGGGATAAGCCCTAAGCCACCATTTCCAAACGTGATATATTCAGAAGTATTAGAAGGCGAGTCATAGACTGGGCTTCTAAAAATATTTGGGAAATTGTAAGACTATATCCAGAGTGAATTTTGCCCTGGAAGATGTCATACAGAACAAAGGGCTGACCTCCCACCGCATATCTGCTGGTGAAGGTTCAAGGGTAAGGGCTATACCAGCTAAAATTCACTTACTCTTGGGCACAAGGCTCTCCAGCCCCAAGCAGCTTCTCACAGACCACAGGTGAGCATCAAATGCTCTCCCGCTTTTGGGTTGTCTTGTTTTTAGTTGGCTTCAGGGGTGCAAATACCTGCTAGAAGACACTGCAAGAGCAAGGGTTCTGAGCCTTGCATTTCGGAAAGCACTGCAGCAGTGGTGTTCATACCACCCCCTGGTGCCCATGGCAGCATGGGCAATTAATTGACCACTCCCCTGCCTTAGAGCTTACAGAGGGGTAAAATTCTCAAGTCTTCAGTCCAGAAGCCTATTTCACAGAGCCACGGAATGACAGGGGCTGGAAAGGATCTCTGGAGATCAGCTAGTCCAACTTTCCTGCCAAGGTGGTTCATCTAGAGAAAGCCACACAGGAACGTGTCCAGGTGGGTTTCGAATGTCTCCTGAGATGGAGACTCTACTACCTCTCTGGGCAGTCTGTTCCAGGGCTCTGTCACCCTCAGAGTAACCCAGTTCCTCCTCATGTTTAGATGGAACTTCCTATGTTCCAGTTTGTGTCCATTACCTCTCGTCCTGTCACTGGGCACCACTGAAAAATCACTGGTCCCATCTTCCCGACTCTCACCCTTTAAGTATTTATAAGCATTGATCAGATCCCCCCTCAGTCTTCTCCAGACTAAAAAGACTCAACTCCCTTTCATCAAATGTTCTTAACAAAATGATAAATAGAATAGATTTCTACTGTGCCTGTATAACTACTAGAGACACACTGGCCTTCCCCACTTAATAAATTGTGCTTTCTTTCAACTTAAGAAACAATTTCTATTTCATAAAGTGACCACCTGATTGATAGGGAGTAGAAAAGTGGCAGATGATTTATGGATTAGAAGGCAAAAGGAAAACACTTGGAGTTATAAGACCTATTCCATGACTTGCCATAGGGCGTGAGGATTTCAGGTCAGCCAGGGAAGAAGAGTACAAGCTGTGGGTGATGCAGTTTGGCACCAGAGGGATACAGGGAACTGAGGAAGAAAGGTTCTGAAACAAGCTCAGGCTGCAGGAGATGAAATGCCAGGAGGCCTGTAGTCCATATCCAGCACTCCCTTGAGAGGCAGAAACCAGAGAACTCATCCGAGCCCAAGCGAGCAGATTTTCTGAGCGAGCGGTTCCAAGCCCAAAGACAGAAAATATTCCCTGGTTGACCATCAGGAAACCAAGCCTTGCCAGAGAAAACGTCCACGACAAGGAGACCACGCAGAAGGCGAATGTGTGTGTGGAGGAATCCAGTGGCCACGGGTGTTCGTGATGACAGCTGGTGTCAAGGAAAAAGTACTGGTTTTTCAGAGGAAAAGGCGACGTCAGGATGAGTTACATGAGAAGTGGGAAAAGCAGGCTTTGTAATGGAGGAGCCTAGCAGGAGCAGCCACGTATTGCTGTTTTTGCTTAACTCTTGACATTAAAATCGGAAAGTTTGGTCTGGGAAGGAGAAGACAATTAGTATAACTGGCAACTAACACCTTAAAAGTCTGAAAAGAAGCGGTAACTTCTGCGAAGGAAGGCTCAGGTGGTGCACAGATAACAAGACAGACGTTGGGTCCTTCTGAATTAGACATCTGCACTGTATTTGCCTGCGTTTACAGCACCTCATGCGGGATGTCTCCCGTAGAGCACAGAACTGCAGGAGACCCCCACCCCTCATTACAGAGACGAAACACAGTGGCTGGTAACAGCAAATGGGAATGAGCAGAGCCAGCTTTCCTTTAGCATCAGCCTTCACTCGGGTATCACCGAGAGGTCAGCGAGGATGCGGTGTTACACCTTTTGATAAAGTTTTGCAGCCTATTCTTTCTTTTCAAGTTAATTAACATTAATGAGAATATTAGATGGATTGGGGGTGGCTTTTTTTTTTTACCAGAGCATCAGCTATGCTTACCTATCAAGATTATTCACATTTTACTGACTTTCAGATCCTTGTCAGATATTAAAACCAGGAAACTGGAGGAAAAAAGCCCTTCATCACATTTATCCTAAGTCAGCGTTTGTGATGAGTGGGTTATGGCCCTCTCTAATCATCTAACTTTTGGGTTTGCTTTTTTTGTTTTGAATTGTTTTTTTGAAATTGAAAGTTTGAATTGCTTTCTTATTAGAACAGAATTAACCAGATGGGACTTTATTAGAAGATAATATAAAAAAAAAAATAAATCGCACTGTGGCTGAAGGTGGAGGAGCTTAGAAACAAAAGTCGTGGAGTTTAGACTGTCAATATTTTGAACCTTCCTTACAAATCTACAGACTGTTTCAGTTTAGAAGGGCAGCGACAACAAATCTTCCAGAAAATTTGCTTTCATGTTTTCATGCCCATCGTCATTTCTTTGCTGTTTGTTTGTTTTGAAATGCTCCACTCCACTGGTGGCCATGGTATGCTATGTTACAACACAGTGTTTCCAGACATGGAAGAATGTTTATAAATCTGTGGGGAAAGATTTAGTTATCTTTTCAAAATAAGCTATTTATGTATCTGGGTGTAAAAGACTGATGTTCCGTTCAGCGTCTCGTCCCATCACCGTTCCATCTGCTCTGGGCCACTGTGGTCATGTTTACAGGGTAGACTTGGAACTATTTTTTTTATGGTTGCCCCTGTAGCTGGAAGACATGACCATGAATTTCAGAGCCTTCACAACAAGTAAACTCTTAACGATGCCAATAACGCATAGAATCACAGCATGTTTTGGGTTGGAAGAGACCTTTAGAAGTCATCTAGTGCAACCTCCCTGCAGTGAGCAGGGACATCTGCAACTAGAGCAGGTTGCTCAGAAAATAGTTGCAGGAGTTTGAAATAGGTCTGGATAAAACAGCTAAACAGAAAGAGGTTTTTAATACTATTTCTATAGGTAAGATATTACAATCAGTGTAGTGTAAGAGTTCTTACTTCGAGCACAATCCATTACACCTGTCTTACGTATTGATCTTTTATTTTGTCCATTCAACAGTATAGTTGCCTGATTCTGTAATTGCACTGGCACAAAGACAAAGTCATTTTGTGTAAGTGGAAAACTAGAGCATAACTGGTCCAGACGCCAGCCTGGGCTCCCTGCAGAAAGCAGAAATTCTGTAAAGAAGCAGGAGAAAGCTCACAAGGCTGTACTCACCCACCAGGGAAAGGCTGGTGTATGTTCACAGCACTGCTCCACCACTCCCTGACTGCATCCCCGGAGAAATGCCTTCATCCTTTCTGTCCTAGGGGCAGGGAGCTGAAGTGGGAATGAATGTCTAGCAGGTCCAGTATTTGCACAGAAGGAGAACTGGAAAGGTACATGTAATAAAAACAAACCTGCAGGCACTTGTTCTGGGAAATAGGTCTTCTTCTGATGTAACTTTTGTGAGAGTGCTTGAAAGGTCACCCAAGGACAGAAAGGGATCAGTTGATTTGTGATGTAGCACATCATTATCATCCTCTTAAAGAAGCATGGGCACCTCCAAAGGTATTGTACGACTCTTGCGTAGAAATGCAACTCATGGGGAACTATGTCCTGAGTTCAGCCCAGGTTCATATTGGAGAGTCAGGCCTGTCCCTTACCTTTGCAACAGCACCAAGAACATCAGCACCTGGCTGTGCCTGGCCCATCTCAGGCTCGTGATGGCTACAGCCATTGCAAGAGTGAGATGTGGGTTCAGGAGGTGATTACTTTTGCAGGATGCAGTAGACAGTGGCCAGTGCATGATGTGTTTAGCAGGAAGCATTACTTTTGAGGACAGTAACATAATATTTGTAACAAAATTTGTGACACAATTGTGGCCTTTCAGTACTTAACAGGGCTCTGAGAGAAAGATGGGGACAATCTTTTTATCAGGGCCTGTTGCAACAGGACAAGGAGTAATGATTAAACTAAAAGAGGGAAGATTTAGACTAGATACAAGGAAGAAATTGCTTACAGGGAGGGCGGTGAGACACTGGACAGATTGCCCGGGGAGGTGGGAGATGCCCCATCCCTGGAAACATTCAAGGTCAGGTTGGACAGGGTTCTGAACAACCTGCTCTAGTTGCAGATGTCCCTGCTCCCTGCAGAGGGGTTGGACTAGATGACCTTGAAAGGTCCCTTCCAACCCAAACCATTCTGTGGTTCCATTCTAGTCTATTATTCTACTCTAAGGAAGGGGGACCTACAAACCAGTCTGACCTGGGGGATGGAGCACGCAAGGCACAAAGAACCGGGGCAGTTTCCCTCGTCGATTCTGGCAGGGGAGCTGAGGAAGGATGTCGCCAGCGAGCCGCCTTTCGAGGCGTGCTGTGTTTGCCGGGTGGAGGAGGAGGGGAGGGCGCAGGCCCCTGGGAAGGGGTCGATTCGCGACTCCCGGGTACCATCTGCCGGCGGGCGCGGGCAGTGCCGCGGGACGCGCCGCCTCCGCCGGCCCCTCGCTCGGACTTTCCCTCCTGGGCTCAGTCAATGGCATTTCATCGGCCAGGTGACCTCATCGCATTGGTCACGCTCCTAAAAGTCGACCTCCACAGCAAAGAAATGCGTGGACTGCGAAGACCTCACCTCCAGGTAGAATAAATTGATGGGCTAATTATTCTGCATCTCAAATCTGAGTAGATGCCGTAATTAGATTTCAAGCCTGGTTACTGTCAAATAGCATCATACAAAGATGTGTACGGTGATGTCACATACAAGTCAATGCATGCAAAAGGATTTCCCCTAGAGCTCTAAGGTGTCTAACAGCAGTTTGAAAGTTCCCAATGCTGTCCCCAATTTTGTCACCTTGAGACCTCCCACCTCCAGGAGTGTTCCCAGACCTCAGCTGTGTCTTCTATCTCACCTGGCCAGCAGCTACGGATGTAGCTGAGCAAACCCCACACTTCATGATGGACTGACACCTGCAGTATAGAGGAAACAAATATTTTTAAAGGATATATAAAAAGAAATGTTTCTATTTTGTAATCAGAAGTCAAGAGATGTGAGTTGAAAAGGTAATTTTAATAGTTAAATTGGAATGGGGTGAGAACTCTGGTTACTAACGGCTGTTTGCCAATAAAACATTCTCTGGCATTTTCTTTGAGGGAACTTCAAAAGATCTTTTCGTATTAACAGTCTCCAGAATGGGTGTTAAGTTTCCTATTATTGTAAGGAAAGCATGGGAAGCTAGATACCCTGCGTGGGAGCCAGATGCCAGGCCAAGCACGGGCAGCAGCTGAGGAACACTTGAGAAGTCACCAACCACTGTTGCCAACTGGAAGAAAGAAGGAATTCCTGAGAAAAAGGAGGTTTCAGAAGGAATTTGAAGATGAGCTGGGGTGCCAGAAGCATGAATATGTGATGGCTCCATTATTCTAGTACACAGAGGAAGATGAAAAAGGGGGTAAAAATGTTTTGGTGATTCTGAAGAGACCAGATTGGCCAGGGGTAACAAGAGAGGAGCAGAGGAGAGGGGTGAGATGCAGCGCTCCAGAAAAAGGCAGTTGCTAATGCCCTCCATAATTCTAGGGAAAAGAGAGAAAGAGGGAAGGGGAGGTGTTTGAGAGGGTCTGAGCTGGAAGTGAAGTCCTTGTCTGCAAGGTTTCCAAATCCTCAGATGAAAGGTGCTTTAACTATTGTATAATCTTCTTTCTAAAAAAAAAAAAATATTACATTTCCAGGACCAAACAGATGACCCTTTGTAAGAAATCTGGCTGATTTTGATATCAGCAGAATTTTTTTCCTCAATTTAACTTCCGTCAGTATAAAAAGGCAACTCACATACTCCAGTTCTTCAGCCTGTTGGGTGGTATCAGTGGGTATCTATATTTGTACATGTATCCCCTGCATTTATATATGTTCCTCCAGAAGGACTGATTTCTTTTTATTTGACTTAAGCATGGAAGCTCCTTTAATACTCCTCCTATTTGGAGAACATCAGGCAGCTCTGAAATAATTCAACGAATCAAAAAGAAGTGATTGTTGATGATCCCAAACAATCAATCCTCTATTGCTCTTTGATATGTTGTTCCATCAAAGGAATAAATAATGAATGTGCAAATTAAGTGCAATTTAAGGACACTTAAATATTAACAGAATGGGACTGCAGATGAAATTGTAGGGGTTTTGATTATTAATTTTCAAAATTCCTGTCAATCTTTGTCATCGCTGTCGTAATTTTGGATGTACAAAAAAATGATCTTTCCAAACCAGACAGCTGACTAAATCAAATAAGGCAAATACAGATATATGAAAGAGAGACACTAATCATCTCTGCCTGTAAAATAAGTTTATCTGGTTGTTGCTTGCCAAGGGCTTTTTGTACACCAACAATTCAGGAAAAATACTAAAAATTTTAAATATTTATGTGTTAATTCCAGTTTAAATACCAAACCATGAGGATTTGTTTCGTACCTGTGCTCAATATTTGTTTTCACGTGCTGCAGCAAGTCAATAAAGACAATTTTTTTCCCTTCTCTCACTCTGGAGATGCTGTGAGTGAGGCTTTCCTGCTGAGAGACACAGAAAATAACTCCCTGAAAAGGAAAGTAAAATCTGGGCTATGGGTCAAAATACCATTTGGTCGTCAAGGTCAGGTAAACAGGTCAGGTACAGAGGAGCTAGCACAAGTCAAGCAGCATCAGCCTCATGTGCACCTTAGGGAATAGCAATGTCTGAAAAGTATCATGTGCCTGGCAGTGACCAAATTCGCAGCCTCCTGGCTGCATTTTGGTTGGAATAACTGTGTCAACTCCAATCCTACATAAATACCATTCAGACTCACTTGGATTTAGTGTGGTTATGTTGAAGAGCACTCCTGGAAAGAAGGATGCCCACACACACAGGGTAGACGTCTCCTTCCTCGACAGTAGTGCTGCTAAGTGGCTCAACTGCTCTTCAGCCCAGCAAGAAATTTTGCAGATACTCTAATGATCAGCTCTGCAGAAATAAGCTCGTTCAGGCATTACAATAAGCTGGAAATGTGAAGCTTTATCGGAAGCTGATCACTGGATTCAGAGTGCACAGGAGTGTTTCCAGCGATAGCTTCACACAATAGATCAGCTCATCCCCACCCTTGTAGTGAGATCGTTGCTGTAGATCGAGAGAGCTTGACAATATGCAGATTTTCCTTCTGCTGCTGTTTATTTTGGGGTCTTGTTTGTTTGTTTTGGTTTTGTGGTTTTTTTGTTGGTTTGGTTTTGTGTTGGGCTTTTGTTTGTTTGGTTGGTTGGTTTTGGTTTTTTTTCTTAAGAATTATTTTTTAATTCAAAAGATCTCTAGCTTTCAGAAACAAGACATTGTGTCCATACTATTTAGGGCATGAGATGTTGAGAGGAACACACACTATGCCAGGGATTCCTTTTCCTGCCTGGGATGTAGTTTTGCAGACCTCTTTCATTCCTGGGCTAGCTTTACTGGTGTAACTGAGCTGTACCATGTCATCACGCCTATAAAATGATATGCTTCAGCTACCTTGAGAGAGCAGCTTGGCTGCAGAATTGGAGTTATTGCTGGGGAACTGGTCCAGCAAAAACCATTTCATGGATGCTAAGCAACAAATGAGTGGCTAGCACAGCTCCTGCTGCCTGCCATCCCTGTCACGGTGATGGGTAAGAGAAAAATGGTTACTGCTGCCATACATGTCCCTCTATGGCATCTATTGGGGTGTGTGCTGTTCCCTTGCCATCAATGGGATCATTGGACTTCTCATGGGTTAAAACACATTGCTTTGTGCATATTGCCAGTTTTAAAGGCAATTAAAAAGTGGAGTGCTATCGCACAGCACACTCCCGAGAGTCTCCACTAATCGAGGTGGTTACCTTCATCTAACTGTGACATTTTTGATTCCTCTGAGATATCCAATTCTAGTTCAAGTAAGTGCATCTGAACTATATTTTACTGTGAAAAGACTACAAAGCAAATAGCTGTAACTTAGAACTACCGCAATTCCCCAGAGCCAGCGTGGCTGAAAGCAGTGTTCCTTCTGTCCTGAAGCCCTGATGATGATCTGTAAGAGCTGCAACTTCTGTACCAACCTGCTCCTTTCCAGACCTATTTCTCCTGGTTTTTTATCACAGCCCAGGTTTTTTTAATCTACCTTGTCCTTCTGTATGTGTGAGAAGCATGGCTGCTCCCTTTTCACTTGAAGATAATGCAGTACGGTGAGCAGCACAGGTTTTTGACATGATTTGCAGCCAAATTCCAGGATAAGAAACATCGTGACCCATCACAGCCAGGCCTCCACCAAAACTGTACATGAATGTGCCTTCCCAGACCACAATGAGCTTTGTTAGACAAAACATATGGCAATTCATAGAATCACAGAATGGTTTGGGTTGGAAGGGACCTGAAAGATCACCTAGTTCCAAGCCCCCTGCCATGGGCAGGGACACCTCCCACTAGACCAGGTTGCTCAAAGCCCCATCCAACCTGGCCTTAAACATTTTCAGGGGAGGAACATCCAAAGCTTCTCTGGGCAACCTGTTTTAGTGTCTCACCATCCTCATAGTGAAGAATTGCCTCCTAATAGCTGATCTAAATCTACTTTCATTTTAAAGCCATTACCCGTCTACATTCCCTTGCATGAACATCTGTGTACATAGTGCTTATAAAATAGTGTAGGAAAGCCTATGGAGGTCTGATAAGGGTCCCACAGGAAGCCCATCACCTCAAGAACACTTAGAAGGAAAAAGGAAAAACATGCTTGAAAGTCCTGCTACTCACATAAGGGAAAATAAACTGCAATTTCCAAGGAACATCTTGTCTCAGGTCACTGTTTCTGACTTGGACCAATATCTTCTGTGATCTTGTGTGCTGGGCAAAAAGAGTTACTTTGGATGGGGTTTCTGGGTATATAACCTTAGAGAGGAAAAAAAAAAAAGGAGAAAAATGTAAATACTAAGAGTTTTTAGATCTTCAGAAGGACTTATGGGCCTGTTTCTTTTTACTGAGTCATTAAAAACTCCCACCAACCCTTCCCTCACCTCTGCCTTTGGTCTGTCACCTCTGCAAGAGCAGCAGCCAAAGCTAAACATATTTGTACCTCCTCCCCACCCCCGCCATTGTTTCTATCTATGTAATTTCTCTATTTTTACACAAACAGCAAAACCATGTGTTTGTGTTACCTGCCCAGCACACGACCTTTTTTTTGGAGGCCACGGTGGTACATCCATCTGAGGAGCTCATCCTGTATTTCCCAGCACAGAAGCCAGACCTGCTGCACTGCCTGGAGACACCAGTGTGCCTCAGCTGAGGGGTTGAAGCCACGTCAACTGTCAACTGAGTGGAAATACATTGATTAGGTGACACCTTAAGTTGTTTCTCTTGTAAATTATGCAGAAAAGCAATGAAGGTGATTTTACCACCGAAAGAATAAAGAATGAGCACACCGATGCTCAACAAAAACTCCATAAATGAGCCCCTGATTTGGCATGGCAGCTTCTTTAGACTTTTCATGCAGAACTAGCAGAGTCTAATCCGATTTAAAATGCATCCAAATTCCCAGCAGGAAAGCAGGACAAAGCTGACATCCAGACGGTCAGCCCTGAGAGGGGACCTGGAGCTGAGACAATGCTGAGACACCTGAGGGTCAGTGTCTGTCTGCAGACACCTCGCTTTAACCAGGGTGAACTTCCAAAGGCAGCAACATCGCTAAACCTTGTCCTAATTTCAGCCATCAGCTCCAATTCCATCTCCTCTGCCCAGCTGGGGCTTGAGGTCACCTTGACCACAGTTTCCCAGTTATGAAATAATAAATGAAAGCACTTCTGTAGTTGCTGGGCAAACCCAGAGTAAAATTGTTTAGGAAAAAAAATTAAGAAGGAAAGAAAAAAAAAAAAAAAAGACAGAGAACTATTTTAAGAACTATTTTGAGTGCTGTGGCTGACTCTGTATTTCTCAAGACCAAAGCAGCCCACAAGCCATCTGTCTCCTGGAGAACTGGTTGCTGAGACTGGGCACACAAAGATCCTCAAGCACACCAGGACTTAGAAATCAGCTCCAAGATGGGGAGGACTGTTTTATTTGTTGCCTCGGGACACCCAATCCATGGGCTAGTAATCCTCTCTTCATCCTCCTGATGAGACCAAGCTGAAAGAGAGGTCACCAGGATTTGCCCCAAATAGCTTGAGTTCGCAGTGCGGTCTGGAGCCAAAGTTTTGATAAGCATAAAAGGCTTTGGATAAGCCATGTCAAAGTAAAGGTCAAATGAGATCACTAGACTGCTGATCATGGATGAGCAAAGTATTATCCTCAGTTGCCACAAGGGATCCTGATTCTGGAGTGGGCAGAAGATGGCTTTTTCAGGGACTGCTTCTCTCTGATGTTAACAGGAAGGGTCAAATCAAAGTATCTTTTTTTTTTCCCTACCTGTCCTCATCCTCAGAAGAGTCTCATTGAGGCCAGCTCTGAAAGCCTCATTGGTTAGCACAGTTCCTAAAATATCACAGCTGAAATTGCCAGCAATTGGTGAAGCCCATTTGACTACAAAACCGCTCTCATTTTAAGAGCACCACACCCTGACACACAGAGGTTTTTTTCACACGCATATCCATCTTGGGGCCAGGGTTTTGACCCCACAAATGTGCCGGGGTTCAAAAGGAAGATCTACTAAATCCAGAAAAAAATTTAATAAATAAAAATCTACAGAGCAGAGGTGCATTGGGAAGATGCTTTAGCAGAAGCTCCTCCCTTCCCTAACCCTTGGGAGGAGTTGAGCAAACCACCCCAGGGACAAACCATTCCTTTTCATCTGCTGCACTACCATGGCCAAACATACTACAGCCTGGTAGATCTCTCTTCTCCACAAGCTCCTCCTATATTTGATTACAGGAATGCTACGAAACCTGCTGCCAATGCCCCACGGGCATGGCCCTGCTCAGATGACTTCCCAATGAACATTTTTCCTAGCTCAGTTAACTCCCCCACTCATGGATATGCTTCCTTCCTGGTAACTGATTTGCTCTTTCCAGAGCCATATTCATTGAAACTGAATATGTAACACAACCAGACATGGTTCTTCAACATGAGGAGCCATAGCTGGCTGGGAGCACCTGGAAACCAAAGTGATGGAGACAGCCAAATACTCA
Organism: Actenoides hombroni; assembly: GCA_024336885.1. Lineage (NCBI taxonomy): Eukaryota > Metazoa > Chordata > Aves > Coraciiformes > Alcedinidae > Actenoides > Actenoides hombroni. The sequence goes on along the minus strand of WUAM01000254.1, from coordinate 722,125 downwards.
TAAGCCCTGTTAACAGTAGAGTGCAAAAGAAATGTCCAAAAAGGTGGCTCCCAAAAGGAAATCTTAACCCTTAGAAGGACTAAACAAGGGGAGAGGTGAAGACATGGGTTGTCACTAACTGCTCTTACCTGGCCAGGTACAGCTGGTGGTGGCAGTTTTCAGAGATGCAGCGAAACACAGAGATGAGAACAAAAAAAGCACTGAGGCCATTTGAAGCTGCAAAGGTGCTTATTTCTCTTCTGGGACAGTGGGTTGCTTCAGAAGTGTTTTAACCTCTGGCTCTGCAGCCCCAGCAAGGCTCGATGCTCACAACTGAGCGTGATTTAAATGGAACCTGCTTTAAACACAGCTTCTGGGTTTCTGGCACACTTGCCAGCGGTGAAGGAGCTTTTCTTCAGAGCTGGCTTGTATAAGCCTTAGCCATTAACTCTTCATACACCCAGCATAAAATAAAATAAAGTAGAGCAAAACCCATCATGCTGATAAAGACTGAAATTAGGACCCATCACAGAGTTGGGAAATGCAATTTAGAGATTATTATACTACTAGAAGTTTAATTCCTTTGGCATATGTATGAGAACTTGGAATTAATAAATACACACTTCAGGATATTTTCTTTTCACTGGATGGAAATCCTGCAAAAGCCGCAAAGGGGGATAAGATCAAGTTGCTAAAGGGAGACAAAGAACATCCTCAAAACCTTAAAAGTTCTGTGAAGGTTGGGAGACCACATGAACAAAAGCATCAACAATTTGTCTTTGAGCAAAGTCAGGCTCTGACCTGGCTGAAGAGATGCCAGCCAGTCCATCTGAGCTCCTGGCCAGTTCTGCAGACACTGACCTTTTTTGCACTGAAAATGAGAAACTGAGAGTGACCAGCATTGCTTAAAATAACATGACAGCCGTCTCAAATGCAGGCGATGGGAATCAGTGACTGCATTTGAATGCTGGCCTTAATTTTTTTGGCCAAGTCTTTTCTGGTGTTCAAACACCTCCCCCATTGAGTGCTTAAAGTGAAACAATGAAAAACATTTTGGTGAGGATGAAGGGCAGGAAGCCTTCCACAAATGGAAATGACTTTGAGTGAGAAATTCCCCTTCATCTTTCAAACATTATCTCATACTTACGATTCTTGCAGCAAAAAGGGTAGTTTCTGAAAGAAATATTGCCCACTGAGTGAAATCAGGTTGCTAGAAAAGCTGTAAGCTATTTTAGTAGTAGTGTTCTCCTTCACACATTACTGGTGCTAAAGGTTGAGCAGTGGAGGGCTGGGTGGCTACAAAATGCTCAGCCTCATCCTCCCACTCGCATTCCTCTGCTTTAGTTTTGTCCCAGAAAAGGGCATTACTCATCTCCCTCGGAAATCTGTCCCTAGGGCAACATATAGGGTGACACATAGGACTATCTTGATGCAGACACGCTAGTAGTTTGACAGCTCCTTCTTTTTGCAACACTTCTTATGGTAACATCCCGAGATTGTCAGAAAGATGATGTGAGATTGCCCGTGTCCAAGATACCATTTGGATGATTTTTCTACTGAGAACTCATTTTTGCAGTCTTTCGCCCTTCTAGCTCTTCAACTCTCAGCCTGTATATAACGGCTGCAATTTTATCTGAAATGTGTTGCAAAACCTATGCATTTGCCTGGATCAGCAAAAATCCGTAACCTCAAATGAGATGTTTCTGACAAGACCTACTTTCCATAAAGCCTCGCTGCCAAGTACCACACGCTGCCTCTGTGGTTCTTTCTGAACCGAATCCTTCATTGGCTCTTCCCTTGTTTTGTTCAGATGCTGACCAAATTTACTTGTACCTACGCCACCAACACGAGCAATTTCTAGCTACACTCTTTATATGCACTATTACTTGGATTAACACTGTTATTATCAGTTTTTCCCACTTGGCAATAAAACCACTACAACTAAGCATGCCATAAATTTACCAACTAAAACGACCCCGTGCACTGCTGGCTTTGGATGATAAGAGGGACTGTATGTGTATATAGGGTGATAACCTGGAGCTCCAGGAATTGCAGGCAGGACTTCTGGTTTCAAAAGCATAAAACTCCTTCCCCAGGGCAGTCACCAGCCACAGCCAACAGCTCCAGGCTACATTCTAAATATCTGTAGGGTCCAGAAAGGTTGAGACCCTTTGCAGCAATGCTCACAATGAAACCTGTCACATCTGGGCTTTCATTGCACATCAAGACAATAGCACAAAGTACAAAGGTGTTCTTTGTTTTAACTCCTACTGAACAGAGCCACACGACTAACATTTCACATGAAAAAAAAGGTTAAAAAAGAAACCGTGGTCTGTGAAAACAAGATGTACTTAAAACTTCTTTCACTAAATAGCGGAACAGGTATTGAGGTCATCTGCCTGACCTAGATTTCAAAGCTCACAAGCCTCCACAATTCCTTATTCCTTACCAAGACAAAAAGAGACAACTTGGAACCTTGCTCTCACTGCAGGAAAATTCAGGTGTGGAGAAATACTGACACATATTAAGTTGTAGGTTCACATGTATGCTCTTTGAGAAAGTGCAGGGGCACTCTGCTCAGATGTGCCCTCCTGGTAGGTCCCAGAGGCTCTTGTTGTCTTTGAGAAGACTGGGAAAATAGGGAAATGCTGTCTCTGCTGCCAAAAACAAGAGGACAGAAAGAAAACATGGAAATTATGATCTGGGGCTATCTGTAAGTCCTACAAGCTACAGTTATAATTGAGTGTTTCTTTCACCTCCACATCAGAAATTATGAATCTGTTGCTTTGGAGATCCTTTCTTAAAGGTGAGAGGTTGGCATTAAACCCAGTACTTACCCAGCTGATCCACTACATAGCTCCAACTAATAGAACAGATGAAAAAGAAGTCTTACCATTTCTAGTTGCAACAGAAGGCATTTCTTTATCAGTTTCTGCTCCTTTTGTCCCAGCTGTCTTGTCAGTTAAGGAAGACAGCAAGAGTACATCGCTGTATGAGGAATGATTAGACTTCAGAACAACCCCACTAAAGACAACTACTTTCTATTTTACATATGGCTGGGAATAGCTCTGCACACTCATGGCAATGGAAACTTCAAAATATTTTCTGTATTTTCAACAGGGTTTAAAAATACTCCTTTTTTTTTGTTGTTTCATTTTTCTCTGTGCTTGTCTTTGTGTTAATGTTTATGCCAAGAACTGTTGTGAAACCACTTCGGTATCATCAATCCATAAATACAGTTTATCATTTCCAGATAAATATATGCATGCACACTTCAGGTTCATAATTAGGCAGGGAAAATGCCAGACCTGTGAAAAGCAAAACACAGCCCAGTACGTGCTGGGTGGTAGAATCCAAGGGAGGCGGCTGGAGGCTGTGAGCTGGCTGAAGATCTGAGTCTTGGCTGTAGTCAGGAGTGACAGATGGTGTTTGTCAAGAGCACAGAGCCTTACCTTCTTATTTTATGATGGAAACATCACAGTAAGAAACCTATCAACATTCACTGTTTTATCTAACAGATTTAAGAAATACATCCCACAGGAAAAAAAAAGCCAGAATTCCTGCTGGAAAACAGAACGTCAGATGCACCTGGAAATCCCAGTTAGAAGATGTAGTTTTGTTTATCAAGAGACATTGTCAGTCATTGCATGTATTTTATTTTCTCATTAAAGAAATGCACTGGGCATATACAGAGATTACACTCAATACAGATTTATCATTACAGAACAATCCGAAAATAAAGATACAATCAATGCTTATTTCTTGTAGCAGAACAGATTGAAGGAGCCAATTCAAGCTGAGAATAAAATGAAAAATACTTCAACCAACTTCAGTGATTTTTACACAGATGAGATAGTTCAGTCTAAATTAACATTCTCAGCCAAGATCTGCTGCATTGTTGCAATCTTTACATTCAACAGCTTTATCAGACTTGTGCCTAGCAACTAAGCATAGACCAGAACCATCTTGTCTGACAGCCCATATGAACAAAACCCCAGAAGAATGGTCTCAGTCTGGAGCCACAATCTACATGAGATGATGAATTGATCCATGCAGCGGAAAGAGTACAATAAAGCAAGAAGACAGTTTGGTCCATGTGATAGGCAACAGCTAGAAGGCAGACTAGGGTTATACTCTACGTGGAGGTTTCACTGATTTCACTTGAAGAAGCTCTCTAGAGTTTGCAGCCTTAATTAAATTTTTGTGAATGTGCAGAAATCTATGACACAGTGCCTGGAATTGATTTTTTCAAAGAATTATCCTGAAAAAAAAGTCACAACATAAAGCTAGTGAAAAAACTACTTTGCCACGTCTTTTGTGAGTTCCTTAAACTTGATGACCAAGTATTTTTCCAAATTGGCAACTAAAACTAGTGCTCAAAAGACCACCTCTACCTCAACTACACCAGCTGGACTTTAAGCCAGTCCTATGCATGTTGTGTGCCAGAGATTAGACCAGATCATCAGAGCTGGACATTAAAAATCTACAAATACCACTCATCTGCTTGTTTCCCCCGAGTTTTGACTTGAAGGAGGTACCACCCTGCTCTCTGATATCACAGACCCAAGATACTGCTTAGTGCTATCACATCGTACATCACGTCACCTCTCATCTTGCCTAGTTTCAACACAAGCACTTCAAAGGACTGTCTCCCTACTAGCTAGTGATGCACGATGCCTTCTACGATGTGGCCCATTCTGGATTGTTTACTTGGTAAGACTGCAACGAATGGGATTGTTAAATATGTTGATTTAGTTCCTTACATCTCTAGAGATCTCCAAGTAGCTTCCTTCGCTTTGCAAAATGAAAAGGATACGCAAATCACCACAGAATCAGCTCAGTCACGTCACTGAAGGGGAAAATATATACTCTTAGAGAATGAAGACAGCAAAGAATTACCTACATAGTTGAAACCGCAAGAAGAACTTGGATAAACAAAAAATGTTATTACTCAAGTTATCATTTGCCTTCAAGACAGGGATTAACCACTTCTCAAAACCAGCAATAGAGATGAAATGAGCTCATCTTTGGAGGAGGCTTACCCATTCAAAACAACTTCCAAGCTCTTTCTGGCTTGATTTTTTTTGTTTCCTTCTTATTCCAATACTGTGGTTAGATTCTCAAAGGATCAAAGAAAAGAAAACTGGAAGGGTTGTTTTTTTCCAGGAAATATATGTAATATAACACACCTCCATGCACTGTTCTCTTAATGACCTTCTCTTACTAGTTTGTGCTAATACTAAATCATCTTTATTTCAAGCTCTCTGGCTCTGTCCAGTTCACATATGTTCTCTGAAAGACTAACTTGCTTGCTAAAATTTTCACTCACTTTGTGCTTGAAAATTTTAGCTTGCTTTTCAATGTCTGCCAGTAGTAAACAGCATTTGGAAGATATTGGTCCTTTACCCTACTATAAGGCTACTTGCAGATAAGATTTCTCTTTGTACATACTACCTAAATAGTAGGAAAATGTTACATATTCATTGTAAGAATATGTTACATATTTGCACGATCAACCCCTTATGAGAAAGAAGAGGGCAGCATTTCTTATCTATACGGTCAAGAGATATTTAGCAGATGGGACAATTTTTATGTGAACATCTGTCAGGTCTGCCTACTGTTTTTTACCTACCGAGGAATAGGGTACATGGAGGAATGTGATGAGGAAATAGAATCATCCCTTTCTACAAGGCAGACTTGTTGCTTCAAGATACTCTTGTTTTCCTCCCTCATGTCAGCTTCAACAACGGGTGCCAGAGCAATGTAAAGATGAGGAGAGAGATGTAACTGGCGGAGGTGGTGACTCTGGAAGCCAGGCCTTTTGCGTTGCAGTTGTTGGAGTAGCAGCAGTGGACGCTCACTCCGGGCGCTCTGTTTCCATCCCTCCTTGCCCGCTCGCAGAAGGACCTGAACGAACAGGATTTCATGACACCACCTAGAAAAGAACGACAGTGAACCTAGATGGACCCGCACGTTCATGGTCATCCCCTCAGCATGAACCTGACCGTCCAATATTGAGCAACAACACTAGGTTTGGCCATTCCTTACACGTAAAAACGAACACACTTGCATCAGATTGCAGCACATTAACAAACTTCTGCTTAAGTTAATAATCGTAATTTTTCTTAGCTGCAACCGATGCAGCTTAAATATATCTGAACATGGTCAACGGCAGTGCCTCAAGAGCTTCTTTGCCATGCTGATTTCCAGGTAAGTCATTTAACTTAAAAATGACTTGAGGCAGAAGTGGACAATAATGAAAATACTTTCTTACAGCTTTCACATAGTGTGGATACGGTTCATCAAGGCATCCAGACAAATCTTAGTGAGATTTTGTATCAGATTGCTGCTAAAGCAAAGAAAAATCAGGGATTGAGATTTATTAAGAGGGTTTCTTTTCAAAGGCAACGTTTACTTTTGTTTCTCTCCTTAGCTTATTATATACCCTTCTTTTTCCAACACTGATTATTTATTTCTATTATTAAAAATTGAACGAGTCAGAATTGTTTGTGACTACTTACTTGTTTGTCCTCTAAAGACTGCACATGCATCTGAATGCCCTGGACATTGCTGAGTTCCTTGTCTGTTACAGTCTTCATCGCTAGACCCTACGCAGGTGTAACACTGCAGTGCTTCACCTGGTGTGAAGGAAAAAAAAGACCACTTATAACAGTAGTGTTTACAAGAAATATTTTAAAATACCTAGGAGAAAGACCTAGGGCTCCCTAACTCTGTTTGAAGCACATTCAAACAATTACAAAAATATATATAAAAAAAATAAAAATAATCTAAAGAGACTGCAAATCCTATCAATTTTTCTTTTTTTAGAAGTGGTCCAGATACTGACTTTAAAGTTATAAAAAAATCATCTATACATTATTTAGTTGTTTAATTTGCACTTAAAATAATCCAAGAACATCTGATGTTCTGTAATTGCGTCCACACCTCCTTGTGGCATTTTCAGAGTCCACTGTAACAAGTTGGAGCACCACATTTTTTTTCCCCTCTGTCATGATCTTTGGTCCACAGTACCATGAAAAGTAAATTGTAAACACATAAAATCTTACTATGATCCATATTTTGTTTTCTCCTAAAGTATCAATTCAGAAAGGCACAACAGTACATCTCAATACATGGTATTTCCAAAAGGCAAGTATGAAATTGAAATACATTTAAAATACTGTACGTCAAACTGGCAGTGCAGAAGGCATGTTTGCTGTCCACAGGGACGTGGGCATTTAAATTTGTTAGCATACATATTTATGCTCATATTACATAGCAGAGGTGAAATTCTGTGCTGCTAACCACATACACACAATAACCTGAAGCCAAACCAACCCAGGACTGAAGCTCGGAACAGCAAAGAGGCTCAGCCATGCCTGAAGTAGGAAATGAAAAAAGCAATAAAAAAAAGGCAAGAAAAGAGAGTTGACTTACTTTTGAGTACAAAAAGGGAGCTGACAAGAAGCAGGCTGAAGACTGTCCACATCATGGAGATACAAGAGATGCACCATTAGACAGAGAAAGCAGTTTGTTTGCTATCAAAGCCTTAATGCTTATCTTACATACCTAATCCTCTGCAGAGGATAACTCATAGGATAAAGAGGTGTGCGAGAATGCTACTTATGTAGCTTATTCTGGGTGTACTTCTAATCACACGTACTCCATCTTTACAAACCCCACAGGCAAATTCTCCCAGGAGCAGGAAGAAGAAAATGTGTTCACCCTTCAGCGATAGATCTGCTTAAAAACCACCATCCCATCATCACATGCCACAGCCTCCAACTCACAAAAACAGCCTCATCACATTTGCTGATGGGATAGGACAAGGGGTAACAGCTGAAAACTGAAAGAGGGTACATTTAGGTTAGATGTAAAGAAATTCTTTACTCTGAGGGTGGTGAGACACTGGAACAGGTTGCCCAGGGAAGTTGTGGATGCTCCATCTCTGGATGTGCTCAAGGCTGGGTTGGACAGGGCTTTGAGCAACCTGGTCTGGTGGGAGGTGTCCCTGCCCATGGCAGGGGGGTTGGAACTAGATGATCTTTAAGATCCCTTCCAACCCAAACTATTCTGTGATTTCCTGGATCTGGGTCAGAGTATTAAAGATTTTGGAGGATTAAGCCTATGCTTGAGATCCAAGTGATCCAAATCTACCATACATGTATAATTACAGAGAAAAGATAGAGACATAGATATGTGCATGTAAGTAGCATATTCTTGTGACCCATGGAGTGCCCCAAGCAATGACCCATGAAGTGCCTTCTGTGAAGGAATTCATTAGGAAGAGCTACTGTATCTGGTGCTGCACATGAAGCAAGCAAGCAAAGTACATAAAATAGAGCCATACTTATCTTCAACTTTCAACGAAAAAATTTATTTACAATAGAGAATTTAATTTGTGACATGCATTTTCTTTTTTTTTTCATTTTTAATTTTATTTTACAAATCAGCAAATGCAGATAAAGTTTACACTCCTTAAGGCAAGAGTCCCCATGCAAGTAATACATGTTTATATTAAATCCAAAAGACATCCAACATGGGAACTCATGTACAAAGGGAAGGCTAGGATCAGCAATTGGTAATTTCTTAGAGAACTTGACAATCTCCCTGATACAGGAACTTTGAGATCAACTTGCTATGAATTATACTATGAAAATGCAAACAATAGCAAGAAATTCTGATAGTCATCTTAGTACTGCATACAATTAAATCAACTTTATTTAGAAAGAAAATACAGTAGTGCATACGAAAAAGTGAAAATATAACCTTGTCCACATAAATGTATGGACATCAGTGTGCCAATGGTCATATTGCACTCAAATAGCAAAGTCCAGAAATTTGGTTAAAAGTTAGCTTTTCCCCATTTTGGCAATCAGTTCATCACAAATCTTCGTTAATTCTTCTATCTCTTTATTCTGGAAAATAAAAGGCAATATTATAGTCTATTACTAATATTAATAGTATATTATATTTTATATATAATTAATAAATATAAGGTGGCTGAGAGAACTGGGGTTGTTTAGCCAAAGAAAAGGAGGCTCAGGGAAGACATTCTTGCTCTCCACAACTCCGTGACAGGAGGTTGGAGCCAGGTGGGGTCAGTCTCTTCTCCCATGTAACAAGTGATAGGCCAAGAGGAAATGGCCTCAAGTTGCACCAGGGGAGGTTCAGATTGGACCTGAGGAACAATTTCTTCGCTGTAAGGGTTGTCAAGTCCTGGCCCAGGCTGCCCAGGGCAGTGGTGGAGTCCCCATCCCTGGAGGGATTTAAAAGCCGTGTAGATGTGGTGCTGGGGTGACATGGTTTAGTGGTACCCTGGCAGTGCGGGGTTACTGGTTGGACTTGATGATCTTAAAGGTCTGTTTCAACCAAAACAATTCTATGATTCTATGATTATGTATTATGAAAAAATATTATTGCATTTAGATGAGTTGTTGGTTGGGTTTTTTTAATTATTCAAATTTGGGAGGAGTGTGGAACAATGAGGTTTTCTCCAACACTGAGAACAGAGTATCTATACATACATATACATACAGAGCACTACTACCTACAGCGCATTCAAACAAAATGCTTTCTGCTTTCCACATACAGCTCCTCCAACTTCAATAAGTACAATTGAGCACTAAAGCAGACAGCTTCATAGCAGTCGTTCCTAGCACACGATAATAATACATGCATTTGTTTCTAGGCTGCACTTTTGTAGCATTATTTTTCACCCAGTTTTCCAGGGGCTCTAAATAAGGACGAGCGGCACATTACTGAACGTAAGCTCCTTTGCCAAGCTAAAGAACACAAGATACTAATTGGGGTTTCCTACAGTCACTTTGCTCTAAGCTGTATGGATCTGTACCTGATCGTTCTGTCAATGTTAGAAGGGCGGGGGTACATGAGCTAGCACTGCAATTACAGCTAATGCTAAAAATGGAAACAAAAAATCAAAAGAAGAATTAAAACAAGATGACCTTAAACCCAAGAACCAAAGCAAACCAAGGGCTCTACCTGGTACACAAGTGCACAGTGAGCTTTGATGGAGTCTGGCCCATGGCTGAGGTCAAAGCCTGGCAGATGGGTCCATCTCCCTGAACCACCCGGTGCATGCAGTTGGTTTTAAAGTCTGGGCAACGTTGCTCTCCCTGAGACCAGGGAGCTGCTGGGTCAACCAGACAAAAGGAGCAAGGCAGGACCTCAGGCAGACCTTGGCTGCAGTCTGAGCTCCAGAGGAGAGCTGGATGCAACCACTCTAGGCAAGTTTCACCTCACTTTGGTCATCCTGTTGATTTCTGCATTAAAAAGTTGAATTGCCATTTACCTTTTGTTCCAGTGTTCTTTCCAATGCGTCCACTTTCAGCTGCTCTTTACGAAGGCTGGCCTGATACGCTGCTTGCTCTTGCTGAGCCTTGCCTCTCACTTGTGCAATTTCAGCATTGGCTCTAGAAAAATACACAGAGGTTGGTCATGTCAGGTTCTCTACGGCTACTGAAGGATGGATTGCATCTTACCATACGGGTGGCAAGGGCAGGGATCCTTTCTGTATGTCTTTGAAAATAGTCTCCTGAGTGAGTCTGCACTGCAGCAGCAGAGCTGCACTCACACGCTCTATTCTGCTGATTGACACAGGGGCAGTGACAGCACAGGGGCAATAGCGAATTTGGGGGTCACAAATAGTGGCTGCAGGTGCAAATACCTGAGCACAGCCCTCCACAGCTACACAGACCTAGGCAATGGCTTCTTTCCTATCTTCCCTGGAAAATACATTCAAGAAACATGGAGACATTTGATAAAGACAGAAATTTAAGGTGTTCTGAAGCACTTTCCCTGTGAGGATAGTCTGCAAGAGTTGGGGTTGTTCAGCCTGGAGAAGAGAAAGCTTTGGGGGAGACCTTATAGCAGCCTTCCAGTAGCTAAAAGGGGAAGGACTTTTTATCAGGAAGTGCAGTGATAGGACAAGGGGTGACAGTTTCAAACTGAAAGAAGGTAGATTTAGATCAGCTATTAGAAAGAAGTTCTTTACTATGAGTGTGGTGAGACACTGGAACAGGCTGCCCAGAGAAGCTGTGGATGCCCCATCCTTGGAAGGATTCAGTATCAGGTTGGATGGAGCTTTGAGCAACCTGGTCTAGTGGGAGGTGTCCCTGCCCATGGCAGGGGGGTTGGAACTGGATGATCTTTCAGGTCCCTTCCAACCCAAACCATTCTGATTCTATGATTCTGGCATTTCATTTCACCCTCCATCACAGAGCAGCCTGTGCTCTGCATAATAGCAGATCTGGGATACAAGGTCCAGCCACAGAATCATCCTGCAGCACAGACTCCTGAAAAGAGATGTGTATAATCAGTTACCTGTCCAGTTTTTCCTCAGCATGAATTTTGAGTGCTTGATACCTCTGCTCTTCCTTCTTTACTCGTGATAAATACTCCTGTGCACATTTCTTTAACACTTCTTCATTCTTAAATGAGAAGACATTAAACTTAATCCAAGAGGTTGAAGTGCTGGACAGGAACATACTTGCAGGAGTCACACTCAGGTATTTTAAGGGTTGCATTCTAACACTGACACTCCCCCCACAAAGGCCATCTGAAGCAATCACACAACGCAAGAAAGCTTTACAATTTATCTGAGGATTACGTTATGTCACGTGCTTTAGACACAACCTCTGATTAGGAATTCATGTCTTAGGCTTTAACAGAATGCTCAGTCCAGAAGCCAGTCCTGACAGGAGCTGAAGTCCCTCAGTTATGTGACATCTATTGAAATCACAGTGTCAGAGGTGGCAGCAAGCTACTCTTGTGCAAAATCTTCACCATTTTAAAGCTATTCCCAAACAAAAGCACACGTGGGCATTCAGGTTCTCCCTCCTCCCAGCACACTGCAGTCTAACAGAGTACATCAGATTCAGCTGGAACCAAAGACTTCTGCTAAGCAGCACCGGTTGCTTGAGAGGGGACTTCACTCAACTCACCTTTCGAAACCCCTCCAATACTTCTTTCATCTTTTCGTATCTCCTGAAAAGATCTGCCAGTGATTTCTCCACTGAGTTCAGATCTGCCAAAGCTTGTTCCTTCTCCACTATCAGCTGCTGAACAGTGTGATGGGAGACAGACTTCTCTCTCTGTTCATCCTCTGTTAGGAAAGAGAGGGGGAGGAAAACCCACATTTTTCAGAAGGGTAACAGTAGTAAGAGCATTGATTTCAATGTCACCTATAGTTTCTACTATACTGTGCTCTACACATTGTGTATTAGTAAATTTGCAGGATCCAGAAAAGTCATTTTCACATAAACACACAATACTGTTTTGGAAAACGGCTGCTAAGTACAGTGATATTTAAATATCTTAATGTTGGGGGAAAATGTGAATATATCTCTGTACTGGTGACTTATTTCACTCTGAACTCATCTGTTCCCATGAAAAGGGCAAGTGTTGGACTTCCCTTCTTTGCCTGACGATGAACTAGCCAAAGGAAAGGACATTTATGTATATTGCTAGCACTGGCAATAAATTATTTGCCATTGCTGATATATGCTTGTCACCTCCTGGCATCACTTTTAATGCTGCACTAACAAGGCACTTTGTTTAATGGAATTCAACTCACATTCCTCCCTTGAAAAATGAGTGTTTTGCAAATTCTCATTCTTAGGATTACTGTAGCAAGTGCCAGGAAAAAAAAATAAATTCTAACACTGGACAGACTTTCTAAGTTCTGGTCTGCAGAAAACATCTTCCAAGCTTCACCAGTGTATAGTTAAATTTGAGACTGGGATGGTGGGAAGAACACAAGAGGAATCCAAAACGATATGGAAGAGAACTTTTCAAGGGAACTGACCTAGCAATAAATTGGAATACCTGTTAACACTGAAAGAAAAGGTCTGGCATTGCCTTCCAAAATACTTCATTGTTTGCTTCATATCCTAAAATATGACTCTTGTGTCCATGTTTTAAGGGCTACTTTGAATGATACTGAAATGAAAACCAACCCACAAAACAGCGGGTTTTATATTACCATTTTCTTTTGTCTATGATGGAAGTTAAAATAAAGTTTAAAATTCTCCCATGTAAAAGCACGGGACATTTCAGAATCTACAGCTTTTCATTCAGGCCTTTCTATTTTAAAATACAGAGAACTAAATAAGAGTTCATTTCTTTTTTTTATTTGAATAGAAATTCTTCACCTGAATGAAGTGTTTCATAGTGCTGGTCAGCTCTGAAATGTCAAAGTTGGTACAGCCAATTCCCAAACTAAGATGAATCTCTTCCTTTGAATATTCAATCCTTCTATAGATTTTTTTGCTAGCCCAGCTAAGCCCAGGGTAGTGATAGTGCCACGTCATGCATCACCTCATCGGGGCTATGTTCTGTGCTCTGCTTAGCATCTTGCTGAGGCAGAGCCTGACCTGAGGTCATGTTGCTCCGTGATGCTCTCAGGACCCACACTGAGGTTGCAGAACTGGAAGTTGTAACACCTTTATTTTACAGATGAATACACACCTTTGATATGGCAGAACTGAGAAACTCAGAGCCATGTAATGCCACATCAATTTGGTAGCACTTAACATTTCATAAAAATTAAACATTCTTTCCTATTTTGCCCTTCTAAAGGCACTTGGTGATCATCTGCAATGTCATAATGAATGTATTCCCAGGTAAAATGAGAAAAACGTTTGTCATCCTTCATTTATCTTTCTAAACCTGAGGTGTTGTCACCTGGTGTGCCAGCACAAGATTTGTTTAATCATGCTGGAGATTACACACTGTCTAGCTTAATTCCAAAGGACTTACTGGCAGGATCCTGTTCTTTGGCAAAATCTCTGTCGTCGCAGCTCCATGCAGGGGAAGGAATCTATTTGCATGATCACATAACGTACTTAAAAGTATTTAAAGTCACAATTTTACTTTTTTCTTAAACTGCTGTCACTGGTATTTTAGCAACTTCCTTCTCCTTTGTTTCTAGGGCAATCTAGAAAGTCAGTAATTCATGACTTGCTCCCTCACAACTATTGAGCTCTTCCTGCATCTGATAATGTCAGAAAAAAGTTAAGATACATCTAAAACCAAAGTGGTTCAATACTACAGAAAACAGAAACTGGCATCTGACTGGAAGAGGGCTGGCAAATCTGTGTGGTATTTTCTAAAACAGTGATTGAGCTTTAATGAAAAAGCTGCTTAGTGGAGCTGTGCTGATAATAGCTGCCAAACATTAGTGAAACAGTTACAGATACTTATTTCTAAGGGCGTTTCTGAGGTTAGGCAATTAAAATATTTTAATTAAATGGCTTCCCATGTCTGCAGCACACACTGTCCACGGCTCACCAACAAAAACAAGAGTATGCTCAAGACTAACACTATCCAAACTGACAGAATCAGAGCATCACCACTACAGCAGATCCGCTTTCAGGCTCAGCTCAGTATTACTGACATTACTTAATGGGAATGCAGCGAAGGGAGAACAAAAGCAAAAGGAACTAAAAATGCAAAATGCTGGTGTGAAAGTTGGTGAAAAGCTTTACTTACCAGGCTTGCCTGTTTGTTTTTTTGCAAGCAAATAGCAAGAAGCAACAAAAACGGAAGCAAAACAGAAAATCAGGAATTGTTAGGAAAGCAGAAAGTAAGTAATGCAACAACCCGTATTGCACAAAGCATAACATCCCCTCTTCATCAGGAGAATTTAATTAGGTACTTAAGTATAAGGATACATTTTTAACAGGAAAAAAAACCAAACAAACCAACCCAACATCACCAATCCAACAATAAAAAGGGAACGCACGGCAGGGATTTGGGAAGGGAACCGTGGGGGGCCGTGATCAAGGTGCGTGGAGGGCGGGGTGCGGTGAGCATCGGGGTTACGCAGGCTCCGTTCCGTACGGCTGCCAGTGCCACGCAGTTGTGAGCTGCAAAACTTGGGCAACAGTCAGCAAAGCAGGAGCACAAGCAGCAGGCTACCCTGGAAAGCCTGTTCCTTTTTTTCTCCCCCTCCTCAAGATAAGCAACAATGTGCTAGGGGCTGAGGCAAGTGTAAGGTAAAAAGTGAAAAAAAGGGAAAGTACCAGTAAAAAAACCAAAACAAAACTATGCAAAGACACACTAACAGGGATCTATACACTGACAGCTTGGAAGCTCTGGCTGTACAGAGTGTGTCATGAAACTAATTGCATAAGCTAAGTTGGGTAATGCTGGGCTCTCTATGTATGTGACAGCAAGTACTAGACCTGCCACAGCCCTTGGAATCAAAGGCAATTACTGTTTGTGATGCATGCTTTCAGTGCCTTTCTAGGCAAACACAGACAATCACATATTGTTAATACAGAACATTTTCACTATTCATTATACGTACACATGACAGCCCATAAAAAACTGAGCAGGACCTCTCGACCACAATGAATATTCATTACAGGGACTTGGGAAATCGTTTCGCTTGTAATGCCCTCCTAACAGGGCTCTGTAAATAGCTCAGAGGGGTTAAATCATAAATAGAAATACCACAGGCATTTCTTCTGTTAAAATGCGTATCTTGCTTTAGCAGTAAGGCATTATTGTGATAATAGGTCAGTAAAGTATATGCAAACAGCACACAGACAATCATTTTCCTCCACAAAGTGGCATTCGGATGAGTGAATTCCTTTATCGAAAGGGACAGTAATTTACGACAAATGGCAAGAGAAAGTGGGACAATTAGATCAAAAATTTCCATTAAAAACGCAGGGAGAGGAAGCCTTGCACTTAGCATATTACCGTGCTGCAGAACTGGCTCTAATTAACACACGCTTTCTGTGTCACTGTTGTTGTTTCAGTTTCTTTGCAAATGGACAGCAAATTACATTATTTACAGCCATAGACCATTTGAAAGACTCTGACTGATACTCTGAATTTGAAGTTTAAAGGTCTATTTCCTCAGTGGTCAATGGCCCGATGCTTTAATAATCCTTGATTTCTTTGCAACAAGAGGAAATGGCAATTGTAGAATTTACTACGTACACCACAGCTGTGCCTTTGCCTAAGGACCCCTACTCAATACCTTCTTGTTGCACTACAGTCTCACAATTTGATTTATTTTTAAATGTTTCACAAAAAAACCCAAAATTTGAACTGGTTATCAAAAAGAAACTTCTACTGCTAACTATATGCATATGCTTAGGGAAAAAGGACAGGTCCTGTGTTTGTTCATATGAATGGCCAGGTTCAGGAATGAAGCCATACTAGAGTATGTTTAGTGTAAACCAAAATTAATTAAGTTCTTTGCATACTCTAGTCACTCCTGTTTTAACAGTTGCATGCTGAGGATGGCAGATGTTATGTTAGAAGGCAGGCATATTGTACATACAAAAGTTGTACATACAAAAGGCAATGGAGGCACAACACCATAAAGAATGAAGCCAGGCATATTGTTGTATTATTATTATAGATTTTTCTGTGTTATATTACATTATAGCATAAGCTATAGGCCTATTTTTCCCTTTACTTAAAAGGAGACTGGGGTGCCTCCTAACAGCTGAGAAATGCAGGAAAGCAGGAAAAGCAGCAGATATGCAACCACTTCCCTCTTTCTTTTTCCCTGCTTTCTTTGGGTAAAAATAAGCAAAGTCACTACAAAATTTATGGAAACACAACTTAAGCATTAACAACCAAAAATGTGGAGGTCACACAAGACAAACTGCATACGAGGGGACTGCCAATTCTAAAAGGTGCAAAGCACTGTATGTGGATAGCTGTAAGAAAAATCCTTCCCTGTTAAAGACCTGTTAGAAAGATGCAGGCTGGCCTGTTGTGCTCCTGGCACACTGTCCTCTCTGTGACAGTTCTCTCAGGGGGAATAAGAAGAATAACTTATTTTATTTTCCAGTAACCACAGTGCAAACAGGCTGGATTCACAACAGTCCCTGCCCGCAGGTATCCTTAGCTAGGGTAGCCTTCTACCTGCATCTCACAGCCCAGATTTAACTCTGAGGTCACTCTTAAAGGCTTTTAACATCATTTCACAGTTCTCTGTTGCTTTACTCGAGCTTGTCCAGATGAGCTTTATCCTGCTTTCTCATTGGCCACTGCTTCTTTTCCTGCTCTCCCCAGCAATTTTGGCCATGGAGAACCCACAACCTGCTCAGTCATTTCCCTTTCTGGCAGACAGCTTGAGCTGAAGCAGCACAAGCCACTGGCTCTTTCTATACCCAGAGGAAAAAAAAAGCAAAAAAAGCTTTGGAAATCTTATGAGAAGGCTTTAAAATTCACCTGCCAGGGGCCAGATCTCTGGTGTTAAGGAAACACATCAGTCCTGCAACCTTTGGTTTTGAAATGTTACCGCACGTAGCTCTTTTTATTTGTGGGGCATGCCGTTAACAAGGGCATGTTCTAATTATTATGAGGAAAACCAAGTCATAACATAGACCTTAAAAGAGACCCCTATGTCAGTAAATAACTAGGAAGGTGGATTGGCCACTCCTAATCTTTCAGTTGGGATTGGAGTTAATCTAGGTTTTGGTCTGACCAATGCACTTAGCACAGATAATCCCTGTTGTTGTAAAGAGCTAAGTTGGGTATCTCCCATTAAACAGCTGGGAGCAGATGACTATGGAGTTTTTAGGTCATTAAAAAATCTCTCCCAGAGATACCCATGAATGCTGTGCAAAACATTCCAACATGTTCCCTGTGGGCCAGCTTGCTCTGATGCAGAAGAAAAAGCCCCTGACCTTTGTGTATTACCTGGATCGCCTCGGGGGCTGCTCTCTGTAAAATGAAGCCCTAGCTCTTCATCACAACCTGGCAGCACATGCTGGGTGTCCTCAGATGAATCCACAATTCCCAGCAGCATCAGCAGATGTAGCTAGCATCAAAATGAAGCCCACAGACTCAACCGTGTTTCTATGCTCCCTTCAGAAAAGCAGAGTGGAGGATAGCATCTGTCAGAGTAGAAACACCTACCTATCATCTGAGCAATTGTCTTCTCATATTCCGAAACTATTTTCCTATAAGAGGGGTGGGGAAAAAAAAAAAAAAAGAAAAGCTTTTGGCAAACATTGCAATTGGTAATGCTTATTTAGAAAATAATGTTACTCAATAACTGAACTATAGTATTTTAAGAGATACAGAACCCTTTCGCACATTCATATGCTCTTTTTTACCTCAGTAACAAATAAAACCAACAGTTTAAAACACTGCATCTGCTTTTTAATTCTCCATGGAAATCTGTATAACTGGGGGAGGGAAAAGGGATTCCTTTGAAATGAATTCTGTTATTTCAAACATGCCCAAAATACATTATCAATCATGATTTAATTATGCACATAATCAGGTTGGTTTAATTCAAGAGTTGCAGTCTGATTTTTTCCATTACTTTCTCCCCTGTATTCCATGCTTGTGTTTGCTTATTTTTAATGTAAACATGGAAGTAAAGCTAGAATTGGTAGCAAGTAAACCTAACAAGAGCAGAGTTGGCCCTCATCCAAAATATATCTGATCTTCCACTCTCCAAATGTGACTAAATAATCCATTAGCACTTCAGAGAACAGCACCAAAATACTCGATTCTGTAGCAAAAAATCCATTGTGTCCTATTTCTGAAATCTGTTTTTGAAACAGAGGCAGCAAAGTGTTACTTTTAAAACTATTTCATATACTCACGGTAGGCTTTGAATTTCCTTCTTGAAAAGAGGTTAGCCAAAATAAGCAGATTAAATGTGATTTAGAAAGATGATCCATCCATTCCCAGAGCCAAATAAAGCTAATAAAATGAGACTAGCTTGATCTGTGCTTTGATTCATGAGCCACGTAGGACTGTCTACGAAAAACAAAGTTACCTGACACTTCATCTGAAGGGGATATTCAAAATAGCTCACTGGTATTTGAGTCCATTGCTTTTGAAGCCTTAGCTCACTCTCACTTGCCCCCTTTTAGAGAAGTCTGCTGCAGTCAGTGAGGTTATAGAAAGGATGGGGGAAAATCCAGAGACAAAAATCAGTAAAGAATGGAGAAACTTGTGGAGCTCCCAAGAAACCAACACAGCAGCTCCAGCACCTCCTGTCTCAAATCTGAATCACAAGCAGAGCCCAGAAACCCCCAAGGTAGTCACATGCCCCCAAGGTTCTTTGTGTCTCACTTGCCCTGGTCCTGCTGAGCACTCAGCAGAGCAGGGGTTTTAGAGCTGTGCACCTTGCTGAGCATGCTCTGGATTCAGGTGGAAACCAGTTTTGGTACTGGGGCAAGAGCCTGTCTCTGCACAGCTCTGCTGTGCCTCAGCTGCTGCCGCCACTGGGATCTGCTCGGATGCTGATTATCCTGCTGTCAGTCCTGTTTTTTTTAATTGGCTTTTTTCCTTTTTTTTTTTTTTAAACCATAAATGACTCTTTGAGAAGAAAGATAGCCACAAAGATATTCCCCTAAAAGGAAGGGATTGGTTTCATGTCCAAAGAAGATTACCTCAAAGACCTGCTGTAAGCAATAAGGATTTTAAAGCCACATCATATTCTTGTAACACCAGATACCTTTAGGAAGTTTTATCATCCCAGACAATGAAG
This sequence comes from Actenoides hombroni, assembly GCA_024336885.1. Taxonomy (NCBI): domain Eukaryota; kingdom Metazoa; phylum Chordata; class Aves; order Coraciiformes; family Alcedinidae; genus Actenoides; species Actenoides hombroni. The sequence goes on along the minus strand of WUAM01000254.1, from coordinate 702,645 downwards.
CCAAGGACTCAGGGCAGCAAAAATGACATTAAACGCTACAGCACTTTCCAGCCCAGGCTGCACCACAGCATTTGGCAGCAAAATGAAATAACATTATCTCTTTCTTATTTTTACCAGCTTAGACTACTTCATGCAGGTATCACATGCTCTGCAGTATCCAGCTGGTTCAATAGAAGTGGATGCTGAAATGGCACATTGATTTTAGTAATATTCCATTTGGAAAGTAAGGTAGACAAGTGAAGTGTTGTTCCAGATTCATGCCAAAGGCCTCTTTCCATCAAGCAGCCTAAAAAACAGTCAAAGGAAGCCAAAGGATGCTGGCCACATCATTCCCATGTGATGGCACATCTTAGCCCAAGCCTGACACCCTGACATAGTCTTAACTTTTGATATTTTAGACATTCAGTCTATTTACTGACTTCCTGCAATTTCATTAAGTCATAAAAACAGCCAAATCCAGGGCTACAAAGGATCTCTGAGGTCATCTGCTTGACTTCCCTTACTGGGGAATCAATTAGACCTCCAAATAATCATATTTAAATATTTCTTGCTGCCTCTGGTTGTACCCTTGGATTGTAGTATAGCCCACCCTGGTTTAGCTCTTTGGTAGTCATGACATTATTACAACTTCTCATCTTGGCTACTGTTCTCTGGAATGGAATTCCCTCCAGTTAGATGTTTTTCTGGAAGCTTAGCTGAACTCAGGGCATTCCAAGCAGAGTATATGAAGGACTGGGGTGAAGGAACATTGCTTCTTCCGTGGAAAGTGATGCTTTGGTGCTTGCAACTCTAGATAATCCCTCTGCTCTTTGCTTGTCATTGTGTCATATCTAATTGCTGCATCTCTAACTTACCACACATGGACTATTTCAACATTTAATCTTCCAAGAGAAATCTTTCTTTGTGTACTCAGGCATCTTTTAACCCTTTGTGGCAATATTACTCAGATTAATTTTTTTCCACCCATGTGTTCTAAGGATGTGCCTGTGGGAAATTTGGCTTAGATAACACATTGTTTTTTTCAAATCAAATTTTATTGAGGGTGTAGACACACAAGCAAAATACTGAGAGGAAGATGAAGGTACAGACCTACAGTGTGCCAGCTGCTCGGTGTCACCCCTTGCTCTCCTTTCAAATAAGGACTAAGCAACCCCTGTCAGTGCCCGTTTGCAGCCGGCAGATGTGTGCACCCAGGCACTTTCTAGAGACAGACCAGGTACTGCACTTGAGCCTGTGCTGAACATCCAGACACTCCTCACACTAGACCTAATTTTGTTCATTCCTTGGTTTGCTTCCTCGGTTTGACTGCTTGCAGCAGCTCCTTGCCATTTTGCCCCATTATGCACTGGGGAGCTACACCAGGATTTTGTTTCCTTGCCCGAGCAGAGTGCGAGAGAACTCAGCTGGGGGCTGGGAGATGGTTTTCTGAAAGAAATAAAGCTGCTGCTCTTGCCTTTTGCAGATGTTTCTCTTAAGATGCTTTGGCTCAAAGCCCTGCACTGCTGCTATTCAAATCTGCCACGTGCGAGTCCTGGCACCCGTGCCAGAGCTTGCTGAGTTCTGCACCACAGTTCCCTTTCACCCTTACTCCTTAAGTATGGTTTTCCTGGATAGAAGCTGGAATTGTATATGCAGGTCATCCTTTGGTACAGCTCATTGGCTTTAGCTTTAAACTACTGAGATATTTGATTCTGGGAAGAAGGTGGTGTTAGAAGGGAAGTGATTTTTAAGAAAACTGATTCTCAGAACGATTGCAGAAATTATAACTTAAAAGAAGGATGCTAAAATAATCTGACAGTTTCACTGTATTTATGAGTTTAGGGCAGGGATGTTTTTTCTGTTTTTCAGACTCCTTGAAATATTTTTACACTTTCTTTTTTGTCATTGATTACTGTCTCAGATCCAGATCAATGAGCAGGTCAAGCTCATTGCTATATTGTTCTTATGGTATTACCACTGTAAAAAAGAAAGACTGAAACTTTCAGCTGACTGAATGGGAAGCAATAGTGATTCTTTGAGCAACACAGCTCACCTCATCCACTACAGTGATTTTGTTGTCACACTTGCAATTGGTAGGGCCTGGTCTGAGAAGAAAGGTCAGTAATGTTCCAGTACACAGGTATTTAACGTAACAGAGGTGGGTTTACGAGGAGAACTAGAACAGATACAACTAGGATAAACTGAAAAGCTCAGGGTTCTTCTGTCAGCTCTCAAACGGAGCAGTAAAACCCAAGGTAACTATAATCAAGCTTAGTGTGTGCAGTAATTAAAAAATCAGCTCAGTTCAAAGAAAAGGGTGTAGAATCTCCTTGAAAGTCAACAGAGGCCTGAGTGGTTCCTTTGCAAGAGATGTTTTTCTACTGGCAACTGGGTTTTTGTTTTCTATTGTGAAAGAAGTGTTTACAATAACGTCCATGAGGGAGCCTGTACTGCTCTGACCTATCTGTAAACCCTCACATTCTTTCTTCTGTTGGCAAAACTATTTGTGGAGAGTGAATTTTAAACCAGCACGTGCCTATTTTGAGGATGTAAATGAGATCAGCAACACAGAAGTTTTCAATGACCATCCTGAACAGGGGTGCCCACCACACAGAGCAAAGACAAAGTTATCAGTTGAGCATCCACCCAGAGCCTGCAGTTAAAAATACTGAAACAAATTCAGTTGACCAAGGTGTACAAGCATGGTACAGGCTGAAATTAGACTCTTTCAGTGTGATTAGTGACAAGTTAATAACTCACCTCATTTCCATCACTTCCCTTCTGCTTTCTTCATATTTCTCTTTCCACTCAGATACTTCCCTTTCCTTGGCCACAATCTGAAATGGAGCAAGCAAAGGTAAAAGAACAAACCATTAAAACCAAGTGATCCATTAAAGAGGGAATCAAATAACTACAATATTTTACTTAATATCAAATCCCAATTAACAGAGGTATAGTTTTCACATGCATAACAGGTTCAAATATAAGCACCTCCAGTGATTTTTTTTTTTATTTTTTCAAACTGCCAGGTGCAATTAGAAGAGTTTAGGTGTGAAATCACACTCAAGTTTGGAAAACCTAACTTAGGAAAGCAGATGCAATGTTCTTGCTTTGTGTTTCATTCCTGATTATAACAAGGACACTTTTCAAGAAATATTACATTACACTACCTGGTATCAAATCTGAAATATTTCTGAACATGGGTTTGAAACATCTGATTTGTCCTCTAAGATTTGTCTGATTTGTGCTCTAAGAGGGTTCTACTGCTTCTGCACATGTATTTGGAGCTGACTATCCTTGAAATTTCATACCCAAAGACATAATCCATCAAAAAGTTCAGAATACTCTAACACTAGACTGTACCCATGTTTTAAAATGGCAATTATTAGCTAGATTAATCTTTTATGCAGCTTTGTAAAATACATATGTTTATTCCTATTTCTGGCATCTTACAATTTTCATATAATTATACATCGAGGTGCAGAGAGTACTCTTGAGGCTAAAACCAGTGAAGGTTTCTTTTCATATCACGTTTCTCACTTGTGTCATAAAAAAAAGCAAAACTTGCAGCGCGGCGCCTTTTGCTTTGGCAGCCTCTAGCGTGGCTTTAGCACGGCTCGGGATGGTTTCAAGAACAGAACAAGTGCTCATAATGTGAACCATTTGGGAGAAAACAGGAAAGAAAAGAAACCATAAGGCGCACACATTTCCTTCTCCAAATTCTGGAGAAAATTACCTCTGCTCTGGCGAGTCGTAGTGCAGAGTCTAAGTCTTGCTGGGGGTAGAGAAGCCCCGTGGTGCTTTCTGCATCCGAGGTGCCGATCCGAGAGTACAGCGCGCTTTTAGAGATGGAAACATCTGCTGGGATAGCAGGTTCTCTCTGTGTGTTTGGGTTTTTTTAAATACAAAGAAACGAACCATTAAATACGTGTTTAGCTGATATGTTTTCTGGGTGTGGTGCTAGGCACCAGGGTCCTGAGCTAGAATCCTGTGCACTAAGGAATTATAACAGCGATAACACTGACAAGGAAATTTTAATTTAGCCATCATAAAATATACATTAAAGCTCCATAATAAGTACCAAAAGAGCCACATTACCCTCACACAGAGAAAATAAATACAGCACTTGGCCACCTATATTTTAAGGTCCTATATTTACAAATTTACTACTTTCTGATGGAGAAATTTCATGAAAACGTCCCCAAGAAATGCACATCAGCAGAGGAAATTAGAACTGGAGGCAGAGAGCTTGTTAAAGGGAATTCTGTTTCCATAAAAATAGGTCAAGAAACCCAAAGCAAGAGGGCAGCTCCCTTTCTTAGGTCTGACCTGCCAATATGCTGTATGCATCATAAATGGTATTGCGTAAGAAGTGTGAATATACAAGTGATGTTGCTGCCCCACTGGTACTTAGCATGCAATTAGTATGTTAAATGAGGTTTTATTTGCAGCTGCCAATTTCGCTCACATCAGTCGATTAATGTGGGAGGAGAGCAGCATGTGAAAAGAGGAAGAGAGTAAAAAAAAAAGAGGGATATGTCACTGAGATGCACGAGATGTCTTGCAAACCACTCCAGGTAGAAACAATCCAAGTTACAGCACATTAAACCCAAGGGGATTATAAAAGACAGTTAGATAGACAACTAAACAAAACACCCCCACCCTGCATTTTTAGTCACTACCTGTAGCAACCCCCTGAGAACACAGTCCTCTGCAGCAGCACCACCACCACAGCTATACATCCCTCAGTCCCCTATCTATGCTTTGCATCTCACCATCAACCAGCTAACATGCACGTGCTGACCACCCAGCTGGGTATTGCTTCTGATGGTCTGGGAAACAAAATGTTCTTTCTCTCAGCTGCTGGTAGGTCACAAAGTTATTATGGAGGTGGATGTGATCATATACCTGTTTCTGGGGTTCATTGTACCCCTCCTCTATTAAATACGCACAAAACTGGTCAAAGGAATCAGAATTATTGGGGATGGGGAGGAGAGAAGGCAGACAGTACAGACACCACAGCCATCACCAAAACACTGCTTCTTTATAACACTGGACTAAAACAGGCTAGAGAATCAAATCACAAAAAACGGAAATAAGTTGTTTCTTTTTTTTAAAAAAAGGGAACCTTCATAGAAACTAAACAAGACAGCAAGTTAATGGTAAGAGGCATCTCTAGAAGATTGGTTTTGTTTCCAGGCTTTGTAGAAGAGAAAGGGGATCTCTGCCCATGCAGTTCTGTGACCCCCACAACTGCACGGCACTGGCACAGGCTACGTCATCCTTGGGGCAATTCTGTGAGACAGAGTCAGAGCACCTCTACTTCATGGGCTGAGGACCTACTCAGGTCCCTGCACTGCCCAGAGTGGTCCCAGGGGAGCCCCACCCCAGAAGCACTCTGTGGAAAGCTGGGCTTAGCCCCAGCCAGGGACATACTCTTGCATTTATTATTTTCCTTTCTTTTTCTCTTTATATGAAATCCTTCCACCAAAAGAAGTTCCATAGGAAAGATCTTGTGTCCCAGTATAGCTGAAATTCCTTGAATTTCTGTGACCTAAGAAGATACTTCACATGGTACAGAACATTCAAACACGTATAACCATGAACACGTAAAATAATGATCAATTCCAATATAATTAGGAGGTGCAAGCTCAAAGCTGGTGTCTTTTCCTATCTGAGCAAAAAGAATCACAAGACCTCTCAAAATTACATAGCCCGCATTCCTCAAAGCACCTCTCATCATACAGCTACTATGCAGGGAAAAAGACATCTGGGGCCCAAGTTCAGACACCTATATAAATGCATAAATGCAAAACCACATGGTGCCAGCCACAGATCTGAATTAAGGTAAAACAGTCAGTAAATAAGACTATTGGTGGCTCAACTCAGTATCCCAACTTCAAAAAAAACCCCACAAACGTTCTTTAGTTACGCCTCAAACACAAGGCAAGAATAACTAAGAGATAAAAAAAGAGCCATTAGATCATCAAAGCTGTCCTCAAACAAAAGGCCATCCTGGAGATTTATCTGTTGAACTGCATGTATCATATTTCAAAAGCCCCCGGCCGCTTAATTTGCTGGATGTCACAAAGAGATTGCTGGAAAATATTAATTGTGGTAAAAGAAACCCAAATTTCTGCAAGCTCATATAAAAATGCGTCCAAGTAACTGCCAGGACGATTACATTTTTTTAAAGAAAAAGAACATTTAAAGCACTTAATACAGACTTAGGCATATTTTTTTATATAATGCTCAACACCTCACTAACATAGTTATGTTTTCTCTAGATATTTGTAAATTGTACAAAAGAATGGCAATAATGACATGCAAACCAACTTAAAATTTCCAAAGATAATTGTAAAAACTCTTGGAATTTAACCACTGAGCAGAAATGTTTGTGGGAGTGATTTGCCCACTGTGGTCCTAACTCTGGAAACACCTCACACGAGTCACAACCAGGCTCCCTGGATGGAGCAACCAGTAGAAGTCCTTGTGGTTTAACTTCAAAAGCTAATTTTACACAGCTCCAAATGGATGCACATTTCAATGACTGTTATTTGCTACCCACAAATATTCTTCTCCTGAAAAAAAGAACATAACCTGACCAACAGGATGATGGTATTACCCAAAATAACTCTGTCAATGCTTTAAGTTCAGCACCTAATTGCTGAGAAGGTAAGGAGTTAATTGGGGTAATAATAAGCGCAGGGATTTGCAAGTCACTGAACCTCGTACAGAAAGATTAGATTCTGCAGGGGAATTACTACTAAATGTAGGTCACTGCAATCTTAGTGTAAATAGTTGAGAGCCCAACACATTTCCTCTTCTCTTCCCAGCATCCTTCACAGAAAACAGACAGCTGACCAGAAAGGGAATAAACACACATTGATTAACCTGCTGCAGTTATCTCATTTCAGGAAGGTCATAGTGAAAGAAAATAGAAGAAGGCATTGGAATGAAAATGGAAACTGGTTTTTATCACACCGTTAGTGGAATATGTATTTAGCCCTGCTGAAAATTAGCTTCCCCTTTACAAGCACTCAAATACTGCTTGGGTGTGTATCAAATGGCCCGCTCTTAATTAATTGATGTGTGTGCAGACAGGTCAATGGAGGCAAAACAAGACCTGTTTGTGCTTGCAAATATATTGAAAAGCAAGTAAAGTTCATGTTTAAGTTCTCTGCTTGTAAAGTTTTACTAGAAAAAAAGGGTATCCCCGTTTGAAGGGGATATTCCTTCTTTGCTACCATGAGAACCCCCCAAAACCGTGATGCACTAACCCCATTTGTACTGGTGCTTTTCCTTTGAGTTTCTCTCCCTTCCTTGGATCTTATTTCAACACCCAACTCTACATCACCTCAGCATCTGTAGGGTGGTGGACACAAACCCTAGCAGCTTTCTGTTCAAGTTGCACCTACAGAAAAATGGCCACAGGACATCTTAATGTTTAATCTGTTAAATATCTGTTTAATAATCTGTTCAACAGAGAAAAGTTAATTCGTCTCAATGTTAGGAGATAGAAATCTTTGGCAATGTAAAAGCAGATGACTAGCCCTGCTGTTGCTGAAGTCTATGATGAGAAGTTTTGGGAGTGGCCAAATAACTTTCCTCTGAGAACAACAAACTGCACACACTTATTCTCAGTGCCAGTACCAGAAGCAAATGCTCATATTTACTCTTTATTTTAGGTGACCTAAGTCGACAGAACAAGCGCTTGTGTCTTTATTTAGCATCCTGTTACCCATTCTGTAACAGTTTAGTAAATGTTAAATGCAATTATACAACATTAAGAAAAGAGCTGAGGCCAGTCAAGCAGAAGGGAATTCTGCCAGTTAGTATCTGAATTTGTCATTGCAGTCATCTGGTGGATCCTATTATATATAATCCAGGCCATCAGTCACTGTAGGTCACAAGGGTTGTCGTCATAAGCTAATTTAAAATTACAACCTCCCACTGAAATAGTAAAGTCATGCAAGGACAAAAGTCCTTCCCAGCCTGACATGACACCCACAGTGGTCAGCTAAAAGCGTTCCTATCGTTGGACCAACACAGACCTTTGTGGACATCAAAATGCTACCAGTTCTCTGTCAGAGGGTGAAGTTCTGCTTATATTTCTCTCCTCATCTCTGCTTATCATTTCTGCTATCTTTGTTATACAGATTAATGGTGTTTTCTGAAAAGTTACATGAAATCCATTCCCTGTTTCTATGTTCTAAGGAGTTCGCAAACTCGTTCTAGATAAAAGAAAACACTATAATGATGTTAAAAAGCATCTCACAAAAAAAACCAAAAAACAACAACAAATCTCCACCTAATCAAATACTATGGCATTTTCACAGCTCAGAATCTTCCCTGGGTAATGCACAAGAATTCACAAACATAGGAACATATTTCCTTCAGTCTAAAATAGTACAATTTGTGAGTTTCTGAATTGCTGGCTGGTAGCAAATGCAGATGTCTAAGCTTATCTGGATAACCTGTGAGGAGCATCTAGGTATTATTATGTGTTTCATCTCCAGTGTTTCCTGGTGCTGGAGAGAACAAGGAGGTAGAGAGAGAATAATGGCATAGAGAGGATCTGGAGAGGATCCCACATCACCCTCTTCTGACACTTGCCACTCAGGACAATGGAGCAAAGGGACACAGTCACACACAGGTCAGTACTCACACAGGAGAAAAGTATTTATTTTTTCCTCCTTTATTCTTTCTGTTCCTAATTAGAAGGTTAAGCTTGGTTTCTAATGAAGACAAAGGCACATTTTTCTTGATTAAATAAAAGATTATAGCCACTTAGGTTAAAACACCCATAAATCTGAAAGGATTGTGCTTACTTTTGTAAGTATATGTGTACCACGGAAACAGCTGGCTCGTGGGCTATTTAAAGCAAGCAAAATAAATCAAATATGATCATTATTTTTTCATGAACTAGTTACTTTATGACTGACCTTTAAAGCACCAAGAAATCCTACCCTATAATCAGCCCGAATTTTCTAACAATGCAATGAACTCAACATGGTATAGGACTGGGGGAAAGATTTCCCACTGACTTATGACAGTACCACATCCCATGAATGCCTCTAACATTGCTGGCTTGACTTTTTTGTTAAAAGTACCACAGCTGGCATCATAAACTGGCTGTGCCACTAGCTAACCACTGAAGTCTGCACATCAGAGCAAGTTTTTCCATCCTGTTCCAAATGGATGAGACCAGAGCATGTCCAAAGGAGGGCAATGAAGCTGGTGAAGGGTCTAGAGCACAAATCTTGTGAGGAGCAGCTGAGGGAACTGGGATTGTTTAACGTGGAGAAAAGGAGGCTTAGGGGAGACCTTCTTACTCTCTACAACTCCCTGAAAGGAGGTTGTAGCCAGCTGGGCATCAGCCTCTTCTCCCAAGTAACAGGTGATAGGACAAGAGGAAATGGCCTGAAGTTGCACCAGGAGAGGTTTAGGTTGAACATTAAGAAAAACTTCTTCATTGAAGGGGCTTTCTTCAGTGAAACAGGCTGCTTAACAAGGTGACGGAGTCCTCATCCCTGGAGGTATTTAAAAACCGTGTAGATGAGGTGCTTAGGGACATGGTTTAGTGGTGGGCTTGGTAATGTAAGTTAATGGTTGTACTCAGTGATTTTAAAGGTCTTTTCCAACTGAAACTGTTCTATGATTCTAAACACGTGAGGACCAGGTGCATCTCTAGAGCAGTGCAGAGCATTGCTCTGAGGCAGAACTAGCCAGTGCAACCTGACAGTGGCAATAAAAAAAACTTTACATCTTCGTGAACAAAGACATATTGTGTTGGGAGGTCTTTTTTTTCCTTAGGAGCTCTATAGATCCTCCAAACCTGCTCTGCTCCTTTTCTTCAGATGCCTCAGGGCAAAGAGTTGATTTAATTTCTCACTTCTAAACTATGAGGGTCAAGGTATCTGATTTCAAGCTGAAAATACCAACACAAGGCAAAATGTCTCTATGGGTCAAATCCATAAATTCTTGCTAAGAAGTAAGCTTGGTATTCTTTTGCCATCAAACATTTTCGGACAAATCTCGCTGTAGACAAATGATGAATGGCCACCTGGGTTGCTGAAAGGCACGTGCCTGCTCCTCGCCTTCAAATCCACCTTTGGTTAATCTGGATGCAGCGTTGCTCTGTGAGTGGAGCAGGTGCCAGCATTGCTGTGTGCAGTGCTACTTTCAGCATGCTCTTTGGTGTCACACCGGGGTGGGCACCGCTTAGCACCGCACTCCGAGAGCCTCAGTTACCTTGGTTAAAGAAAAAAGCAGCACTCCATTTCTTAGTCTGTGCACACTCACACACACATGGCAGGCACAAAACGGATACCTCGGAGTAGAAAGAAGACAGGGCAATCTGCCTGGCTAACTTCAGTGCTTCTATCCTCATTGCAGCAAACTCTAACTCCTCCTGGCACGCGTTTGGTTGCGAGCAATCCACGGGGGGGAAAAAATGTATGAAGAACACAGCAAAATATTTGTACACATTTTAAAAGGGAATGTTATATTTTAATGTGTAATTCTGACAATCCCTGAGTGACAAATACATCCCATATTCCTTTCGTGACTAGAACACTGATCCAAAACCTGCAGGTCTTGGTTAGTTTTGAGGTAGCTGCATAGGCAATAGTTTCTTAGTGGACAAGTACGAACAATGTTTTGGGTAAAATAAACATTTTCCAAAACTAAAGCTGTTTCTCACAGACTCCTCTCCTTTCATTTTCATTTTATGTGAATTTATGCCAGCTGCTGCTCTCAATCCAACCTTTGCTGTTTTAAAATCTCACTATAAAAATTCTAGAAAAATATGTCCTGACATGCAGAACAGGTCTGCAGCCCAATGCACTTTACCTAGAAGAAGCTGTGCCAAGCTCCACATTAGACAGATTACTAGAAAAACCCAAAGCCTAATTTTCATGGCAGCAGAATTAGGGCCTAACTCTCTGAAAACCAATCTATGTGTACACATCTACTATGGCCAGGTGTCAAGACAGCTCTCCATTCATCAAGTCTTGTGTTCAAGCTTAAAAGATTTGCTTTATAAAGAACTCTGCAAAATATATACATCAGTGGTATAGGATGGCTGAAAGTGTTGATGAAATTTAAGTTTATGTGATATATGAATTAAATTGAAATTTCTGTGTTCCTTAAGTTCTTGAAAGGCCCAAGTTACTCTGGAAAGAATCAAATCATTATTTTGCTTCTTTCACACCTCCCCTCCAAGCCTCCCCGCACCCCTTTCAGACGAGGCAAAGCATTCCTCTACCTGTGTATCGACAAGCTTAAAGAAAAGTGACATTTATATTTCTGCTACAAACCTGAAGTTTCTGAGCAAATACTGGGGGGTTCTTTTCTGCTAAGTCAGGATCTAGATATTCAGGCTGATCACATATTGAGGTTTTCTTAGATATCCTATTGAGAAGAGCATCAGCAGAGACAAAGGAGTCTTCAGGAGATGTCTGAAGGGTAAGGAGGATATAGAATAAGCAACAGAGATTTTGCCCAAGTAGTTCAGGCCAAAAGCAACACACGTGTCTGCAAATCTTTTGATTCCTAGTAATTTCATGCCCCACTGAAGATTACTTTTGAATACTCAATTCACAGATGTAACACAGAAACAACAAGAACAATTCTTCCTAATTTAAAAGCTGAGTAAATTTTCCAAGACTAATATGAAGTAATATTAGGACCTCTAAAGTAATTGTTCTCAAACCAAAGACCACTCTTGATACTTCTACTACAGGTTTCAAACAGTTACCATACATTTTCTTCATACAATAGCTTATGTTCTGTTCAGGTATCTCTAAGGCATTCCAAAAGCTTTGAAAACCACCAAAACTGAGGGGAACCTCAGCAAGGCTCTTCATGCAGGCTTTACAAAATCTTTCGCTGCTTACTGGGGATAAACTAAGTTATGGTCACAATTGCAACATGATCACAATGAATACACAATATGAGAGAATTAGATTGACAAAACCAACACCACTGGCATTTGAGTACCCAAGAGTCCCTGCAGTGGAAAGAAAGTATTCATCATCATAAAAAAGTGTTTTGTGAGATGGTATCAACCCCATCGTTAATATAAATTAAGAGTAGTATTAAAGTGAGCTGCTTTTTAACTTCCCAGTAAATATATAGTCATATAGCTATGCTGTAGGCATTTGTGAAACAAGTATGCCCAGAAAAGTGGAGGCCTTAAGGGAACCTCCACAAGTTTGAGAACCAGTGCTCTAAAGTCTGTAGAGAGTGCAGGCTGGAAGCAAGGAAGGGCTCACCACTAATTCCAATCCATCTGAGAGAAAAAAAAAACCTGAAAAAAGTGATTTAACTGGAAGATGGAATGAGTTTTAATGATCAAAAAAGTGAATTTTTCATTATCAGTATCAGACAACAATACAGTTACTAGTTTATATGAAAAAGTGAAAGGGCACCTGTTCTTTACCACCAAAGTTTTGAAATTACACAGTACATGCAACAGAACAAATCATGTGCCTGTGTTTATATCAAACCCCTTATTTTATAAATATAATATTTCTTCAAATATCAGGTCAAAGCATAGTGTAAAAATGCCTGTGGGAGGGGAAAAAAAAAAGGACTTCAAAGTGCCAACTTGGAAGAAGTTATCACAAGACCATGTTAAGCTAGGGTAAGTATTCAGAAAACGTTTCTTAATTCCAGTTCCACCAATCTACCTCCCTTCATTTGGGTCCTACCACATGTTGCTACCAAAGTTTTTGTTATCAAGTATATCAAGTACCAGGTTGAATTTCACTCTACTTTTGAGATCCACCTTTCCTACCTCCTATATGACATGAAACATTTCTGCAGGAAAATGATTCCCAAGCTCTTATCATAAACTACTTACTATTTCAATAGTCTCTGGAGTTGTTCCGAGGGTCATGGGCTCTAGATCTTTCTGCTTTGACTTGTCAGGTGACTGTAAGTGTGCCTCTTGGCTGGCAGCTAGGACTCGGGAAGCTGGATGTTGTATTTTCATTCCAGAGGATTGCTGGGATTCAGGGTCTTCAAAGCTTGACCTGCAAAAAGATTGTGCATGTGCTTCCAGGGTGGAGCACAAGGCCCTTACAGTTCTGCTTCTGGTAACAACTAAGCAAGTCCTCTTCATTACGTTCATGTGTGTATATATATGTACATATACACATACACACATTGTCTCTACTCAAGTTGATATCGTTGTATCTCACAACACTTTGTGATACCCTTTCAAAGCAATACAACAGTGTCATCTAAATGAAGCCAGTTCCATCAGAAATGTTATGCACATTCCTCAAATATTTCTCACTTGCCTTTTTACCCCTTTCTCATCGTGACCTACATCTCTCCTAACAAACAACTTTTCCTGACAAGAACAGATGTCCTTCACAAGCAAAATTTTTGGAAGTAAATACAACCCCCACATCCTGTTCTTATGAACTAGACTCCTTGTTCAGCAAACCTATCTAGGAAAAGCCAAGTGAAAGGCTGCAATTGGGAGATTTCTAGATCGACATGAAAATGACCTCGGCGGCTGAGAAAAAAAACCCTGTTAAGTGGGAAGCCATTGTCTAGAGAAACAGTGACCACTGTGACTCTATTTAGTAAGAATATGAAGGAGAAATACATGTCTTTGTTGCCCTCTATTCTGTCATAAGTGTACACAGATGGGAATCTATTTTTAAACAAACAAGTCGGCAACACAGAGGCAGAGAGAGGAAGAATTGCCTGTGTACGTGCTGTGATGGAAACCCATTTCCCTGACACCCTTCTCCACTGCTAAACTGGCTTGCAGCGACATACCCTGAGCATGGTGTGGTGGAATCAGACAGTCTGATGGGAGGTGATTTGACTGGGCTCTCCTGCTGTGCATCAAACATTAGGTATAAAGATTGTTTCTTCGGGGTGCTATCATCCTGCTGGCGACAGGAAAAGAAAGACTCATTAAGCAATTCAACCGTTTTCCATTAAAACTAATTCAGGTCACTGCAGCTGTAAGTGACCAAATGACTTGACAGGCAAGTAACAATATAGGACTGTAATACAGTCCATGGTAACTGATACTGAGATCATCCTTTTAAGGAAGAAACCATTAAAGAACAAAACCTAAATGGTTCACTCTTTGCAATAGCTCTTCTTCTCCCAGTTTGGGGTTAATCACATCTGTGGTCCTGTCAGGCAGGAGGTATCCCTTGACTGCAAGTGTTACTAAAATATTCATTGAAAACTTCTCATCAGTTTAAGCACCTAACACACATGCTTGATTTGTCTAGCTTCCCCTGCGGATATTCCCACACTGGATCTAATCAAGCTATCAAATCCATGAATTAAATAGATATAAGGCAAAGCAGCTGATAGTGTATAGCACTGCATTCTGGATTCCACATTCATTTTGTATTCTCTCCTGATTCCCTCCATCTTCTGAAAAGTTTCACTCTCAGTTTCTTAAAATAGTTCAATATCTGGTATAGACAGCTCTGTACTCTACGCTGCTGGAAATACTGATTTGCTTTTAATCTCCAGAAAGAACTACTATGTCACTAGCTTTAAAATAAAATAATAAAACAAGCTCTACAGGATTTAGGAAGACAAAGCACATGCAATTTACCCCAGTTATGCCAATTTAAAGGAACTGGTTTTGCAAATCTGCTGCAGGCACATTATAATTAATTTAAGGGGTAGTGAGGCTGATGGCATTATCAGGATAGTTTATTATGATGAGGGAATGCAAATGAATGGAAATGGGAGTGAGAACTTACAGGCACAGAAGAGCCTATTTTCTCCATATATTCTATTTCATATGAGTTGCCATATTCCAATTCTGCAACAGAAACAAAAGAGAGACATTTAAATACATGCCATGAAATGATTTTTGCAGGAGTAAATGAGATCTCATTTACAAGGGCTGCTCCCATTCAGCTCAATACTTTTCTACGAGGTATTAAAAATAGAATATACAAAGAGAAAGAAGAAGGTGCACTGATTTTCACTAATTTTCAACAGGGAACCTATGACACATTTCAGGCAAATTAATTTCCCTGTAAATTTTCAGCTTTATCAATTTGCTGAAGATTTTGCTGCAGGGATCAGAATGTGAAGAAAGTTTCAGAGCTTTCAAAGCACAGATAACTTTCCTCTATCATATTATCACAAAACCCACATTTTTCAATAATTGGTAATGCTGATACCAGTCTCCTTTAATGAACGCAAATAGACATTGAGAAATGAAGTAATTTTTATTTCTTAATGTCTATTACACAATACTTCATTAAGGAGGACTACTCTGGTATCAATTAAGATTAAAAGATATAAAAAAAAATAACTGTATGCTCATTGAAAAAGGGGTGAGGCAACAGCCCAGCTTACTGGTCTGTCTTCACATTTTAGTTTCAGAAGAAAAGCCTGAAGTACGAAGATTTATAGAGAACCCTAAAGCTAAATCCTAATAAAAATGCAAATCTTTACTGCTTCTCTACTTCTAATCCCCTAATTATGCTGGAGCAAATAACCAGCATTTCTTTTCAATCCATGGTCTCCCAGTAGGTGATACAAAGGTAGACGGATGAAACACAGCAAAATGGAAAAGAGAGCACACATTCCTGCACCCAAATAAAAGCAAAGACTTTGCTCAATAACACCTTAATTTAAAAATTAGAAACATAATTAATTTGTCCTAATGCTGCATTTTACTCTAGTCCCATGAGTTAATTCAATAACCCACTTATATAATTTCATTTCCATTATAGGTAAGTTCTAATGAGTGGCACATTAGCATTTACATGATGATAAAATTACGTGCTAAAATGATTCCAGATTTGGGCAGCTTTGGAAAAGTAGGGCTTGTATCTGGAAGACAGTAATCATCATTAGATCATTGGTTCTTTAAAAACAAACCAACCCTAAAGATAATCTCTCAACTGTTTTGTTTCACAGGGTGTAATGTAAGTTTAAAGTGCTCAGAATTTTTATATAATAAAAAGCACTGTAGAGTATGTGTGTAATTCCACACACCTATTTTTTCTGTCAGACAACCACTGAAGAGGAATAGCCACAAACACTCAGTGCCTGACACGTGGGAGATATTAAGAGTGAAATGTCTAAATGCAGAGAATGCTCTAACAGCAGGCTCCTCACAGTTAAATTCCCAGCACTGTACATTTTTAATGGTAATAGGGAGCCAGGCAAGATGGACAACCTCCTGGTATCACAGACAGGCTTCATCCTAGGGAAAGCAAAAGCAAAACTGAGACAATGAGACTCAAGCCACCTACTCGACGTAGAATTGCAGAAGAAAGCATCAAATACCAGATAACAGCACCCAGTGCTTAGCGACTGCCTCTCTGTATTTCATTTATCTACACATTGCCCAATGAGGTGCATCATGAGCATTTATGGGGCAAGCTTTATGACTCCAGAGAGTAACCTATGTGCTCATGGGCAGTAAACGTTCCGGCACTGTCCTCTGCTGGCACAGACGGCAGAGATCTTCCATCTGTCTGCAGGGCTGGTAGCAGCTTTGAGACTGCAATCCAAACTGACAGCAAGTATTTAACTTCACTGATTTTAAAAAGGCAGGGCACAGATGGAAATACTTCAACTGGAAACAAAAGAAATAGCTCAGCCCGCTAAACACAGTTTGCTTCATCTCACTGCTCTCAGAAGTTTCCGGCGTCATGAAAGTCTACCTCCTTTCCTAGGTAGCTCCTCCAAGACATCATCTCCTCTCCAAAATCTTTGGCACCAGTTATCTCTACACATTCAAAATTACAAATTCCCAGGACACCCCATGAAATAAGATAATTATCTTTTATAAATACATACAACAGACTTACTAAGTGATGTCCTCCAACTCCTCCTACAAATAGCTGCAAGATTACCTCAGAATTTTCTGCTAATAATGACTGCTTATTTCTGGTCTGTGCAACGTGCAAATGGCAGCAGTTGTGAGCAGCGCATGCAACAGATGAGAGCTGGGAGTATTGGCTGACTCAGTAGTTGGGCTGTGTCTGTACAAAAGCTGTGTTAGGTTACAGGATAACACTCATACTAGTATCCGGGAGGGGTAAAAATATTCACACTGAGAAACAGCCCTGGAATTACTCAAAAATTTCCTCAATGCCACAGGAACAAGACTGTCAAGGATAAAAAAAAAAAAATAAAAAAAAATATTATTTTTAAGAGATCAGAAAAGCGGAAGCTTTGTTGATTATAATTAGCATGTAATCTGAAACTCTGACTATACCATGCAGCACACATGAGACAAGACAATTAGCATTTAATTAGAAGCTTTACTCTCTCTCTTCTACGCACTTTGATAGCTGAAATGATTGCCTTAGAGTATCTCTTGCTACTCTTTTGTTCTACCTCCTTCCATATAATTTCCATTTTTCCAGATTTGGGGGGCTTATTTTCTAAACTGCATTTCTTTAAGTTATTTTCCTGGATAAAAATGAAGTGACACCAATGTCTGCAATACATATAATTTGACAATAAAGCCAAATGGATTTATCCAGACTGAAATACTTATCTGTACAGAAGACTCAACAGATTTCCAAGAAGCCCAGGCCACACAAACGTACAAACAAGTACATACAAATATGTGCAGTCCGATTTAAACCACTGTGATTATTTCTGCCTTTTAACATCAAACACATTTGACCTAAAAGCTTAGCAGTTCTTAATTAGGCAAAAATTCCTCAGACACTGTCTAAAATGGCATAAAGTAGATTTAATGGCAGACTGGGACACAGGTTGAAAGGTTGGGGGCGGGGGAAATCTGATGAAGAAGAAAAGTTTAAGCCAAGTTGAAATCATACATTCTTCCCACCCACAACGCCAAAAATCTGCCCTTGGAACAGATGTTGCAAAGCAGTATTCCCTCTGGCAACCCCAAGGAAGGCCACACACCAATCGTCTAAATTCTGTGTCTACCACATTCACAAACCTGGAATGACAGTTCTTGTCATAAAACCTTCCAGCTTTAGCTCACAACCGCTTACAGGTAGGTATGACAGGAAAGATCTTAATAAAACATCCATCTAGATCAGCTTATCTGGCATGTGAATAATCCTATCATAGGGGCAGGGGGGCTATCCTGGACATTTCTATGCATAAAGATACCTGGATCCTAGGAATTTGGAGGAGAGACAGCATATTAAGGGTCTTAATGCAATATGGAAACTTGGAGCAGAATTTTAACCTGGGACCTTCTCCCATTCAGGTTAGAGGAACAGGCTCAGGCAAAATCCAGTGACTCTGGATCCAAGAGCACTAACTGAGCGCAGCGTCAGAACCCAGTGTCCCATGGAGGCACAGACAGAACAGGTAGCACACACTGAACACGAGCAAGAGCGGAGCACGTCTACAATTAACCATACAAAGGAAGCAAAAGCCTTTCTCTGAAGGTCCCTTTCATCTTCCTTTAAGCTTCCTCTCTGCTCTTTCTTGAAAATTCAAGCTTGTACTATTAGGGTTTTCTATTCAGCTCCCCATAAATGCCAAGTTCTGCAGAATGGTCCAAAAAGCATCATTTTTCAGAGATCCTGTATAACACAGGAATAAACCAAACCCCGCTCTCAATAAACACCATGTCATTTATAAAGCATACCCTCTGTAGGAGAGCTGAACTTGGTCTCGTTGACAAATGTAGACAGATCAGACGGTTGTGGGTAATCCTGCTTATCTGTGTTCAGGTCCACAGTCATGCACGTCCATTTCTGACTGGTCACTGAAGACGCCAATTTCTCCTCATCTGTCGCATGAACCACCGTGGATATGACAGGAGGTGTTTCTGGAGTAGGCAGTGGAGTGGGATCCTGCAGAAAACAAGTGCCAATTAATTCTATTATCTTTCACTAACACATTGAATAATTAACTCTCCAAATTCCTTTGCATGACCATAGTAATCTTTTTTAATTCCGTACCCTGCTGCAGCTCTGTATAAATACTTCATAAAAAAATATAAAAATATTTAATTTAGACCTCTACTAGCAGCAAGTCTTCCCAGTATAACTCAGCTCTTTTGATGATAAACACTCGCATTGGAAGCTGCCTCGATAACAAGGAAGAAAGAAGCCATTTAAATCTGTCAGGCACTTGACATCAGTGGCACACATCACCCACGACCAAAGTCTTTGACAACCAAAACTGACTTTTTAGGCTTCCCTCATAGGAGCAAACCTTTGGAGGTCGGCGAGGTCACGAACCCTTTCTTCACTTCTACGCTGTCAAGCAGCACAAATAAAAGGGTGGGATGGTAACAGGAAGATGAAGAGCAGCATGGAAAGAGCTGTGCCACATCAAAGCAGTTAGGCCTTTGTAGGCAGAGCAGCTTTTGTTAACCTCTCTTCCGAGAAAACCACCTGCTGGCAGTTTACAAGAAGGAATAAAACCATCCAAGCACATGTTCCTGGTAGATCAGCCCACTTGTTTTATTTCTATTTCCCTTCCAGCCCACCAGTTTGATGCATTTAGTTTCTTACTTTCTAGTTTAAAAATTCCAGGGTGGGTAGTTACCTCTAGTTTTTCAGACAACTGATTGAAGATATTTATTCATATCGTCACTCCACTGTAACACAGGACTTTCCAAAGTACATTTACTAATAGTCTAACTGGAATTCCCAGAGCAAATACTGGATCTGATGTATGTTGTGGATCTGATATATGTTGTATACATGCTTCTAGAGACCAAAAGGTTAATACCTCACGATTATCACCCAACGTGCTATATTTGGACACTGATATGCTTATGGTATTTACAAAATACTCTTCTGTTGTTAAATGTACAATTCCACAACGAAATAAATCAAATTTCCCTTTTTTGCCCATACGAGAACCCAAATGACACGCACCAAAATAAGGCAGTGCTTTACCTGAGAAGGAGGATCTGACAGTGGGGATCTTTTTGGTGATTTTTTCACCCTAAATGTATCACTGAAAACAAAGTTAAAACAGTTAATAGGGTATTACCAGCAAGAATCAGGTCATTTCACACTTAGCAAGAGACAGACACAGACAATGCAACCTCTACAGAGCCCTTCTGCATTAAAATCCCATCCATTAGTCAGCAGCACCACAAAGGAACATGCCATAGGTACGTATTCTTGTCATGCACTGGGAACAGGCCTCGATTCCCCAAAAGCAGAGAAAAGCAGGATTGCCATATTTTTCATGCTCACTGCCAATACATTTACAGCACAGAGCTGCTGCTTGATTGCAATTCAAATCCCTGCTCCGCCACAGACATCCTCAAATGGCCTGAAACAAATTGTTTAGCTCCTGTCTGCTTCAGTTTCCCATCTGAAAATTAAGTCTAAACCACATCTTTACCTGAGAATTAAAACTGTGAGAAATTTGGGCAGTAAGCTCCAATCATTAAGCTCCATAAACCATTAAGAGAAAAAAATTATATGCTTTGGATGAACTACATGAAAACAGCTGAGACAGATGCTGTTCCCAAGATGCCAAAACAAAGCTGTATCATTACAAATGTGCACAAAGGACCCTCTTTAAATACAACAAGAAATATGGCAATTCTGCTTCCAGTTCCCCTGACACAGTGCAGACTGGGAGCATGGACACTGTAGACCTTCAAAAGCCAACAGGTTTCAATCAGGCAAAAGAAATGAAGAACATATACTGTGTCTTGGGTATGATTATGAACTTTGCCTTTATTTTTAAGCCATTGTGAATAAACATGTTTTCTAACCAATTATCTTCCTGTTCTCTTGATGCATATTGCCAGTTATTCAAACACATTTATGTTACTAACTAGAAGACTGAGAAAAACCATCACAGAAAACTCACTGATAAGGACTTAATGTTTGATGTGAAATGCAGTGGCAAAAATTACTGCCCACCAGCTCATCCCTGAACAATGATGGCAAGATCAGCACCAGAAATTACAACGGTGGGTTTCATTCAGTAGAGGGTCAATCAATACCACTTCTAGAGGGGAAAATAAATTGAATGGCTGAATACTGCTGTGTTCAATGCTACTAATTATCTAGTTATGACACTAGAAGTAATTAGGATAACTAATATAAGGATAACTTATAAGGAGAAACACTTTATGCAGTATTTGGGAAAGGCTGATTGTACAATGCTGTTGTAGAATGGTAGAAAAACAACTTTCCTATTTTAGCTCCAGGATACAAAAACTTAATGTGTTTTTAAAAGAGGATCTTCTTTGGTAGGCATACAGATAATGAGGCAATAAGATTCCTCAAACTCATTCACAGCAAGACATCTTACTTAAAATAGCTTTCATACATGCCAGTGAAGTGGTTAACATAAAAGCTGCATGCTGAATAATAACTGATCATGCTGTAAAATAAATAAGTAAAATGAAAAAGCCCATAAATCAAAGAGGAAATTTGAAATGTTAGCTTAGAATTACTTACAACAGAGAACATACAGACATCACATCTTCTACCATCCTAAGACAAATAAGACAAAGAAAAGAGAGACAGACAGAAGGAACTGACAAAAAAGATAAACCTACAAATAATCTGTTAATGTGTTAAGGCAACCTGACCATGCATATTTTCTACCTGTATAATCTTAACCTCTACTTTGTATTGCGACATACGCGGAGAGAAAAAAATATTCATCAAGTCCTTCAACGTTTTCAAGTTCAGTGTTACACTTTTGACACACTTTCATCTCACAAAACATATTTTTCAAAGCTGACGCCTCCCGGTTCAGTTCCTTTCACCATACTAACCACCCTTGCCTTCCCTGCTGATAGCCACCTGCTTCTTTTTCGAAACACAGTGTTTGTTGTTATATGGGATGTAAAACTGTTCTTGAATGGCAGCTGAGCTTAAGGAAAGCGCGCTGTTACGCAAGGTCTTTTCACGTCTGCTGATTTGTTACGACAGTAGAGAAAAAGCTACTTGACCATTTCAAATCATTTACCTCAGTCGAGAAAGAAAATGACATTTCTTTACATCTCATCTCTTTTGGCTGTCACTGAAATCTAACTTCATGTTCTAACAGAACAAACTGCCCCAAAACCAGAAGCAAAGCTCAAACCAGGCTAAGAAAAGTTTTCGGCTACTTATAAGCTTGGCAGCTTCTGCTCGACTCTTCTCTCGTGCAATGCTCTTGAAAGCTGCTGTTTCTAAACATGGCCTCCAACCATCCAACAGCCTCCAAGAGCTGTGTCTGTACAAGCCACCTATTTTTTACTCATTGCTATAAGCAGGTACTCCAAAGCCATCAGCTGCTCTTTGCTCAGTACCATCTGAGCAATATGATCTCTCTCAAAACAGCTCAGCGCTTAGGTACACGACCAGAGAGCAATTTGTGTTGAGCTGACAGCTCTTCTAAAAATCTCATCTTTTTACAGGGAGGTCAACGCTCAGACAGCTGCAGGTTTCATTCAAGAATTAAAACTGATTAATTTAATTGATTTAACACAGGTAACACTTAGCATATGGCACAGATTCAAAGCAGTACAAGCTTAGCAATGGCTTAAACTCACGCCTGGCTTCTTCACCTCCTATAGGTCTACTCTAGAAATCACTGTCTTCCCATACAAGGATTTCAAACTGGTCCATAGAGTTTTATTTCTGCACCCTTCAATAGTGCTAATAAAAACTCCTGGCTTTGTAAATTTGTCTGTTAATTGGATTTTAGAAGTCCTGGTATATTACAATGTAATTTCCTAATTCAAAGACCCTCCTTTCTGACCCTTGGACTTTAAGCATTTTGCACTGGCTTCTCTCTTCTGTCCCATCATGGAAGCATTGCCAAAGTGAGTCCTACAGCCCATCTCCCTGTCCAGACAAGGGTTCTCATGCACTGGATCCCACGGAGAAGTCGTGCTGAGGAACCTCTTCATGGAGAAGAGAGACAGACAAAGAAAGCCACTGCTGCCCCTGGCATCCCTCAGCAAGCCTTAGACTAATTTTCTTCTAGAAAGTACTATGGCTGCAGGCTGCACTGCATGTTCACGGGCAGATACTCCTCTTTGTTAGAAACCACTTGCAGAAGTGGATTATGAGGCTGCAGTGAGCAGACATACAACACAAAGCAGTGAAAGCAGCTCCAAGCAAGGGCTGGGAATTCCTGCAAGCTTCCTGACCTAAGAACCTGTAAGCCCCGCTCTCGGGTGGTTTCAATTCTTCCACTGTGATAAAGACCAGCAGCAAACTTTGTGAATGTAGGACAAGGCCTTCCCCAGATGGATTTTCTCGATGGATTTTCTCAAGGACAAATACAGTTTAGCAAACTTTTTTTGCCAAGATGACTTTTTGGACCAGATGATCCTTGAGGTCCATTCCAACGTGGTACTCTATGATGCTATGAAACTCTTTGTAAACTCATGTTGCTCCTAAATTTGTAACTTTGGAATTCATTCTAATATTCCAGCAGACAGGTGGACCCAAGAGGTTTATACCTGGGGGAGAGTGTCTGCCAACTCCACTACAGCTACTGGAAGATGCAAGAAGACTCTGGTTGGCTGCAAACACCAGACTTAAGAATCTGATATTAAAATTCCCCTCTCTCCCTCTGCACTTCCCTGGTAAGATTCAAATTGTTCCTTTCTTTCAGTCAGACTTTTAAGTTTAGACCAAATTGGTTCAGACTGCAGCTTGGAAAACGTGTCAGTTTAGCATGCATTTTAAATACCACCATAATTTCTGCTAAATTTCAGGCATACCTCAAAAAGAAGCAAGATCAGAAAAAAACAGGCTCCTCCTTCAAAAACAACTCAACTATACAGTGGTCTATACCTTCCATAACTCAGAAATGCCCCTAAAAATTAAAAAATGGGACAAGCTTCCTTAAATCTGGCGAGAGACGTGAATTAGAGACCAAGAGAGCAGCAGGCTGCTCAGAAAAAAAATGGAATAATCTCCATCTCACCCAGTAAGGGGGGGGTCATCTTTTGTACTGTTCTACATTAAGCACATTATCTTCAAATTGCCAGGATTGTAAAAAATTTCAGTCACATTTTTCTTAGCTAGCTGAAATACTGAAACCATAAAGGGACATGCACTAATATACTTTCTTGTAGATACAAAGAGGATATCTATTTCAGAGGAATGGGATATAAACTAACTGATTACCAACTCAAAATAACCAGGTCTGAACAGTTAAGGTAATGTGCACACCAGCAAGTTAACCATGGAATCAGTGCAGCTCACCACTGAGGTTTTTAACCAAATATCTCCCTACAAGCAGCTAGAAAATTTACCCTTCAATATGTCAACTGTATCTAAAAGCTGGATATTTCCCTGAAGTCTATGAGATTCAAACCCTTCTGCAGAATTGTGAGCTCTTTCAGACAAAGGAAATTTTTCACATTTTTCAGTCTTGCATTTAAAACTGTATTTTTCAACATTGCATTCTTCTGTTTCAGGTTGTTTTCTTTTAAATACTACAAGTCACTGGATTAAACTGCACTCCTGCTGCGTGCGATAGATTTGTCATTGCCTTACTATTTCACATCCCACTCTCAAAAACTATGATTCATAGTCTTTACTGGTGCAAATACTTTGATCATCTTAAACGGTATCAAATTCCCAAGATAATGCCACAAAAGTTCACACAAAATTGATAAAATTTGGACTCAATCAGATACAAAGCTACCCTGAGCCCCAAGACTTCCAAAAATCCAATTGCCAGACTAGCTGCCTAATCTGGTTTGATGTAGACCTGGTTCTCCCCTTCACTCTAGAAACATCAAGCTGTTGAGGGAGCATGTGCAGACCTCCAGCATGAGTCCAGTTGTGTGGCTACCAACACTCAATGTCATCTTCCTTTCTCTATTCCAATATGACCCAGGTGTAACTGTGCTAAGGGGCAGGAATGTGTGCCCTTGAACTTACGTTTTTAGTGGCGTCTTCTTCTTTTTTGCAGGTTTATTCAGGTTGTCTCCTTCAGTTCCATTTGTTTCATTGGCACTGGCTGGTATCTCAAAGGAGGCTGGAGATTTAGAGGGTGAGCTGGCTATCTTAGAAGACGACTTGAAAGGGTCAATAGAGTCCTCACACATGTCTGGCTCAAAACTGTATGTTTGTTGAGGCAGTTTAGGCGACTCTTGCATTTTTGTACTAGATGAGAACGGGTTAAAATTGGGATCATCCCACTTGTCAATATCAAAAGTGTAAGAGCCTTTTGTGATGGGGATTTCATTTGGATCAGCGGGTGACTTGGTTGGTGTGGTTGGAGCGTTGTCAAGCTTTTCCACTGGCTTTTTAGTCTTTGGCCTCCTTAGTGGCATTTTAGCACCAGGCTTTTTACCTGCTTTTTTGGGAGGAGTGCTCTCCTGCTGGTCCTCACTCACCCCTTTTTCTTCAGAATAATCAAACTCCAGCCTCACCGCAATGCCTTTGACCGGAGGGTCTTCTTGTCCTCCAGTGTCAGGTGGAGTCACCTCCACAGCCTCTGGTGCCGTTGTAAGAGGTAGTGTTTTCTTATTGGCAGGGGGAGAGTTTTGCACTTTGCTGCCTCCGGTGCTAAACGCGCTAATCCCTTCAAAACTGTCTGGATCCAGAGGGTAGGATCCTTCAGGCACAGGTGGGGTCTCCTGTTTCTCAGCAGAGATTTTAGAAGGTTCAGTACATTCAGGCTTGACTGAGTCAGCCTTTGCTTCAGATACTGTTTTATCCTCACCTGGGCCACAAGCTGCTTGGCCAAGGTCAGGAGGTTCTTGTGGTGTTTCCTTCACTGGTGGAGCGTCCAGAGATTTTTTTGCCGACTGCTTCTTTTTCAAGGAAGCTGGCCTGGATTTCTTTGTTCTTTTAAGGGTACTGGAAGCACTGCTTGAACCAGTACCGTACACATCTGCTGCCGGTGCTAATGTCTCACTGTTGCCAAGGTAAGACGCTCCATCAAAATCACTAGCTTGCAAGCTAAGAGAGCGAGACAACGTGGATTTGGAAACTGGGACTGAATCAGTAGATTTTCTTCGGACATTCGCTTTGGGGTCACGATTCTTCGATTCTGGAGAGCTTGGTCCTAAGGCATGGAGAGAATCAACCAACTCAATGTTATCAAAGTCCAAGTTGTAAGTTCCACTGCTGGCTATTGGCTTGTCCTCATCGAAGACGGTGGAGAAAGAATGGGAAGGGGGACGGAAAGGGCTTTCTTCAGCTGATTCACTGTGTGACACATCAGTTACGGTCGCAGCTTCTGGACATAATCCTGTGGGAACAAATGGAAAACTCAGTGAATTTTAAACACATTTTTAAAGCTAGAGCTTAATAAGTTTTACTGTAATCTAACATTATTACAAGGAAAAGGATAAAGGGTTGATATCATGCAAATGAACTAAGTAATGATTAAAAGACATACAAACCAAAGTGACATTTCCAATAAAAGAACTAGAGAAGGGGAAGAAAAAATAGTTCTGTTCTCCCAACGAATGGATTCAAGGCAAGATTCATGGAAACACAAAATATGCATTTGCAACAGCCTCTAGAGCATCTCTTCTAAACTAATTATCACTTAGTTAAAGAGAGGGGTATTATTATAACATGTTAAATATGCCAAATACCAGAAAATCTGAACATCAAGCACTTTATTACTCACATTTTCTACTATTATAAAATGAGTTCACAGAATTGTGTCAGTGCTTTTATGCAGTAAATTCCCTGTAAATTGACTGGTGCTTCAGCAATTACATGTTGATCTTAAGTTTTGTTTCCCATGTGCTATTTTTACCAATTTCCCAGAGGAATGTGGCTTCCTCTCCACAACCCATCAACGCTGCTCCTCTCTCTGCCCCAAGCAGTCAATACACTTCACTTTGACCTCGTAATTCCAAGTTTATAATGAGACATGAATCACTGAGAATTTTATATGAAATAAATTATGAAAGTAAGAAAATTAGTCAGAGTACTGTACAAATATTCTCACTTGCAAATCTTCCTTTAAAAAGGCTGCTAGAAGCTCCCTACCAATTATTTAATACAGACGATTTCTCAAAGTGTAGTTATAACTCATCAACGAAAAGAAAATTTTCTTGAGAGAATTATGTGCTAAAACTGTAAGACTTGATTTGAATTGCAATTGATTATTGAATGGAATCCTAAAAAGATTTCTAGAAGTCTCCTGACTTGTGATAGAACAACTATATTGGACAAACTAGAAAAATACACAATGCATGTTGAAAAGAGGAAAAATATATAGGTAGGAGAGGATTAAGGTGATGGTCCTTTCTGCCTTCCAACTCATGAAAGTTCATCACTAAACTGTTTTACAAAAAATATGGTTTGTTCCTGCTGTCATGGTACTGCTCCTTATCTGAATGTAACACAGATACCTCCACCTATGTGTGTTTGTTGCAGTCAGGGTACTGGAGACATTAGGAATCTCTCTCCAACAGGGGTAAGTTAGCTCTGAGCTCTCACTGGTATGTACTGGAGCAAAACACCCCAGTGTTTCCTATCGAAGCAACTCAGCATTCTTCACGTTGTTATTTTTTTCTTAAAATATGCAATTATAAAGAAAAACAGTCCAATAAAAACGGATGTTTTGCTCATCCTTACATGATTTCAGAGAAATTTCTACACATCTTTTTCATTCCAATCCTGACATGTTTTGCAAAATAATTCCCATTTTGCCCAGCCACATTCATGAATGTTGTTCCTAAAAGCCATACAATCAATAATTACTTTCAGTCAAAAGCTATGAAAGGATTAAGAATAGGAAAAAGAAAAAAAAGAGAACAAAAAAAGGAAATTATATGTCTGCATAGAGATTACAAGAATTATCATTTATGGATGTAGATGACAGAAAAGATTTAAGGAAACTGGACAGTCTAAAGACTGTGGAAGTTTACTAGGTTACATTGATTAAAATAATATTTCATTGTGTTTTTCTGTGAAATGAATGCTAATAATGTAGCAGTACTTCAGGACAGTTTATTCTTCTCCTTAATCTCAGCTGGGTTGGTCTCGGTTTCAGCCTGGCTGAGAGGTTATTAGTTAGACCTGATTTGCAAGTGGAGCTGGTGCTCACTCGACACACACATCGCTTTCTGCCACTGATGGGACTTCTGCAAAGAGGGCTCAAAGAGTGACTGCAAACTCCAGCATTAAACTGATCCGCACATTTTACACTGGAAGGGGAATGGCAGACACTTCACGGGAATACATTACAATAAACACTCACGTAGCTCCAGCATGTCAGCAGAGTACAAATGTAGGTCAGCATGAAATAAAAGGGGCATCTGAACAAGAAGCCGTCTGCAATTAGGCGCTGTTTTCATTCCAGCCTGCGCCAAAGGCCTCACCAGGGTTGAGGCCCCTTGTTCAAAGTCAGTACAAACAGGCATTTAAACAAAATAAAAGAAAAGAAAAGAAACCCCATGCCCTGCAGGACTTGGACTGTAAATGACAGGCGTGGTAGAGCTGAGGTTAGGGATGCATCAGAGCAGCGCAGAGAGCACACAAGTCCTTCCAGCTGCTCAAAGCAAAACAGCATTCAAATTCGGTGCTCTCCACATCGTGCAGAGCTTTAATCTTCTTTAATTGCTTCTTTCACAACTTCCTCCTCATCAAATCCTTTCCTTAAGAGTATATATTTCTGCAGACTGTGTCGCTCGACTCTCTACTGTGAGATTTTCATTGTTTCTTTAAGAAATAGGTGACAT
The DNA here is from genome assembly GCA_024336885.1 of Actenoides hombroni. Classification (NCBI taxonomy): domain Eukaryota; kingdom Metazoa; phylum Chordata; class Aves; order Coraciiformes; family Alcedinidae; genus Actenoides; species Actenoides hombroni. Next base: position 674,060 of record WUAM01000254.1, on the reverse strand, counting down.
TTTCTCGGAAAACATGGCTTTTGGTAGGAGCAAAATGCTGCTGTTATATCTTCTGACACTGCAACAGAATTGGCTCCTTACTAGTAACAGCAGAAATGCCAGAGAAGAAGCTATGACCGGTACTCACTATCACAAATCTTTATTACTACAAAGAGATCTGAAGTCCATGCTTTCCTGACGTTAAGAGCACTTCCATTTGTCCTTTTACACCACAGAATTAAGCAAATCAGTATTACCAATTGTGATATCTTATGAAAATGCAATTTGAACACAAAGGAACATACTACGATACACGCGATGAAAATTCAGGCAGGACTTGCCCTAGAGAGAGGTCAGCACTAGGTTTTAAATAAGATTTATGCCTTTTATTGACACTGACAGTTACCCTTGAATTATACCGGTAAGGGCTGCCCAGAGGTAGATATGAGGTTTTATAAAGCGTTCCAAGAACATGAGCCACAGTAGGGAAACTTATGTTGCCATGAAAAAGAAGCAATCCCTGAAAGAAACTCCCATTTCGTTCATTAAGAAAGAAGGTCCAAGTTCTGCTCCTCCCACTAGCAAATTTCTCTGATTTCAAAGAATTTTTGTCTGGATCCTGTATGAAAACCAAAACCAATCCCAAAACCAAAAACACCACCCCAAAACACCAGACTTCTTGTATCCAGGTGATAAGCCCTCTAAATCAGAGCTGTATGACATGTTTAATGCTTGGCATTTTCACCTGTCACCTATTACAGCAGAAGCAAAAGTTGCTAGAAAGATTTATTGTAAGACTGTTTGTATTAATAAACACAGCAATCTTCTGTCGTTAGCATCAACAAAAGAAGGAATAAAAAAAATATAAATGCTTCTAGTAAACTACAGAAAACTTTTTTTGTATGTTACAAAACACCAAGGTTTTGATGGCAGTTCAGATGCTTGTAAAGCTTCTGTATCCCTCAAGAATGCAAGGGAGAGATATCTTGCTTAACTTGGCATTCTTTAAACAAAGATCCAAAAAATGATTTGAACAGTAACAAACCCCACGCACATGCTCCAAACTGTCCATTGATCAGGATTTAATTATATTACTACCACTGCTTTATATTGAATATTGTAGGCTTAGATCAGGATGGGTATCAGGATTATCATCTTTTTACAGCCCAAGGAAAGAAATGCAGAAACTCAGTGCAGTAGTTGCACAAGGAGCTACAGAAGTAGCCAAGGCAAGGGCAGACTTGGTTCATTTTGGTGCAGTATCACCCATCTCTTCATCAACTGCGGAGCTCTCTGTGCCTTCCTGAAAAGGCACGTTATAATAGCCAGGTGGGGTCGGTCTCTTTTCACAAGTAACAAGCGATAGGACAAGAGGAAATGGCTTCAAATTGTGCCAGGGGAGGTTTAGATTGGATATTAGGAGAAATGTCTTCCCTGCAAGGGTTGTCAATCCCTGGTCCAGGCTGCCCAGGGCAGTGGTGGAGTCCCCATCCCTGCAGGGATTGAAAAGCCGTGGAGATGTGGCGCTGAGGGACATGGTTTAGTGGTGCCCTGGCAGTGCTGGGTTAATGGTTGGACTTGATGATCTTAAAGGCCTCTTCCAACCAGAACAATTCTATGATTTCCCACTTTGAGCACTGTGGTATCAGTGGGACAGGAGGTGGCACGCTGGGGCATCCCCTTCCACAACACAGGTAGTGTGCTCTTCAGGGATGTTTTCACAATAAGAAACATTTCCAAGAACTTGTTTGTTTTAAAAATATTTTAAAGAAGAAAATGAAATATCTGCACCAGCTATAAGCTTGCTGGATCTAAATCTGAACTGTTTCTTTATGAATAATGAAAATATATTAAGGAGTTAGAACACAAAGTACTTCTAGATATTTTAAAATATTTTTCCCTTGAAATTGCAACAAGTTCTTCTAGAGGGGGAGCTGCACTGTGCACTAAGATATCTGGGCTTTTTTTCTTTGTTGATGCATCTCTAAAATAGGGGAAAACCAACAGGCTGAAAATAGAAGGGCTTAACACTGCTGAGCTGGAACCAAAATTAAACACTATTTTGAATGGCTTAGAAACCAAACCAGTTCTAATGAAGCAAATAAGGAAGAAATTAAAGCCTAGTCATGTTTTCTAGAGAAAAATAAACAAAGAGAAACCCTTGGAAAATGCATAAAGCAGGCACTCACTCCATTATAATGAAATAACTCAGGAGACAAGTACACTTTGCCCATAGCATATAGGAATGGGAAATACTTAGAGAAACTTTTAAACAGTTTATTTCAAGTTCCTACTTGTTATGAGAAGCTTTTGAAATTATGAAATCAATTAGTAGCCCTATTTTACAAATGACTGTAAAAATACTTTTGACATTTATTCTGAGAGAAAACTTTGGATATAAAGTTTATTTCCAATTTTTCTGTGTTGGGCTTCAAGAAAGAAGTAAAAAAAAAAAAAAAGAAAGAAGAAGAATGTTTTTCCATCCCAGAAATTAGGGTTGTTTTTGTCTGGGTCATCATCTCTCTAGTGGAAAGCCTGACCTCAATTTCCCTGCCACAAGGAAGGCATGAATATAGTCTCCCATATCCTGATCAGCTAGCTGTAACTCATAGTGGGGACTCCAGCTTCCATGTCTCCCCTGTGTATATAATTCATTCATTAACTGGGGAAGGCAGCAGAGGATAGAAGAAATGCTCTTGCCTAGACAGGAATTCCTGGCCAGAAACAGGAGGTATTTAAAAAAAAATAAATCTTGGGGCACTTCCTGGTGCTCAGATGGCTGAAACAAGGGACAAGAGGACACTGCTATGAGAAGGTGATGAGATGTGCAATGATAATTCAAATTACTATCAAAATAATAATAAAAAAAATGCCCTCAAAGACATTCTCCTCAAGGGTATTAATCCATGTATCCCACAACAAACTAAGTATGTACAGTGGAAGGGAAGGGGCTCATTAGTGACTCTTTCTGGGGTTCAGAGGTGGTTTCCATAGGTGCTCTGTTACTCCCCGTCCGCTCCAGACTCGCCTGCAGACTGCCTCCCCTCTTCTGCTCTGCTGCTGATGGACTGGAGCCATGTGGCAGGTTTTACCCCACCAGGAGCTGGCACAACCCCAGGATGAGTCTAGCTAGATTTCACTTTCATCATATTTATTAAGCTAGCATTGAAGTCAACCTAATTAAAAACTCTCCTCTTGGCTTTCCAGCAGCGGGGTCCAGCTGTTGCGCTAATGACATCACGTGGCACAACTGCAGCCGTCTGCACAAGCAATTATCGTCAGATCGAGATGAAATAATCCTTTAAACACTTACTATGCTCACTCCTTCCATTCAAACACGCTCTCTATCACCAACCTCATGCAGAAGACAAAGCCATGCAGCTGGCGAACCAGAAACCCAGCTGGACATTGCTGCCTCTCCCTGTGCTTGTGCCAGGCTCTCCAGTGGCCCCTGTTCCTTACTCCTCATTTACTGAACCCTATTTATTTAGCTGTATGGTAGCAACAAGCAGATCTGCTTTAACTGACCACAACCCCTGAGGAAGGACTTGTTCTTCGGGTGTGCAGCCACATCCATAACCTATGGGGTAACTACCAGATAACTGTTACTTACATGGTTTAGAAAGTATAAAGTGTTTAACGTGCCATTTCTGACGAAGCATGCAAGGACCTAAGCTATGGTCTTACTATTATTTTCTTCTGAAGATTTCCAAAACAAGCGAATGCTTTGGGTTGCCCTCCTACATTTGAATTTTTTCTGCATTACACATCTTCCTTCCTTCACATAAATTACCCTGTTACTTCATTTTGCATAATTTTGGAACGCTGAACATAGATGTGTTAGTTTGTGGTAACCTGCCTCCCATGGACAAATACTTATTTGCCAATTAAACATTTTCATCTCTGCCATCCAATGGCCTTCAATATAGTTCATACTGGCTGTGACATCATCTTCCTCATTTTTCTACTTTTCTTCAGAAATGCTGGAAAGAAAGGAGGAGGAGATCTGGGATGCAGGAAGAAAAGAATCACATGCGCCAGGGAAGCACATGGGTAATCAAGGGTTTGAAGATAATCTACTGCAGTAATTAAAAACACACTCCAGTCCTGTTTAGCATATGCGCTCTTTTGTTCTCTCAGCACTTATTTTGTAATCATTAGATTACGAAAGATTAGAAAATGGAAAGAAGATGGAGAATGAGTAATGTTGTTTCCTACAAAGAAGAGGGAATTTTAACAGCAGAAGAAAAAAAACATCGGGATGTCTCAGTATTTCATTTTTATTTTGTGGAATCAGTTCCTCGAACATCTTTCTAGTTTCTTATAGACTTGTATAATAAATCATGATCTTAAAGAGCATTCCTTAATCCATAACTCCCAGAAATACATTAGGTGGCTCAAGACATTTGCAAGACTTATTTGTCACTTTCCTGAAGGTTTAAATCAATGCTGGACACCCTTTATAATACACAGAGCAGTCACGGACATTGCTTTGCCCACTGCTAATAACAGTAACTTCTAGAATGGAAATGGAAGCTTTAAAACACTACCTGGCAATGCTATACATCCTTCCAAAAGAAACTGAAGAGAGCTTAGTCTGCTGAGAGTACAATTGCCTTTATACAGTTTAGCCAGGTGATCAAGATGACTTGACTTTCAGATGGGAAAGAAGACAGCATAATGAGGGATTCAATCTGAAACTGTTGAGTTGTCATCTGACAGCCCAAACAAAGCTATTTTGGGCTAATAGAATGCTTTCTCTTGCTCATATTCCATTATCCAATCGGGAGAACAAAGAACACTTGGGGGGTGGTAGGGAGAGAATTTCTTTGATTTTTTTCAAGACAATATTCCTTTCTTATAAGGTTAGTTTCCCAGTATGTGCCAATTTTTATGTATTTATATTATATAGACATTCATACATAGTCCCATGTTCCTCCTGTAAAGCTAATACCAATATTTCTATTGTTCTAATGGGCTTTTTCTTCACCTTCTGTTTCAGGTGACAATACATTTGGAAATAACATTTTGTTAACTGTCACAGTTACCAGCACTCACCCAGGCACCAGCACCTTTATCTCATACCACCTTTCTCTACCCATCTGACTATAAAAATACTACAGAATGAAGTTTGATTCAAGAGGAAGAAAGGTTTTTCTAGAGAGCTTCTCTTTTTGTTAATATTTATTCAATGCTATAGACTGATTCTCCAATACTTCATTCCAGGAGGCAACAGGATTTTTCTTCCCAGCATACACTAACTAATCCTCCAGAAGACATCTATTAGCATCAATTCCTTGCCTGTGCTTACACCCAACACCTCCCTGCAGCTTCCCCTTCCTCAGGAACCTGTCCCATTCATTACACACTGGTTACCTGTGTCTTCCAAGGGCAGCTGAGGTTTTATTTCTTGTTCTGCTGCGTCTGCTACAACTGCTGCTGTCGCTGCTTCAGGAGGTGGCTGTGGAGGAGAAGGTGGTGCCTTGACTGGTGTAGTGGACTCCGGGGTCTCAAACGCTTCTTCGGAGTCAGAGCTCCTGGTGAAAAACAAATGAGAGACAAGTGAGTAGAGTGACGATTCATGTTTACAGGTCATGCTTGGAAACAGGGTTCTGCTAAGCTGATGGCTTAGACCTCAGCTCTCCAGCTACCTCTGCATTTCCCAAAGGAGATTTTACATTGCAGTGTGGTTTCATGGCTACAGTCCTCTCTGTATGTAAGTATTTATGTCAATTAAGATTTCTTTGTGTTATAAAAGTGAAGACACACTTGGAAATCCGTCCTGCAAAGCCTGCTCTCCAACGTGAAGAAGGCTCAACCACACCAGACACCACCACTGACCATTCTGTCTTAGTTTCTAAAAATCTCCTTGGCACACGCGTACCTAAATCAACTATAAATAATAATAATGAAAAAAAAATAGATAAAAAGGATCTTCTCAAGAGATTACGTATCTTAATAAAAACAAATAATCTAAAATAGCATCACATTTCTGCGAGAGCTCCTACAGGCAGACATGGAGATACCAGAGGTGCAGCAAATCCCTGGGCAGCCTGCTCCCACAGGAATACTACATTCTGTTTTCAGCAGAGTTCTACCATAACCCTCTTCAAACAGTAAGTGTACAGCTTTGTTACACAAGGCAAGACAACCTGTAAAATGGACGAGTCCTGGTGCTATCAATAATCCTTTTGTAGCACCATGTGCTCACACAGACATGAAACCCGTCAGGACCACAATGGGTTGGTGTCAGCCCAGCAAAGAACCAGCAGCACCCAAAATGGAGCCATTCCAATGAAGCACAGGTTTGAAAGGCAGCAGCTCTACAAATTGATGGGTCACCTAAACAACATGCAAAGATCTAAACCACACAAGAAAGCAGCATTTGCTCTTACAGGAGTACAACCTCATGAAATCGTCCTTCTAGATCTTAAAACTATAGATTTTATGTGTTATGAAACCAAAATGAGAACAAATTTTAACTTTTAAACATTTCTTCTTGAAGTCTTTTTTTGGGGAGCAAGGTATACAGTAACAAAGGTGTATGTTCAATATGCACTAAACTTATGTTCAGTATACATTCAATAAGCATTTCCATTGGTCAGATGTGGATTTTTACTGCTGGTCTGTAATAAAGTGAATTGAATAAAACAGTTTTCTAAAGGACAGGACTGATTTGCCTATTTCCAGCAGTTCTGTGCATGGCTGTAGTCTCTACTGCTCTCCATGGCCATCTGCACCAGTGCAACTGGGACAAAACTTGCCATGAAAAGCCACTTCATCCCCCAGAAGCACTCTACAAGCTGTCCTGAATTGTGGACTCCTCCGATTTTGTTCCAAGTTAAAAGATAACTCTGAGCTGCCAGATTCTACTTCGTTTCTCAAAGCTCATGATTATTTTAAGCAGCTCGATGTCACAAGTAGAGGATTTGCATTTGATTACATTTTCCTAAATCTAGCGCGGCGTGAAGCCTTTGGTGAGCTGGGGAAGAAAAGCCCCCAGCGTCACCCCTGACAGCTCGAGGAGCAGAGTGGACTGGATTCTCCTCCACTGCCTCTGCAGAATCCCAATGAGAGCTCCCAGTGCCAAGTCCCATCTTACCACCTCTACTCCTGCGCAAAGCAAAAAGATTTCTACTAACTAATAGCTTTGGACGTTTGCCTTACTTGGGAATTTTTGGAGATTTTATTATTTTTTTGCCCCAAACTTATGTCACTGCCTGGGGAACTGCCCCAAAATAGTGTGCCCAGCTTTCAAATATATCTGCTGCTGCAGCTCCTCAAAATACCTTCTTTGTGTCACTGCTTAAACCACACTCATTCATCAGGCCACAGAACAGAAATGGGGAGAGGTAGACTGCAGCATTTTAAATTATATCCCTTCAAAGATGCACCGTCTTTTAAGTTCAAAATATATTTAAGAGCAGCTGCAAACAAAAAGCTGCTGTAAATAAAGCTGCTAAACAAAGTAACGCTTCGTCCTCCTTCCAGGGAGGTGCTTCTGGAAATTTTTAGGTTGAAGAATCAAAGAGAAGCAATTGTGTGATATTTTCCCCGTGGAGAAACGTTTCTTGTGTCATAACAATAAACCCAGAAAGTTATCATCTAAACCAACAAAATGAAAGGCAATTCATCTCTCTCAGGCTTTCACATACTTAGTTAACATCTCACTCTCTTCATTTCGAAATCAAAGTGTTGCTTTGTAAGGCTGAAACAATAATATTTAGACTCTGTTTTTCCAAACTATCTGCATAGCACATGTAACATATACAGTAAATATACAGATCTATGTAGTATAAATAAAAATAATCTCTAGTTTCATGTCCTACTCATATTTCTAACTGCTTTGGTAAACTGGCTTCATAAGCAGTTCTGTGTCTTCCTGTATTCAAATGAAAAGACTCTGCATGCTTATCTCCCTTTTAAATGAGCTGCCTGTGTTTACTTGGTCTCTTCCTTGGATGAGGCGGGCATAAGAGCTTGCAGGAAAGAGAAATGTGTTTATTTTTGTTTGTTTGTTTTTTTCTTCAACTGTATGAGTTTCCACTCTGGAGAACCTCCTGAGCCCATGGACTGTGGTGCCTGAGCTCCAGTACAACCTTTTTTTTTGGCTAATACTTAGTTATTCCTAACAGATTCTGATGCAATACTCCTAATTTTCAGCTGCACCCCTCCCTCAGCAGCAGTATACTCAAGTAAGAACTGTAGTACCTCTAACCCAAATGCTGCTGAGTTTGTTAGGAGAAGCAATCATGCTGGCAAAATATTTAACAAAGAAATATGGAGGAAAGCTCAATACCAGAAGAACATTCTTTGTCATAGCCTGGGATCTGGGAGAGAACATAAAGCCTGGAAGCACATACCAGGACTACGCTCCAAGGTCTACATTACACACATCCTGGAAAAATCAGATCCTGTGTTGAGTTTTCCTCAGTGAAAATACGGATGCTCTCTCTTGCCTAGGATATTTTATTTTTTTTAAGACTACAGTCTTACTTTCAAACTGCTAGAAAAATTTTTCCCAGAACAACAGGATTTCCTGTGAAAAGGAAATTACATATTTCAGCCCGTTCTATTCACAATGTCTTTTCTTTGAGAAATACAGGGAATACACAGAACAAAAAGAAATAATGCTGCTGTAAAGTTCGTGGTGTAAAACAGATTGCCAAATCATGATATGCCGTGAGAATCGGCACCAATTCAAAGCTGCACGAGGAGCAGCCACCATGGATCCAGCCCATGGGCAGGCTCTCCTGAAAGAAAGAGCACTTATATCCTGTAGAATATTATCCTCAAGCTCCAGCCAAGGATGATGCAGGATGAGATAGGACATGTAGGTTTTAGAGATGGAAACCTCATGTCCTGGCCCCAGCCCATCACGTTGCCGAGACGGGGCATCCGAGTGCAGAGTCTGAAGTCTGCAGGACTAGTTTGTGGGGCAGTGATGAAGTAAAAGCTACAGGAAGGAACATATATTCCTGCACCCATTTAGGCAGCTTGTGAAATTAGGAGCTTGCCTTTATAATGTATGTCACATCCTTCCCTCTGTAGCCTTTGGGTTTTGTACATAACAGCAAATAAAGGCATAGACTGTAGAAGCTATGAAATGATCGACAGTAACAAGAGTACAAAATGACTGGAAATATTCTTTCAGCCCGTCTCTTTCATCTCCCTTCCCAAAAGATAGCCAGTAAACAACAAGTATGACACGTACAGATGGGGTCGAGAAGCAAGGGAGCAGAGAAATGCAAGAATCATACCAGAAGAATACAGATCTGGTAACACTGCCTCAGCTTGTTGAGCAGGAGCACTCCCACTCCCATCTGGAAACTTTGAGGTCTTGCCCAGCCTGTTACATAAATCTCCGGAGGAAATGCTGAAGGGAGTCACTAGGGTTGACTTCTCTTCTTCACCTTTGGCCCTATGGAAATCCAGCTTCAGGAGTTACAATACTTTTTTTTTTTTTTTTTGTAAACTACAGATGCTTAGAATTTTAAGTCCTCCCTGATTTCAGAATGAAAAATTGCCTTTTTGTCACTGTAGCTGGAAAGCACTTGGCAAGCAAGAATGACATTTCTTTGTTCCACCGGCTCTCCTCACTGTTTGCCCTTTTCAGGCACGACAGCCACTGACGGGAGGTCATCCCAGGTATCACTTGGAAACTTGACTCATTAAAAAGTAGTTTGCAACAGAGCTGTGGCCTTCAGCCGCATGGGAACCCTGTCATCCGTCTCGGGTTCCTCTAATATTTATGCTACAGAAGTATAACCAATGCAAGGGTGCACTCTGGTTTTATTTCACAGGAATGATGTATAAATGAAACTTCAAAGCAGAGCTTTGACACAAAGGCTGGCTGAGGTCAGCAGCATCACTTCCTACGGAGGGGCACAAGGGAGCAAACCTGGAACGGGGCTGTGCCGAAGGAGCTCCACGAGTTTGTGCCAGTTCTCATCTTTCTTACCATCTCTCAGAGCAGTTAACACAGTACCAAGCAAAGCATTATCTAAAAGTTTTCTATC
>WUAM01000254.1:649929-663630 GCA_024336885.1 Actenoides hombroni | reverse complement strand
AACGGGGCTGTGCCGAAGGAGCTCCACGAGTTTGTGTAGAGTTACTTCACTCACAGTCAAATCTATATAGAATTTTTATTTAGCATATACCCTGCTTCAGGAAAAAAAACCAACCCAAACAAACAAAAAAACCACAACAAAACGTGCCTAACTACTGGAACAGTGACCTACTGGTGTGCCATATGGACAGTCTGGAGAGGAAAGTGTGTGTGTGTGGTGTTTTGAAGCCAGGAGCTGGAGTTGCATTACGGAGAAGTGCTGCCAGAGCTGGGAGTAGGGAGAACGAGGGGGATGGAGCCAAAGGAGCTGCTCTCCAGCAGCTGGGGTTGGGGAATCGCAAGGAACAACATCAAACCAGTTTGGGGGCAATCTGCTCCACCAGAGCTAAGGTGAACGGTCTCTGTCCACCTGTATTTAAATTTGTGCATTTTCTTCCTCACTTTGCACTTAGGGAAATTTATGTTACATTGGCCATATTAAGCGGAACATGTCCCACATGAACTGTGGTCTCTTATACCAGTCAGTGGTATCACCCATGCCCAGCCAGCACTCTCTCTGGTACTCAAAAAAACTCTATCCACTAATTGTTTTGTTTCTATGTGCCTCTGTTTTATCAACATCAGGCCAGAGGTGGCAATTTCATTCTCATGGTTTATTTGACAATATGACACGGGAGCAGGGGGGAAAGTCAATTAATCTTACAACATGCACACGACAACAAACCCAAACTGTGCTCCATTACCGCCCAAGACTGCTTGGAGGGTAAGGAAACAAAAGCAAGGACTCCAAGGAGAGCTTTTGTTAACCTTATTGGAGAGCTGTTGCTTACAGATTGCCCTCAAATTGTAGCATGTGGGACATCTGGGAACATACAAAGAAACTGAGGACTGTCTCAGACAATGAGCAATTCCCACCTGATCAATTTTAACTGGCAATACCTTCTTAAATCTTTTCCTGAGATATAGCTGTATTCCCTGAGGGGGAGATGACAGAAATAGGTATTTTGTCTTTTTACCCCCCCCATGATCTTTGATCCACGTGTTCTTTACAACCAGCTAAAGCTGAAGTTCAAAAGAAAAAATGGCTGCCCAAGTACATCCATCACTACTAAGCCACATAAAACCACACCAGAGTTCTCTGCAGATCTATTTCCCTGGGCTTTAAGAACCACATGACAAATAAGAGGGTGCAAGGCACATGCATCTGTAACCAGAAGGACATCAGGAAACACTTGGCTCCTGCAATGAGATTTCTGTGCACCAGAGATACTAACAGGGTTCCGAGACAAACAGGGAGTCCAAAGCTATGGGCTGGAAGGACCCAAATGAGCAAACACTGCAGTGCTCATACATAAGCACTACCTGTGACAACACCTAAAGGCAACACAGAGATTCTACCAGACCTGGCCCTCATAAATATCTGCACCTGTTATATCATAAAGTTACAGTATGTATTTTACATTAATATTTACTGAACAATTTGTCATACACTGTGAGAGGAATCCAAAAAAAAAAACCCAAAAACCAAAACCCAACGAACTTCACACAATGTTCAGTGTAGTACTGAAGACAAATTTTGTGTTTCATTCTTGTAAATCCCATTGGGAGATGAGCTGGAAATAAAAAAAGAATAATGCTTTCTGTAGTGTCACTCCCATCAATCATTTTCAGAGGTGATCCTCATAAAACCTGCATGAATAATTAGGTCTGCTTTACTGATACGATCAGAACCAAGGACACAGGACTGGCTGTGTACTTCTGAGGTCAATCTGTTTTGCTTGTTCCTTGAGCAGGCACATACACTGCACTGGCAAGAGCCACACAGGCTGACAGATTTGAAAAGACAATTGGTAACTTCAAGCTTTAGAACTTCTAAATCCAGAGAGGCAAGGCACTTAGGGTGCCACATAATTTCAGACAAAGGTCTTTCACTATAAACACTCTAATAAAACCCCTCCAGATTTCCCAGTGCCATTTTCAATGGTTAAACTGATTTTTCCATATAGTACTTAAAACCAAAACACCAATAAACAACAGCAAAAGAACACAGGGGCAGGATGTTTCAGCAATCCACCTCTCCAGATGAGGATCAATCCTGCTCTCAACTATGTCCCCGAACGGCTGCACATACGTGGTCCTGGTCAGTTCACTTCTGCATCCACTTCAGGGCCTGCCTCACCCACTCAGTCTGGGATGTCTTCATGGCATGAACAACTTCTTGCTGGACACAGAGTCCAGAGGGGGGAAATGGACTGCTTGGTACACAATAGAGGTTTTTTTCCTTCTCTTTAAATAAGATTCAATAACTGACAATCTCTTATAATTCATCTTGTGGTATCACTCATGTTGCAGTTACACAACTCTGTAATACAGAGATAGAGACAATCTTTCCTCTCTTCTTTTTTCCTTCTGACTCTTATAAATACAGCCCTGGATCATAACTCAAAATCACCAAGAGAGCCCAAATGGTAACTTGTTTCCTGAAGATCAAGCTCCCACATCAAGCCAGTAGCTGACCCAAGGGTCTACTCTCAAGGACCAAGAATATTTTATAACTATAAAAGGTCTTTTTTTTTTTTGTCCCTGCACTAGGTTCGGAAGATGTGTCAACTTTGTATGCTATCATTTTTGTACAGCATTTTGCCTGCTCAGTGACTTCCAGCTAACAAGACATTCCACAATAATTAACTTCTTTTAACATGATGATTTTTAGCTGTGTCATTGCTCTCCTACATGTTTTGAATACGAAACATCACTACAGGTCTTAAAATTTAATACGAAATGAGTATAGCAACAAAAGGAAAACATGGGTACAATGGTAGATTAAGCCTAAGTCTACCTAATGGTAGATTATTAAACCTAGCATCCAAGGATCTGCTCAACGCAGGGTATTAAAAACCAATACAAATGCAAACAGTGATAGGCATAAACCTCACAAACAGTATTTCCCTTCTCTCTTATACAACACAGCATCGAAATGATAGAACTTCTCAAAAGAATCCAACAGCACAGGAAGCTCTGAAAACATTTTGCCCAAAGCAGAGCAAAACGAGTAACCTTAGCCTGGCCTACCAAAGCCGAGGAGTGGGTGACTTTTCAGGGACCACTAAAAGCCACCTGCCTTGCTGTATCTTCCCCCATAGGAAATGTTCTCAGTGCTGGATCTTACGTGGAGTCAGGAGCCAGGGGAGGTACTAACATGCCATTTCCATGTCAAGAGACTCCCATTTACAAGACAGTTCCTTTCAGGACACATTTCTAACCTTTAATTATTAATGGACTTCCATTAACTATTAATAGACTTCTCTCACCCTGTTGTAAGAGTATTCAGTGACAAGATCATCTATACTATGATTAAATAAGTTCACAACAATCCTATACTGGGAGGGGATAAACTGCAAAACAGGTCACAAGGAGAGGATACTGCAAGGGAAGCAGGCAGATCACCAACCTTGCCTTCAGCTCACATCCTGCTCCTCACCATCATACCATTGTCCCACTGGAACATCACTACCAATCTGTGCACACAAAATGAGAAACAAGCCTTGCAGATAAAATAAAATACAATAGCGCTTGGTAACCCCAAGGCAGCCACAGGAAAACCAGAATGTATTGGTCTCCAAGAGTCTGCTCCAGTGAAGTGTCAAATACCCCAGACTACACCAGAAGTCAATGAGAATTCACAGGTTTCTAGTGCTGAGTCTGTACTGAGTCACTGAACAGAATCAGTTCTGTTCTCACTCAAACCAAGACATTAGTACATCACCTTAGGAGGGAATACTTTTGTCTGCTACCTGATATGTATAGCATATGTACAGAATACGTATCATGTGAGTACCAGAAAAGGCAATTATACCTTGTGCTGCTCGCTTGCTTTGCAACATTGGTGCCATATTTTATGGCTGACTTGCAAGGTCTGATCATCAAAACAAAAACCACAATTTCATCACAGGATTATTTCAGCTTGAACAGTTATGTGGGAGAATAATTTTAGTCTTACTTTATAACACTCATCATTGCTGGCCTATAGATCTTATATCTTTAAAACTGGATATGACTCCATGAAAAACAGGTATAGCTCCAGCTTCTTTAATGACAGCAATTTAAAATAATTTTATAGAAGAAATCCCTGAACTGGGATGACGTTAATTTCCTAGGTATCTTCAGTCTCTATCCTGCTATCTTGCTGATGCATGAAAAACCTAACAAAAGCACTGTTCTAGGACAGACAAACACGAGGTTTGTTTTTCTTTTTAAAGGCTTTTGTGAAAGAACACATCCAAAGTTGGGAGCTTTAAATAGGAATTATGTTTTGCATTAAGGGGCTTCTGCAGAGAAAGTCATATTCCACAAAATCATCTGCATTTTCATCCTCAGCAAAGACAACACTGTGCCCAACATAAAAGCAGGATAAATGTCACATGTTCATTTTATGGCTTGAGCTGCCACGCAGGAGAGAAGCATCCTTTGCACTTCCCACTTAAGGATAAAGCTTTTATCAAATAAATCCCATTCCATTGAAACGAGAAACATCTACTTTGGCGCAACGCAATTACACAGGAACTCATATTGACGCTGCTGAGAGCAGAAAGCAGGGCAGGCACTCCTCTCCAGAGAAGGATTTTAATATTCTTTCAGCATAAATATTCCTACAAGACCCACGGAAAGCATAGCTCCCCAGGGAAAAAAAAAAAAAAAAAATCATCACCATTACATCAAAGGTGATACTTCCTGGCTCACAAGTGATGTGTCACGACAGGCACAAGGTTTATTGTAGGGAGGAAGATCATTCTGCATCATGTGCAGAAGCAGTTGGAGACGTTCCCCTGCTCTGTGCACCTTCCTGCTGCTTCTCCACGCCATGAGCCCATGTGTGCAACCTCCTCTGCTGCCACAACACATCTCAGGTTCAGCTGAAGGGTTAATGATTTACAACAGCGTAAATTTAGTGTGAAAGGGTAAGTATGGCTCAGTTACATGCTGCTGCTGATGCAACGGTATCAAGCAACTTCACTGCTCTTATGATAACATTTGACCTCCAACATCAAGTCCTTGGACCAACTCAGTGTCTGAGCTGAGATACAAGAACCTGGATTTGTTGGGTTTTTTTAACTAGGTGAGATAACAAATGCTCTGGCTTCTCTTTTCAGATCATAATGTGGGATTGTAGCAGCGGAAAATAATACCTTGCATGTTATCCAAACCACACAGACCAGTTTGGAAATGTGTGTTCCAGAACAGACTGCAGAAAGAAACTTATGAATTCCTTAAAACAATAATCACTTACTATAAAAAGGCAAATTTGTCCTCACGGGATGGTTATATTTAGAGAACAGGATTACAACTGCAGTGGAGGAGAATTAAAACAGCATAATCAGCTTAAAAATAATGTTGATTTCTGGGGTTTGAGCTATTGTATTATAGGTAATCTTCCTACCATACCTGACATGGGAAGAAGGAATTTATTTTTTTTTTCCTGCTTTTTCTGCTTGTTTGTTCAGCGATTTTGCGAGCATTTTGTGCAGAAGCCAAACTCACACTCCCCCGACAAAAGCCATTTCCTGCTTTCACACAGCAACCAGAAACGTCTTGAGCTGTGGGAAGCCACATCTGAAGGAAGAAAAGACTGAGGGATATAATATGGCATACTTACAGCAGCACTTCAAACTACTTAAATCATTTTTCTAACTGATTAGCAAGAAGTTCCCCATATTGCTTTAAATCATGTTAAATTTTCCCTTTTTATTGCTTTTCCTGAGATCTAACAGGGGATGTTTTTCAACACTACTGATATAAATGAATAATGAAATAAACTCCCCATCCTTTCTGGCTAGCCTGCTTTCCCTTTTACT
The DNA here is from genome assembly GCA_024336885.1 of Actenoides hombroni. Classification (NCBI taxonomy): domain Eukaryota; kingdom Metazoa; phylum Chordata; class Aves; order Coraciiformes; family Alcedinidae; genus Actenoides; species Actenoides hombroni. The sequence continues at coordinate 657,779 of WUAM01000254.1, read as the reverse complement.
GGCTTGAATAATGAACACATCTACATTACTGAACCAGGACTTGGAGTTGAAGAGTTTTTGAATGCCTATGCTCTGTTCAGGCAGATGCTTTATTCTCACAGGAACAACAGGAAAATTTGACTTAATTAAAGGCAGTCATCTTCAGATATCACAACAGCAAATAAACTAATGTGTCCTCAAATCACCAGAGGCTCCTAAATACTCAAACATATAAATCTCTTAAAAGATGAGGGGAAACAGTAAAGATGCAGGATGCCCCAATATCCAGGGTAGAAAACACCACAAATATAGTTACAACCAGCACGTACATAATAATCCCAGTCAGTGCTGCACTTTGTTCACCCTAATAGGTCTGGGGTTGGTATTTGAATCATTAGTTGATGTTTAAGTATTTAATACCTATAGAAAATACCTTCCCCTCCACTTTTCATGCCCATCTCTACAGTTTTAATCCAAGAAACAACATTCTCTTAAGGACTTCCTCTGCAAGCATGCAGGTGCCTGTGCTCACTGTTATCCAGCACTATGCACTGGCTTCAAGGGAAAGCAATCAATAATTCATTGGGAGGCAGAGGTTTGAAATTGCTTTGTTTATTGGAACTACCTTTTAAATGCAACAAGGCTTTCCAGAGCCACAGCTCCGCTCCACCACGCTGCTCAAAAGCAGGACCCAGGGACAAAACAGCAACTGTGAAGCACAAAGATGAATATATGACACCCCTAAGCCCTGGGGGATCAGCTTATCTTGAGAGGCATGGAGATTTGTGGAAAATAAGGAGATGTGGAAATAAAACTGTGCTCCTGCGATGTTTATGGCCCTTCCACGCAGAAAAGGGACAAGGACAATGAGGAGGGTGGAGAAAGAGGAAAGCAGGGAGTCCCTTTGCTAAAAGGGAAAGAGGAGAGAAAAAGAGTCCCTCTACCCCCAACCTGCTCCATATTCTGCCTATTTTACCCCTCTCCAGCCTCTGTAAAGCTGCACGGATCCTCACTGACACTTGGTCCTCTGCTTCAACGCGCGAAGCGGCTGCATAGATAGAAACACAGCCAGGAAGAAAAAAACCCATCTCTTATCAGGCTATAATCATTTAATCTCCCAGCTCAGGGGTGGGTGCGATCCTTCTGCTGCCATTCCAGCCTGGTGCAGCTCTGGGTTTGGTGTTGACTTCAGCAGAGCTGCAGCTTTACATCTCCTGTGGGCACAGACTGTGCCGCTCCAGCTCTCAGCACAATGGAACCATCCCTTTCGGTGGGTGCTGCGTGAATGCCCAGCTCAGGGACGTGCCCACTCAGCACGACAGCCCGATGGAAAAAAGCAATCCCTGCCATGCAGTGGCACCTCACCAGCTGGCACCCAGCTTCCCACAGCTCTGCTAGGTGAAGAACCTTCCCTTCCCAGGCTCCGGCTTTAGAAGGGGATAGCCCCGCACTTGGGAAGTTAAACAAAGGGATTCAGATTCCTTGCTCATCCTCCCCCTCCTTTAGCAGCCAAACCCTTTTCCCAGCACAACACTGGACTCGTTCCTAATGAGAGCAATGAACTGTTATTAACAAGACCAATAAATGCAGGTTTCTGTGCCGAAGGAAATCAAAACTCAAAAGCAGGAGTTTATATGATTCTAACTACTACTAGGTTTCAGATACAATCAGGTCTATATTTAGCCCTAGGATCTTTTGTTTAGCAAAACCCTATCTTGTAAATTTGAACGTAATTCTAAGGATTCTGTTTAATCAAAAATCAAGCAAACTTGAAATGGAAAGCTCCAGATTTTCCCAAAGTTTATTTTTCATCCCAACAGAACCTACATCCCCAGTTCTCACTCTGGAAAGCAAGAGACTTCCCTAGCACGCATTCACCTCCTTAACTCATCCTTGTAACAGAGGGAGAAGAGCTGTAGCAAACTACCGTGAGGAGGCAACAAACAAAAGAGAGCTCTGCAGTTACCCCGAGGTCTGTCTCTGAGATATCTACAGTTGCTTAAACCACAATTCAGTTCACATGCTGTACGTTTAGACAGACTACGCTGCAAACTCCACTTCGGTTTCTAGAGCTGAGGAGGGATCTTATTATCTTGTCTGGTATGACCATCAACAAAGGCCCTCCGGCCAAAACGTGCCTTAAGAGAGACCTTTGAAACCTCAGACTGAAAGGGGAAACTAATTCAATTTTTTCCCCCATTAAGCTTGCTCTCTAGTGCTAATGGGAGTACAAAACATGATAGTCACAGTCAGCTGCTAAATTCAGATATTTGCTTCAGAGCATTTAAGGATCTGAAGGGAAATAACATCTTTTTTCTTATAATTTTTTCCATAGTAAAAAAGTATACTTGTTTGTTTCGTAGAGCAAACATACCCATTATTTCAAAGAAACTGAAATTCTAGCTATAATTAAAAATTCTGCCTTTTTCCCCTGAAAATCCAGCTTACCTTGACTAAATAAGAGGTTTGTTACATAGATAAATCCTTAAGGAAATGGTATCCAAGACATGAGCAAATACAAACCCTCTCTATACATGTAAGTTCTTAAAACAAACGAAATGTGTTGATAATAAACAGAACTACTTTATTCCCTCCCTACACCCATACTATAATCACGTTAGAGAAATGTTAAAAGCACCCAGACTGTTACCTCTTGAAACACACAGGACTGAAGAGCACCTTTGATTTAAATTTAACAAGCAGTTACTTTGGTTGCTGGGTCAAGCAAAGCAAAAAGCAAAAGCAGAGAGGGAAACAGTTCTGACCGTAAGTGACGCGTGCAGAATAAACCTTTTCATTCATGTTTTCACTACTTCACATCAGTTTGTATTTTCCAATTTGCTCATATGTCATAATATATAATAGATGACAGCAGCTCCATTATGCATGGCAAAGGGCACCCCATTCACTACAGAGAGCTTTATAACACACACATATCTGCAAGATGCGGGGCATGCCTCACTAATAGAAGGGTGGGTGATCTTGGGGTCTTTTTATTTTGTTGTAAAATCTAAATGTGACCTGCCTACTTCTAGTGACAGAAGTAGCAGCTGATGTAGTAACCTCTCCTATCAAAAGAAGAGCTGTGATTGACTTCAGAGATGAGATCCTTGGGACTACAATAAGGGAGGATGGAATAAAAGACAGGGGAGCTTGACAGAAGAATTTCCTTGTTACTTCTGGTCCATTTTCTCTCAAGTAAAACAGCCTCGCATCTTCCAGCAATTCAGCCTATTTAGCAGACAAATATAGTAGTTAGAGTAGGCCCTACTTATTGATGGCAATGCTTACTGATGACTGTGAGTAACAGGAAGAAGAAAACAAATCGATGCCGATTGCTGACAATAGGCAGAACTATCTTTCAAGGGATTAACTCAGACTAAATACCAATTCAGTAACAGAAACCTCCTCTCCTCCCCAGACACAAGTTTTCTTCAATACTTTCAATATATGTATATCCCACTCTTCCACATGTATATTTAGATGATTTTCTTACATATGAGCATATAAAACTGTGCAGATCTCTCACCAGAGAGTTCTTGTAAACTTCTAAGAATCACAGAGTGGATTCTTTTAATTTTGGGAGACAGAAAAATACGAAATGTGGTAGCCAGCAAGGGCTATGTTTTTATATATATGACCAGATAACTTTGATGTATACATGCATATATATACATACACATACACACACGCACGCATACACAGAGAACAGCTGCTCTCACCTCTTATGCACAAGGCTGAGTCACTCTGGACTAAATTTTACCATTTTTCCAGTAGCAAACAAACAAAAGAAAATAAATGCGCAGAACAAATACTGAAACACAACCCACAAGGGCACCAAGATCTTGGCCTGCTACCAATGATCAGTAACATTCAATTTCTTCCTTGAAGCCTGATCCAGCTCCTAGTGAAGTCAGTGGGCATTTCACCATCAACTTCAGTGGGAGCTGGCTCAGCCTTCAGTCATTTTCTCTTGGACTGGCAAGGGATGAAAATGTTGGAGACGTGGCATGCAGAGCTCCCAATAGGAGGGAATAACACATCATCAGCCCTTTGGCTGATCAAGAAATGGGCACTGAATGTAAATCCTGCCCTGTTGCTGCAAGGACAGCAACTATAATGCTCCACAAAAGGAAGGCGTGGCTCCTGCTGAGGAGAAAGTAAACCTTTCCATTGGGGAAAAAAACCCCCACGTGATTCAGAGATGACAACTGGCTAAGAGTTACCAACATTTAAGAACCTACCAACATTTCCAGTACTCTAATACTTAAGCATTACCAAGAGATAGAAATATATTACTACTAAAAAAAACCCCAAAGCACTGATATATGGGTGATAGCCCTTGGCAAGTTGAATCCCATTCCCATGCTCAGCAGGACAAAAGCAGTGTCTCAGCACAGCACAAAGAGCACACGCAAGGATGCCGGCACAAGCGCGCGAGATGCGCGTGGGCACGCACCTGAACAAAGTCCTGCACCTCATCCCACTGTCATCTGCTCTTATTTCAAACACGTCCATTCCTCTTATTTGATTGAAATGTGCCTTTGATTTAGCTAAATCTGTGGCCACCAGGGTGCCTGCCACAATGTGCAAAGCACATGACAGTGCTTATCATGTCAATAGCAAGGTCTGAACCACACCACTTTTATCTGCAGTTAACTTTTACTGTCACCGGCTTCCCTTGGGCTTTCCCTTTTTTATCATTCAAAATTGACTTTTTTCTTGAAATAAAAGGATAATTGTCTACTGCCAGGGACTGAGTCCCTAACAACCCACAATGAATAGCAGAATGCCCCAGGCTGTCAGGATCGGTACTGGGTTTATTACAAATACCGAAACAAATTTACAATATAATAGGAAATTTGGCATACATGTGAAAAAAAAAACAAACAACAAAGCAACAAAACAAACATATTGAATCATGGATAAAATCCAAAACCTTAACCTAGACTCCTTTCCAGCATTGATTCTACCATCAATTTCTTTCTATGACTTCCCCTAGTGTTTAGTGAAGAAGTCCATCATTAGGACACTTTGGAGGAGCCCCTAAACCAGCGGCTATTTACGGAATTTGTTTGTCTCTGTACTTTTTTGATGCTAACGTAAATCTATCCCAGTAATGATCTCTGAATTACACCCCTCTAATCTAATGAACTCAGGGCAGCCAAAACCAGCCCCACTTTCCCTTTGTTAAGAAGCTGTCTCCATTAGGCAGCCAGCCTCTGCTGATGGCTAAAATGATGGCTTCAGGGATGCTGTAACTGCATGGGCAGTTACCCAACTTGCCTGGGACACCGCCAGATGTTTTTGCCTCTGAACTATCACTGCCATTAAAGAATTTGCTTGTGTATGCAAAGTAAGTTAAATGTAACCTCATTAAAAAAGCATTGGGAAAAGTTATAGCAATTAGGGTGTAAAGTCAAAAACCTCAGACCAGAACTGATCACCATGACATCCTATGAGAATGCCCTTGTTTGCTGAAAACAGGCCTGTATTTTCTTAAGGAGATGGAAACATCTCAATTCTTATCTCATTTTAATAAGTATTTAGTTGGAGTAAAGAAAATGGCACAGTCTTTTAGTGATTCATTTAACACAAGATTAGCAATACCATCCACAAACTCCTCCCAAGGCCATCAACAGCTACTGAATGACGCCTGTGCTAAAAGTGTATCTGATAACGTCGAGCCTTAGGATCATATTGAAACCCCACAGAAACCACTAACTGCAAAAGATAAGTGTATTTATATATAAAAGGAGTTACTAAAAGAGATGACAATATAATTCACCTATATGCCCCCCAAATATATACATACTGTGATCGATATGTTCAACGGAATGCATTCTTAAGACTGTGAAAATTGTAGATAAACACAAAACACTGACCCCTGCTTTAGCTACATCTCTTTTATTGCCCAGTCCTTGGATCACTGCTAAAAATCAACACCAGTTTGTGCAGATGAAAATGTAATTTACAGTACTTTAAAGATAATAAGGCATCAGTTTATTCCACCATACTGTTCAAATAGTTGCTGTATATAGGAATGTTGGTATTACGCAAGATGGAACTATATAGAAAAAAATAATCTCAGTTGATGAAGCTATACACCAAATGAACAAAGGATGCAGAAGTGCTGTTGGGCCTGTATCTTCCAAATAAAACATGACAGTATCAAGCAAAGCTATCTGCTGGTATACTGAGCTATGACAATAGGGAGCATATACCTACTTGTAAGGCCTCTTACAGAGGTAAAACTATCAGTTACTGCTCTATCATTCCCCAGTGACTCTGAAGCACTTAGACATACAAATGACGTCTCAACTATAATCAGATATACCTTAATAAGCAGACAATACATTAAGAAAAAATTCTAAGAGACCTACATGAGGCTAGTTTATAGACTAGCCCCAGTGGATAGACATCTAGAACTTACCAAAATACATGATCAGAAATTAGCTCAGTGCTCAGACGTGTTAGATAAACGTGATTTATGTAACTGAAATGACAACAGGAGACAAGGTGAGTCTTCTAAAATCCGTTCAGGGGTAAGGTCTGTGCCATCTTAGTAGTTTGGGGTGGAGGGTTAGGGAGAAAAGACTGTGGGCTAAGTAAACTGATAAAGCTTCAGCCCACAAATGACAAAACCCTATTTGCAACTGGGAAATAACTCTGCTGTTTCTGCATGCACATACATATTTGGGCACTTCCCTATATGATTTAACCATCTAAAGAAATGATAACTTGCTCTGAGCAAGCACTGTTTCTTTTTCCTCCCACCCCACAATGAATCTTTCAGAGTTGGCCTTCAGTGAGAAAAGATCTAAGGACACTTTGCTTATGATTCATCAGAGGATATAATACCATGACAGGGACAGATGCTGACGAGGGTGATGTGACCTGAAAAACTAGCATCTGTATAGAGAAAAGCAAAAAGAAGCTCTGAATAAAAAAACCCAACCAAAATAACGACAAAAAAAAAAAAAAGAAATAAATCAGTGCAATGCAGCTTCATGCTGTGCATTTTAAATAGAAAACACAGAGGTGGTGGGTTTGGGAGGGGGTAAGGGGCTGGGTTTTTGTTCGCTGGAAACGGTCATTGTGTTTGATTGATTATGCATCCAAAACATAAAAAGTCAAGACATATGGTACCCAGCTATCGCCCAACGCAAATGAATCGAGGTGGTCGACGCAAGCACGGTGCCTTCATCCGTGGAAAGCATCATAACACACAACTCGCAATATTCAGCAAAGCCTTAACTCTGGCTCCAGTTGAAGGCAATTAGCATTAAACAAAGGCCTCCGACACAAGAGTCGGCTCCTTACCGCACCACCCAGGTTCAGCGCAGAAAGGCTGCAGGCCCAGCGCTCGGGAGAGAAAAGAGGAGAGGCAAAGGGAAGCAATCCACACTTACATGGCCTCTGACGGTTCCCGGTTCAGGCTACCTGGCTGTGCCTGCTGCAGGGACTGCGAGCCTCCCATCCTCAGCGAGCCCTCGGGTTGAAGCTAGATGCGAGCAGGGCCAGCTGCCTCCGTAATTCCACCAGCGAGGAACCCCTCGGAGCTCTGGCTGGGCAGAGGCTGCAATACTGCACTGCAGATGGAAACAGCTGCTTGCATCAGTGGCAGCACAAGCAGAAACACTTCAGCAGCAGCTTCTCTTCTCTGAACTGTTGCCAGTTAGAGTGCTTTCTTTTTTTTTTTTCCTTTTCTTTTTTTTTTTTTTCTTCTGTCCAGATGAACACTATTTATAAAACAGTATCAAATCCCAGCCAGCGTGACAGGCTAATCATCTGCTAAACATCAGTGGTCCAAGCAGCTACAGTGCGAGCGCCTCTAACACAGGACTATTGGCTATTGAAACTGGCTTGGG
>WUAM01000254.1:603592-614995 GCA_024336885.1 Actenoides hombroni | reverse complement strand
GCCTGACCTAGTTAGAGATGTCCCTGCTTATTGCAGGGGGATTGGACTAGATGACCTTTAGAGGTCCCTTCCAACCCAATACATTCTATGATTCTACTTCTATACTTCTGTGTAGCAAAGGCTTACATAAGTAAAATTAAAAAAAAACCAGCATGGTATCACACACCTAGTTTTCCATTGGTATGTGCTTTGAGTACAACAGGGCATACCATCAAAACAGCATTTCATGAAGACTTTACACTGTCTTAAACGCTGCCTAAACCAGTGGTCAGTTCAGTCAATGACATCTGTGAGAGTAGATGGGAAACCTCTCTTTCACTTCTTAGACAGCAGTGCAACACGTCTGTTGGGTAAGAGCCAAGTTATCTCTATTTTACTCATCCACAAATAGAAAAATACCAAGAATTAACTATCGCAGTCTTCACACAGACACAATTCCCACAGAACTCCCCATCAGGATAACACAGTTAAGAACTGCAGGCTGAGCTGCTTGCGGCTCTAAAAGCACAACTGCACTAACAGCTGCACCTACTGCAGACACCAATGACAGTAAAATGGGAGGGAAATAAAGAGAAAGAGCTCGGATGAAAAGGGAGAAGAGCAGGAGAGAGAAATAGCCTGAGTAATTCTGTGCATTTCATTCATATGTAAATCACCTTCAGCTATTTTCCCCTTTGTTTTGTGATCCCGAGATGCTGCACACCTGAGTTAATTTTGAAGTTAAAACCAGGGAAATAAAGCAAGCTGCATAATTGCTGTTTTGATAAGTTACCTTTTAACACCAAACTCTTGTTTCCAAATGCTAATGACGCAAAGCCTTAGTGTTCAAAACCCACTTGACTGATCTGTAAAGCAGTTCTACATTCCATACCTCATCCAGCAGACTGTTAAAATATTTAATACTGTATTTGTTATGCAGACAAAAAAGACCAAGTCAGTATTTACTAAGGAGTGAACATTCTTTTTGGACTTACTGAACTTTCCAATTTTTGATGGCAAGAGTAAAGCATGAAGCAAATCCAAAAATACTTCTGGACCAACTTTAGAGATCTTGTCTGACCTATGCATAGGATACGAAGAGTGTTTTTGAAGTAGCTTTGCTGATGCCAACTGCTACAACATACTTCCTGTATAAGAATATTGTTTAGATGTGTAAGCGAGATGAGTCAATGCAAGAGAGCTCTCATAGAATCATAGAATGGTAGGGGTTGGGAGGGACCTTTGGAGATCACCGAGTCCAACCCCCCTGCCAGCACAGGAACACCCAAGGCAGGTCACACAGGAACAGATCCGGGCAGGTCTTGAATATCTCTAGAGAAGAAAACTCCACAACTTCTCTGGGCAGCCTGTTCCAGGCTCTGTCACTCTCACAGTGAAGAATTGTTGATGTGGAACTTCCTGTGTCCTCTCCATTCTCTAAAAACCAACGGCAGCAATAGGAGAGCACCTACAATCTGGTGCTATAGCTGGGAAAAGGCCCTTCCGATGGAGTTCCTTGCAGTGTCAAAATTGTTAGGGAACATTTGTCCCCAAAGCAGTGCAGCACCATAGCCTTTCTCTCTTCATTGCTAGCCTTATGTGCCACTCATATAGTGAAGAGCAGGTCGAGGTACAGCCAGCAAGGAAGGTTCAGGCACCACAGAGAAAGAGTGAGAACCTGCATGAGCAGAGCTCTGAAAACACTGCAGCTTGTGGATTGATTACAGATTGCTTCTGCAGCATAAGCTCCAGGAGAAGCCAGTAGCACCAGAAGCTCTGGGAACGCCAAGCCTGCCCAGTGCCCTCCTGCATTTGAGGCCCATAAAAGGACTGGGTGTTGCTGGGGACTGTTGCTGCTCCGTGCAGCAAACCGGTTCTGTGGAGGGGTGCAGAGGAGAAGCTCACTGCAAAATGAGTGTCATTGCTTGCAGTGTGCTTATGGCTCCTTGCACTCCTCCCTCACCAGCGCACCCAGCCCCAAGCTGAGTCTGTGAGCATCTCCACAACCCTGGAACACCTAAAGGCCTGTAAAAAAGTTGATCATTTTGCCAAACCAACAAATCAGCGAATGATGCGATCTCTTCTCCGTGCCTTGCAGATGCACCTCTGGGAACGGCTTCACAGACTCCACTTCAAAAAGCTCTCTCAGTATTTTTTCCAAGCAACAACAGCAGTTTGCACCTGCCAACCAGCTGAATTACAGGAAGTTATCAAAAAACTTCATGCCACCTCTAAACATCCCTATAATTTTGCCATAATTTCCGATTTTGTTCCATGCTCTGCTCAACATCTGCCAAACAGGAGTATTTTGGTGGCATGAGGTAGAAGGGCTCCCTGTGCATGAACTTTCTTTTTCCTTCCATCAGAGGATGAAGAGGTATGGGTGTAGACATTACAAAAGGTGAACCCTCAAGTTCTGTTCTTCCTTTTCAAGTAAAACTCAGACAAATGGAGTAGCTGGGTGCCCAATAGTAAGTGGGAAGGATGACATTTTGATGCCCAGAGATGGGCATCACCAACACACGTTTTCAGTCACAGATTCGGGACAGAGGTAGAAATGTCAAAACCATCAAAGAAAGGGTTATTTTATATTCCTTTTCAGTGCTGACAGTCGGGTTTGACAAATCTAACCCTTGACTACATCTGCTGATAGCACAGCTGTATTTCCACAGGAAAATGGAGCTAATGCTTCAGCCACCACCTACTTTCCAAAAATAATTGTCCTTTTTACTGAAGATTTGAAGGGAAGCTATTGGTGCTGCACCTTCAGACACAAAGACCCTTCTTATTAATTGACCACTGTCCCACTGCTAAAGGAGCGGGGCAGGAGTCACTGTAAGCAGTTCTTGGATCTATTGTTCATTACAAGACCATTACAAGCCCAGTGCCATAGCCATGAAGGAAAGAAATTCCTCTATTTCCTCTGCAGGAAAAAATCCTAGCAAGAATTTAAGAGCCAAATCACACAACTTTGCCCCCTTACCCACTATTCAGGAGGATTTCAGAATAAGAGGCCTTGTAAGAGATGAAACTCTACAGAAGCAGTGAAGGGGGAAGAAAAAAATGCTGAAATAATACAGCATATGCCATTTCCTTCTCCTAAATTTAATATACTTCTTACTACTACTTATTCTGAGAGCTGGGGAAGACTTTTTCTCCCTGGAGTTCCTTCCATCAGGCCCAAATCCCCACAGTCAGTTCTTAGAAACGCGCACCTATTTTTTTTTTTCCACGACTATAGTAGTGTATCCTGTGCCAGGATTACAGGGCAATAAACAACTGCAAGCCACTGTGCAGCAGCTGGAGTTGTGGCCGAAGTACCCAGCACATGGAATTTAATGATGCAAACCCAGTTTAAAGCTCAGAGGAGAAGCGGACTGGTCAGTGTGTTGCACACGCTGAAGACACAGCAGTCGGCTCAACTAGTGCTTTTTACTTCTCTATTGTGTTATAAATGGATATTCCTCTAAAGAATGATCAAAAGCAGAGGCCCCTCTCCTCTCTCCTCCACAGAGAGTCCTCCGTGTTTCAGTCCCCAGCGCTGCGATCGCGGCTGGCTCTGCAGGCCCCATCTCCTGCCCGCTTTGCTACGTGTGTGACAGCACTTCCAGCTGCACTCCGAAAGGAGCAGCTGCCTGGTGAGAGAAACCTTCACGCTGGAAAAACAGGTGATAATGAATTCTTCAAGCATATGCAAGTATTAAGCAACGCCTCCATGAATTGGCAGCAGCTGTTTCAAGAACCCTGCCCTGCTTGCCGCAGGTATTTATTTAAAGTATGATACCCGCCCTGATAGAAAGCACATACGTAGACATATGCGGGTACTGCCCAAGAGTCCCTGCAGGCTTCTGAACCAGCCCATGCCAGCAATTGGTTTAGTAATTTCAAAGCTACCCAATGTGAAGCTTGCCCTCGTGTAAACAGAAACAAAAAGAAAGGAAAAGAGCTAGAGAGAAACAACAGGATCTAATTTCCTTGTCATTTTATGGACAGATCCTTAAAGAGAAAGTCATGTAGCTGTTCAGACTTTCAACACTTCTGCTATCCTTCTTCTGTACATTTTGCTGCCATAATTACATCCCATTACCCCCCACTCTTCAGCCCAGACTCACAACAGGAAGAAACCCACACCCACCTTTTCACAACAACAGAAACACTTCAGGTATTTTCACTTACAATATGCTTTTATCATTTTAACCTCTAAGGAATGTGGCACTGAAACATTTTCACTCCTTATTCTAATTTTTTATGGTAATACTTAGAAAGATTTCATCTCTGCAGACCATTCATTGATGTTGTCTGAAACAGCTCAGCATTTCTTCTGCTCTGCTCTTTCCTCTTAGCAGTTACAGCTGTAGCTGCCTCCTCCAGTATGGAAAAGAGAGGGACAGTGTGCGAGAGAGTTGCTGAGGTTACAGAGGAAGCAGTGACATGACTAGGTAAAGGGAAAGCACATCAAACAGAGTTCAGACAGCAAAGTAGAAACTCACACACACACACACACAAAAAGAGGGCTTAAATTCATTACAGCAGTTCCTGCTAGGTTTGGAAACTAAACAACTCTTAGGCTCCACAAGAGCTCCAGCTAAGAATTCACATCATCTGAAACAACTCTGTGTCATTAGAAACACTGAATAACGCAGTGATCAAAGGCACTGCCAATACAATTATATTACACGGGAGGATAAGAGGGAGGCCTGGACAACTAACAGTATGAGTAATTGGGTTAAATTCTAGGCTTGCTTTTAAATACTGCAATCCACCATGTGAATGCTGCAGGTTATCATTTAACTGGGTCACCAAAACTCAGGCAAAAGACTACTAACTTAAGGCTAGGAAGTGCTATTTGTTTGCCTAACTTCAGGCTACAAGATACAAACACTGGGAAGCGTAAGCAAATCCACACAGGTAAGGGCAGGAATCTGGACCAGCAGATGGAACAGGTAAGGATTGTGCTTCTCAGTTTTTAGGACCCCTCTACCCTTACAACTTTTTTTTTCTAATTTCTTCCACATAGTCCGGATTTAGAAGCAACAGAAATTTAATAGAAATTTAAGAACAGAGTAAGTGCCACCCTCTCTGAAACAGCCCAGACAATGGGTATCCGCCTTGCAAATTCCATCCCTATCAAGCCCCAGGGTCCTGACAACCATTTCACATAGTAATTTAAAGTAAATACCTTTCAGAAGGTAATCCTGCCACAGCCATGTCTTGGAGTTCATTGAGGTCAAGGTTCTTAGGCTCAGTTAATGCAAGCGGTGACAGCTTTCTTTTGGCATCCTGAAGTGAGCTTTCCTGTCCTGAATTCATCTTGCTCGGCTGATTTTCAGCAACAGTGAGACGTGTACATGCAGAATGTTCACGCTGCTCCATCACAGGAATGGTTGGAGAGTGATTTCTGTACAGGTCTGGCTCCTGCTCTTCAGTGCTTGTGTTTATAGCTAAGTCATCTTCACCAGTGACTAACATCCTTGCAGTACCAGTTTCAGGGATGTCTCCAGTTTGGTTGTTACCTGTCTTTGCTGCACCTAACACTGTGTCACTGTTCTCTTTAACATCTTCCTCAGTCATCTTGCTCGATTCTACTTCGGAGTCAGTTTGCAAGCAGTCATCCTGGCTTACTTCATTTTTTAAGTAATCTATTAACCCGTGCATGGTCACTTCCTTTTCTTGCTGTGCATCTTGTAAATTTTCCAATGTTTCCAAGCATTTGCTATTTACTGTATCATCCTGTGTCATCTGCATGTCATCCTGAGACCTAGTGTCATGCATAAAATTACTGCAAAAGTGCTTCTCCTGATTTTCCCCAGGTGACACAGTAAAATTGTCTGGCAATTTTTCATGATTATAAGATCCTCCCGGGACAAGTGTTGAAGCTGCCGTGTCAGAGAAGCTCTCGGCAACGTCTGGATCACCATACTCACTTTTCTCCTGTTCATTTGGCTTAGGATCCTGACACTGTTCAGCAGGAAGACTTATATCCTCTTCAGATGAACCTGGTTCTGCATTACACTCTGTAATTAAGTTATTTCCCTCTGTGGTAGCAGCATCTTCCAAGTCACTCTTCTGTACGTTGTCTGTGGAGATCACAGCTACAGTGGGTTGTTGCTTACTGTCAGAATATGCAGGGAAGTTCTCAGCTGCTGCCTCATTGAACGAAGCCGGTCCTTGCTTCTTTATCTCTAAGCTTATTAGCGATTCAGGATCAACGCCACTAGCACACATCCCTTCTTTTCTTTCCATCTCCCTGCTCTCTGGATGCTCAGCGGTTTTGTCTGGCTTTTGCAGATTTTCCAGAGCGCATTCAGCAGGTGCAGTGCCATCCAATCTGGGGACCGCTTCAGAACAGCTACCGGGCTGCTTATTTTTCTCAGAGTCCTGGAGAATTGCTGGTGGCAGCTCGACCACTGTGTTTTCTTGTTGCACAGATTTACCTCGGGCAGCTTTGCAGGAAGTCTCAGTAGCTAAAGACAACTCTTGGCCCTCTGCTTCTGAGGTGCCCTCGGGAGCTCCTTTGCCTGCTTTGTTTGATTCTGAAAAGTTCTCAGCACCTGCCGTGTCCTTGGCCACTGGACTCTGCTTGGAGCCTGCATGGTTTTCAGACAAAAGCTGGGGTAATTCAGCACTCAGTGTGCTGTGGACAGTTTTTTTAAATATCTGGCTGATATGCTCCCTAAAATTTGGCAGGCTGGAGGCAGTGTCCAGAGAGGTGCAAGTCAGAGCCTCATGCTCCTTTCCAGAGTTCTCTGCAGACTGCTCGGAAATACTGATTTCTGCCCTGGTTATGTTATTATTCTCTTTTGAAAGCTCTTCAAATTTTTCTGAATTCTCAGGTTTCTCTAAGATCTTACTGTACTTGTCATCTACGCAGATATTGGTTGCAATTTTCTCATTACAGCCTTCTTGTTTACCAACAGATGAAAGGCTCAGCAGCTTCCCTTCTAGAGTAGGGAGAGCTAACAGAGACTCTGCTGAACTGTCATTTTGCTGTTCTTTGAAGTTTACCTCACTTTTTGTTTCTTTGGATTTAATTGCAGATACCTCTTTCTTCAGCTTTTCAGAATTGAACTGTAATAAGTTTCCAGTAACCTGCCCTGCATTTAAAGTCTCTGGCAGGGCTATACTTCTGTCTCCATTGCCCTGAAAACTTTGGTCTGGAACATCTTTTTCATTCACTCCTGTACTCCCGACAGAGCCATTTTCTGCATTTGCTGGTTTACCCATGCTTCCTCCTGGCGAAGGACTTAAGGGCACAGACACCTGAGAACCTGCAGCAATCTGCAAATTAGAGTTACCTTCTAAGCTATTTTGGCATGCTACAACTTCCAGCTCATTATTTAGTAATTCCCCCCCAGTACCATTGTTCGTATTGTTTCCAGGTTGCTGGCTTGGGTGGCTGAGTGAGGAGGTCTGTGTGGAGGGGGTTGTAAAATTTTCTTCATGATAACCAGGCTCTCCTGGTGTCTTTTGAATGCAGCTGGATTTATATGACTGATCAGTGGGAATTACTGCCCCGTGTGCCTGTAACAGTGAAGGAGATCCTTGTGCCCCTCGACTTTTATCACTTCGCATGTTGCTTGTTTCTGTGACAGAAGCACTGTCCTCACAACTTATCTCCATGTTTCCATCTTTCTGGGTGATTTCCCCATCAGCAGTCAGGCCTTCAAACTCTTCCAAGTTTTTTGCCATTAATGGTGTTTTCCTTTGAGTTTCTGGACAAGATATTTGAGGATCATTTTTCTCAGAATTATCAGAAGCATGTGCTATTTTTGTATTGCTTGGCAAAGCCTGCAATATGTTAGTGGCACTTGCTGAATTCTGCGTCCCTGGAAGAGCGTTTATAGCAGCAGCAGCAGCAGCAGCAGGGCTTTCACCAGTATTATCCTTTATCCTGCATATGCTGCCTGGCTGTTCATTCTTGTCAGATTCTTTAGAAAACGTATCGCTATGACATGCTGCTTCATGCTGACTAGCTGAGATCAAAGAATTATTACCCTGCTCTGACTTGTTTGGGTTTTGCTTACACCGGCAGTTTTCTTCTGCCTTGAGATCAGTTTTGTTTTGCTCCTTGCAATCCTGCAAATTAAACATGGTCACACCAGAAATTTTTTGCCCGTGTTTGCTGTTGCACACATCTTCTGACACCAGGGCATCGCTTTTATCCTTGTCCTTTTCTTTTGCTGTTTCAGAGTCACGTTGGATCAATGCTGCATCTAGCACAGAAGAGTCTTTATTAGGATAGTTTGAGATGTTGAGAGATATTTCTGGTATGTTGCTGTGATTATTTAGGTCCAATGGCCATTCAGGTTTTTGAGCACTTTCTTTGTCTTCCTGATCATCTGCTCCTGTGACAGCTGTCAAACTGCTTTGCTGCTTCTGTTGTTCAAGTCCTGTATTTGAAATCCAGCCACTGTCACCAGCAACAGACACTGACTTCTCCAGTGGATCTACTTGAGGAAGAGCAGTTGGAACATCTGCATTTCCCCCTGGTTCTCCTACAGTGCACTCCAGGGGTTCCAAAGAGTTGCATGTCTCACTTTCAGAGGGGCAATTCTTTCCACTGGTAGGGCTGTCACCCTCTACCTCCACATTAGCTTGCTGAGGAGTGAGTCCTGAAGTACCGACTACAGCTTGGGAGGTTTCTGAACAAGCCATCTGCATATTTCTGTGACTTTCTGCAGGCACTTGCTCCAGCTGAGCTTGCATCAGCACATCCCCTTTGCATTCGCTTTTCAGTGCCCAGTCTTTGTCCTCTGTGGAACTCTTCACCGTAGTTTGGTTCTTCTCCTGTTGCATAGTCTGATTTTCTTTACCATCCATGGCACTGCTTTGTGCAGCTACAGATCCTTGCTCTGGATCACTCTGAGGGACTTCAGTGATGTGACCGATCTGTTCTTTGGTTTCTGAAACCCATGAGGCCTCAGTACGTATAGACACATAATCCATCCTCTCTGCCAACACATTTATGCCTGGGAGCTCGAGTTTTGACTTGGACATTTTTGCCCTTTCTTCTGACTTACTATAACTCTCAGTTTTTTCTTGACTTTCAGTTCTGCATTCACATTCCAACACAGTTTCTCTAGCAAAAGCCTTTTCCCAGGACTCATCCTGCTTACTCTGCTTAATAGTATTGTTCTTAGAGTGGAGGGGCAGTGAACTGTGTGCAGAAGCTAAACAAACCTTTTCAGTCCCATTACAGACTGGCTGCCCCAAACTTTTGTCTTCTGCCTCAGTGTTCAAGCAATCAAAACTCAGAGGGCATTCCTCCCTTGGAAACTGTGGTGAAGCCATGATCTTATTCTCCAGGTCATCTGTGGCAGCTATTTTCTCCTTACTCATTTGTTGTTCAGGTTTATAAACAAGAGAGTGTGAATTGTCTTTGGGCAAGTTAAAGTTACAGCCTGAATTTAGAGGCTTTCCACTAACTTCTTCCCCTTGGTCACCTGCTGAATTCTTTTCACAAAGACTGAATTCTTCAGGATTGTGTCCCAAGTGGGTATTTTCTGCATCCTGGTCAGTAGCATTTCTGCCACTAACAGAGTTCAGTAGTTGTTTTTCTGCCCCACTTGACCCCTCAGGTAATTCAGCGTGTTCTGCCACTTGCGCATCCTCTGTTCTCATTTCATTATTTTCTCCTGTTAGACTCGCCTCGATTTCTTTTTGATTTGGCTCTGTGGATCTGCTCAGAGAAGTACTTAATGCATATGCCTCCATTAATAATCTTTCATCTAGCAGGGCGTTTTCCTTGGTGGGATTGATAACGCTTTCTGTTTCAGAAAGTGTGGTGCTTTCTCTAGACACATCATCTTTTATAATTCCCTTGCTACTGGCTTCATCTTTTGGGCTTTGAGTTGTGACAGCTGATTTTTGTTCTTCTTTTTGCTTAAATGATAAAGGCATACTGAAATGCTCCACACTAACAAGCTCTTCCTCCTTTTGAAGCTCTCTTTGAAAAGTGGGTTCGTTTTTTTCAGAGGCTGTTTTCACTGCTTCACTCTGCTTTGGATCTCGAGAATCATTTCCAGGCACATATTCCCTTGAAGGTTCTTCAGGGTTTGGTACCAGGAAGAGATTTGGAGGGTTAGAAGGCAACTCTGACATTAAAGTACAGGTGTCTGATTGCTCCTTTTTGCTCACAGATAGAGCTAGATTTGCCTCATCCCCTCTAGCTGTTGTTACAGCCCCCATCTGTAGATTACAGACTTCACTCATCTCAGTGAAACCCTGAGCAGTCACAATTGCTCCAAATTTTTCACTGTCTGAGCCTCCTGTTGCTGGATAATTTAGGATTAAGGTTTCCTTTTTCATTAGCAGACCCTCTCCACCATCTGTGTTCTGTCTACCTTGCTGCATTACAGTCTGTGGCTGACCTACTTCCAAAACTCCTTGCTCCTGCTTGGCCTCCTGAGCAGTAAAACAATCTGCTGCCTCTTTGTCCTGGGGAAATGTGCTGACATGTGGTTCCCTCATGCCACCCAGCTGTTCACTCTGCCCGAGCGATCCTAATTCACTCAGATTCACTTGTGGGACTCCTCGCAGTTCTGCAGTTGCCGCAGGGCTGGGTTCCAGGTTTGGGTTTCTGGGATTGTTCTCACTGTCTCTCCGAGAAGCGGCAGCAGCATTGTCACATTTTGGGCTCCTGTCCACATAGGCGGCATGTCCTTCTTCTTTGTCATTCACTGGACTTGGTGATGGCACTGCTTGGTTGTAATTTGAGGTTGGTAACTTGTCATTGCTGCTTGTAAGATCTGCTGTGGCATTTTCTGTGGCACAGTGTGCAAAAGGTACCGAGATAGGCAGGCGGCTCTCTCTTGCTCCTGCAGCCTGCGTTAAGAAATCAGAGCCTGCTTGTCCTCCGTGTTCGTGCAAGATCGTGTTCTGTCCTGTCACCTCTGCAGACACCATGCTTGAATTGGATAAATCTTCAGCACTGTAGCTACTGATGCCTTCCTTACCGATGCTGCCAACAACGGAAATGTTTATTTGTTTCATGTCAATAAAGAAGAAAAGAATATGAAGCAAATGAAGCAAAGAATAAAACCAATTTGTGCCGTTGATGTTGCAAAGCCATGCGGTACATGCACTGAGCTGATAATCTGCTTTCAGGAGCTAAACCATCAGACACATTACAGTGATTTAACTGCTCATTACTCTGGAAATTATGTCCCCAGTCTTCCCTGGTAGTCACCATGCTCACAGCATGCGATTTAACCATTCCAAAGTCTTAGTTAAGTGTGGGGAGAGGAGACACACATCTAACAGACCAAGAGAGCAGCATGGGAAAAAGTAAAAAAAACCCACAAACTAAAACAAACAACAACAACAACAAAACCACCACCAAATTAAAAAAAAAAAAAAAAAAAAAAAAAGGAAAAAAAGGGGGAAAAAAAAAAAAAAGGAAAAAAAAAAAAAAAAGAAAAAAAC
>WUAM01000254.1:567318-592825 GCA_024336885.1 Actenoides hombroni | reverse complement strand
AATTGTATAAAAGCAAAACCGCAGAGATAACATGGTTGGGAAATAATTTTTTTATTGTCTGGTGCAAGTTTTAAAGAGAGAGCAGGTTTTAGTCGCTCCTCCCCCCCCCCCCCCCCGCTGCAGGTACAGTAACTGAGCAGTAAATTAGATTTTTCAGTCTTTCATAATTGGAGAACCATTGTTTCTCCCTTGTTTGGAAAAATTGTACCAACACAGATAAAAATTAGATAATGAGCAAATATTTCTTTAACAACCAGAACTTTTCAGTCAAATTGGCAAAAACTGATCAACAAAACTGCTGATTATGGGACAGTTACAAATTGGTATCTGACATATTGGGACAAAGGTTGAACTCCAGGTGACAGTTAAGATCTGAAGAGTTACACTAATGCTTGGTTTTGTCACATTGCAAGGAAACTGAATTTTAATAAACAACTTGTGCAGCAATCACGTTATTCAGTGCCTGCCCCTTGCTGAGAGTGGCTGGAGTACAGCAGCTTAGAGAGGGAGATGACCATATTGACCACATCTTGGTTTTCTGCCCAAACATCATGACCACTTAATTAGTGGGATGTAATTATGCCATGATCAGATGAGAAAGGCAGACTCTTCCCTTAAGGGAGATTCCATATAGAATTTTGCAATTACAGTAGGATTTTTTTCTTTAAGCAGTAGAGGTGTAATTTGCTATTGCTTCTGGCTTGATTTATTTGTCTCTTGCAGGAGTAGAGACTTAAGTTCATGCCTTTTCTGATTAAAAATCCTCAAAGGGGCAGGAATGCAAAAATTAACATTTGGTGGAAGCCTTATTTAATCTGCTTCTTACAAATACAAGAATCAAAGCAAAGTGGGATATAGTAACAACAGTATTTGAAAAATTCTGGTTACAACTTAAATTCTGTTGTAAGTACCTACAACCTTTTCTTAAAGAAAAAGGGTTGTTTTCCCTCCTAAGAAATATCTACTGAAATGACTCTGGCTGTGAACATAAAAATAACCACTGGAGAGTGTGTGTGTATATATTTATAGTCACCATCTTTTTCTTGGTTTAGCATTCTTCACAGACTACACAACTTCCTCTCAGCTACAGCAAGAACAAGTCAAACCTTCAAGCATCATTGTTCATGTTTATGACCCTTCTAATCCACTGAGAACATTAAACTGTTTCTCTTCAGATCCTTGTATTGTCAACATAAGTGTCTTTTCAACAAAGTGCTGCTATGTTTGAGTCTTAGTCTGTTAGAACCTACGTAGCAGGAGTCTG
The DNA here is from genome assembly GCA_024336885.1 of Actenoides hombroni. Lineage (NCBI taxonomy): Eukaryota > Metazoa > Chordata > Aves > Coraciiformes > Alcedinidae > Actenoides > Actenoides hombroni. The sequence goes on along the minus strand of WUAM01000254.1, from coordinate 591,561 downwards.
AGCTGGGCTAAATGAAGCATAGCTACGTAACCAGCTTCATGGTTCTTCTTAACCTCATCTTTCCATCTATGTGATCTGTGTTCAGTAGGCAAAGGAATATTCATAGTTATCCTTGTAACTCCACCAGTCTTGCTGCACCTTCTTATTTTCCTTTCCTGACAGTTGGCTGAAGGCCTGATAAGCACCTTGGCTGTTTTCTTAAGGATGGCAGGTGTATGAAATATAGCAAAGGAGAGAGAGAATAAAGTTGATCATCTTGGGGAAAATAATCTTCATCACATAATTTGAAATTTTCAGTCAATATAATTTAGGTAAAGCAGCTTTCTGATGCGTGGTTCTTAGCAGCCTAACAATAAAACACCTGAGAAGCTGCTGTTAGATTTCTATGAAGTACTCTATTGCAAAAGTTGTCTCCAAGCTGAGTTCTAAACTCTGTTGTGCTCCCCAGCCAATAGTGTTTGCTTGCCTAGTAATTTCTAACTAACACAGAATTGCCTAGATTGGAAAAGCCCTTTAAGACCATTGAGTCAAATCATCAGCCTAACACTGACAAGTCCTCAACTAAACCACATCCCTCAGCACTACATCTACACGACTCTGTAATACTTCCAGGGATGTGGACTTCATCACTACCCTGGGCAAGACATTCCAGTGCCTGACAACCCTTTCAAGTAAAGAAATTCTTCCTAATATCGAATCTAAAATTCCCTTGGAGAAACTTGAGGCCATTTCCTCTTGTCCTATTGCTTGATTGAACAGACTGACACCCATGTCTCTACAACCTCCTTTCAGGTAGTTGCAGAGAGCAATTATGCTCCTTAGCTGTGGAAAATGTAGGTCCAATATTTTCACATTATTTCTAAATGGAGAAATGTAGTGAATAAATATAGATGTTCTTTATAAATATAAAATATTGTTCCTTTTGGTCTGAAGCCATAAATGTACCTTTCCCATTAGAAATGGTGGAGGCTTTAGAGATGTGAAGAAAGTTTTAACCATTCATTCCGAAGAGGAGTAGTCTTGCAACTTCCTTTTCACTATGCTTTCAAATTAAGAGCTCTGTCACAACTTTGAATTTTTATTTTTCTTTCATCCCCCCTTCTTCATTCACAGGGAAGACGAGATAATTATTCATTGCAGTGAGAAGTGTCCCAGAATTTGCTGCATTTGCATAAATGGATGTATAATTCTCTGGAAAGAGACAATGTTCTTTTTGTGTAAACTCAGACAAATACTTGGCATTACTCACCATGGAATATTGGAGCAGTAGTAATTATCTTTGGAAGTAAGCATTAATGAATATGGAGACTGGAGGTATGCTAAAACTACGTAAGCATCAGTAATGGGCATGCTGGCCTGTAGCCAACTGCCCTGTTGTGAGTGAACGTTGACTGAAAGGATGTGGAACGGTCCTGCTGCCCTGTGCACTCTTGATTTGTAGTGGATGAAATGGAAGGAAAAACGAAAGAGGATAATAATTTAGAGTGCAGAAGTGGTGGACGTGACATAGTCAAAGAAAAGCCCATGCAGGGTAACAGCATGGCTCATTAAAATGCTATAGGCAAAATTATTGTGCGGAGAATTGGGAATGTATTTTTGTTCCCAACTGAATATAAACAATGGAATGTGTACAGATGTTACTGCGTTATTTAAAAAGTATGTAAACACACAGTAAGAGCACCAGAGCTCAGAGGAATTTGCCCAGTTATCATCTGTGGGAATGAAGACTGAAGGCTGGGAAGCTGCTAATGTGCCCAGTGCATTCTCTGCTGATCCTCATAATACAGGGATCTGAAAGAAGAACTGTGCCAAGTATTAGAGCCATCATTTCATGTAGGCATAAGGAAGTTGAAATATGGGAAAAATTGTAATGCAGAATAGTAGGTGCAGAATGTGCAGTAGTCAGATTCGTTTGTAACAATTAGATGGAGAGATCCTAAGCAGGAACACAGCGTGATGCTTCAGACAAACAAATAAGACTCTTGAGAAGTTACAGCAATAGCTCTGGCAAGTGTGCATGTGTTACCCCTCTTGCACATTTCACATGGGAAAACAAAGAATAAAAAAAGATAACCACATGTTGAAATATATGCTTAAAGAGAAATGGACAATAACATAGATGTGGAATAACCAGCTTTGTTGGCCTGTTTACTTATTCAGAAAACAAAGAAGAAGAAAGGACAAAGCAAAATATATAGAAATAACTTATGTGTGACTGACTTTGAAATTCCCTCTTCAACTGTGGGGCAAAATATGTGCTGCTAGCATTTCAATTCAGCAGCAGTTTTCACCTTCAAAGAGCTTTACAATTACTTGGTAACTTTGACTTTTCTGTAATGATGAGAAAGGCTGTGAAAGATGACAGCTCTCCTCTTCAGAACTCTGAGTGGCAAGAATTAAAAACCTGAGTTGAAATTATTACGTATTAGAAAACCCAGGCTATTCAAGCTTTAGAAGATTTTGTGCTGATGTTTCCAGTAATAGAGAACTCCTGGTTTTCACATCCTCCACCCACCCCTTTAAAATGAAAGCCAAGATGTCCTGGTAACAGCATAACCTTGGTAGATGGGAGACCATGATAAAAACCAGTTATGAAAGTCGGTAATAATCCTGTAACATACAGTCACTTTGGGAGCAGGTCGCCGACTCAACTGCACAAGCCCCTGGAGCAGCACAAAGAAGGCTGGGCTGCAGAGCTGGTATGATGGGCTCACGATCATAGAATTGTTCAGTTTGCAAAAAACCTTCCAGATCATCAAGTCCAACTGCTAACCCGGCACAGCCAAGTCCACCACTAAACCATGTCCCTCAGCACCACGCTCTATCCATCTTTTAAATACCTCCAGGGATGGTGACTCAACCACTTCCCTGGGCATCCTGTTTTTCTAGATTGATTCTTTTTCAATTTAAACACACTTCCCGTGAAGCTTTGCTTTTCCAGGAAAATGCATCTTAATGCAGCTTATATTTAATTCAGCATAAGCCCAGCAAGCTGTGCCACTGACAGAGACCCTTGTTTGGAAGCAAGCTTTGTCATCCTAATAGGGCAGGGCACAAATCTAAACTCTCTCAACAGTTTGTGTACTGTTACAGCAAAGCAGAACATGGTTAGTATATATAAAATCACTATTAAATACACTGCTGATCCTAGCCTTGTTTTATCCAAGCATTATCTTTGCTCATTTCTACTAAATTTAGATTATATTTTCCTCAGAGGCTAGTCCTTACAAGACAGATTGGGTATTTACTTTATTCTCTAAGTGCCTACTACATTCTTCATAGTAGCACATTTATTCCACAGATCTTCCCTGTTATTAAATGAGTTCTAAACTTAGCTCAAGCTCTCCTATCTTTAATGCAAACCATGTGTACGGCTTCCAGATGACTCAGCTGAGAGCTAGAGCTGGGCAATGGTGTTGTCTGATAAACACATAAACAAAAACAAGAGCTCGTGTCAGTTGGTATTGAGTAGAACACCACCCACAGAGCTACTTTCATTGTGCTAGAGTTGGAAGGAAAGGCTGCACGCAAAGGGGGTCAAATACAGGCACCTTCTCTAACACATAGATTGATAGCAAAGGAAAAAGTCAAAGAAAACAGATTTTTGTTATTATTTCTTTTTCCACAACTTGCTGAAAAGTTAAAAGTAGCTGCCTTGCAAATTTGCAGTCAGGGTCAGAAAAAAACAAAAGCCAGAAGCACACACATAAGAAAAAGAACAGCCAAGCCTGATGCTGACATTTTGAAATGCAAACCATGCAAACCAGTTTCGTCACCCACTACCTACTGTGTGCCTTGGTTTGGTGGTATAAGGATGACTTTATTTGCATTGGGAACTTCTGACTGAAAATGAACATATTTAAATGTTCTAGTGGCTGTATGAATGTTTGCTATTCATTAAGTGGTATTTTAAAATAGCTGTTCAGCAGCTTAAGTAGCTTTTAAGATTTTGTTATTACTTCTTGCTATTTCTCTGTTGATAGTGACTTCTAAAGGGATTAGGATTTCTAGTATTTAATTTGTTTTGCTTTGGGTTTTGGGGTTGATTTGGGTGGGGAAGGCGTGTTTTGGTTTGCTTTTTTTACAGCCTGAAAAGGACTTTTCTTATTAGGAAAGAAGAGCTTTTTATTACATTTCTTAGTATATTCAATTACTTTGCAGTAAGATCTTACCAACCTCAGGAGGACTTTCTAAAACTTCCTAAGAGAAAGTTGTACACAATGGAAAAGAAATTCCCATTACTTACTTATAGGAGTTAACATATTTTCCTCTTCCCAACCCCTGAAAAAAATCAGGGATCAAATCTTGGGCTAACAATACAACTATCAAATCTTGGGCTAACAATACAACTTGGCCAGAACAACCCAAGAATTATTATTCAGAGAGCAACCACCCACACAGTGCCCTGATGCTATGTAGCAGTGTTGCTGCCAAAGAAACAACCAAACAAAAAGTTGCCTTCAATTACCATTAATGACATTTAAATAGGATTGTAACAGGGAGTAGAAGATAAATGTGGGGTAAGTGGCCTGTGAAACCATTTTCTGTAAGGTTTGCTCTAGGCTAGAAGGGAAGGAAAATGCAATCACACTGTCACACTCACCTGATTTTCTGCACTACTGTTCTCATTGCCCATTTTGATGTTGACGTCCAGTATCACACAGCAATTAAAGAAAGATCACTGGAAGAAAAGAAAAATCTCCTAAGTCTTCAATAAGAAAAAAAGCCAACAAACAAACCAAAGCAAAAACCGCAACCCAAAACAACAACAACAACAACAACAACAAAATATGGAAATTTTGGAGGAATTATCTCAGTCATCCTATCAGATGCCTCTCCTGACATTCAGGCTTTACAATTAAATCATAAATCAGGGGAAAGTAGGTGCTAATGCTCTTATTTTGTAATGACCTGCTGTCTTCCCTACACTGGCTCCACTTATGCTGAGAGAGAGATGTTCCTTGAAGCTCAGCTTTGTTACTCTCCTTCTGGATTATCCCATGTTGTTTGAGCAGAAAGGCATCTTCCTTGCCAAAGTTACTTTGGATGGAAAACCCATAGCAAAACCTTGTTGTTTTAACTGTATTCAAACCACTTGTATTTCTTCGAGCTCCTGGACTGAGCTGCATGCTCACATTGTCAGAACCACAACATTAAACCTGACTGTTCCTGTAACAGAAACAACTTTCCATATATGCACTTGGCTTTAAAAAAGAGTAAACAGCTTTTTTTATATCCTTATCACTGGAGTTGTACACTGCTTTTCTTAGGCATTATTCTGCTCACAGCATTATGATCTAAACACGTTTTCTTTGCACTTAACAGGATCTGCCCATTTTAATTGCTATTGGTTTTATGTTAGTTCAACACTAATTATTTAATTTCAAAAAAATCCTCTGAGCATTAGCACTGTAACCAGCAGCTCTAGAATTAGTGGCTCCCCAGGCATCATTCATTTCTCCGTTTTTTTGGAAAGGATACTCAATGGTAAAAGTATGGAGTAGAGACTCACTTAGAGACATTTACTTCTTGCTCTATACATTTCAAGGCTCGGGCATTTAAATTCACTGTATTTATTTTATTACTGGGTAGATGAAAATTTCACTCTTCAATTTTTAATTTTTTTTTTTCTGAAAGAATGTGAGATTGGTCTGAGGCATATGTCAAGAAAAATTCCATTAAAGTCAGGCTGTAGTGGAAAGATTGCATTTTGTTAGCCAAGGAAACCCTATAAGCTTTTAAGGAATGTTATTACTTATTGCTACATTACACTTTTTTAAACTTGAAAGATTATTTTTCTTCATGGAAGGCTTGGAGAGAGAGAGAGAAGTTCGGTATTGTGCTTTTAAGCTATGCTCTGTTTAAACTTGCGTGTCTTCAGGGGATATACTGGTGCTTGAACTTGCTCCTGTTGAAATCTCTGGGGCCAGGATTGCACTTTTAGTGATTAATTAGCAACACTAGGTTTTATCTGCTGAGGTTACTGCCACATCCTCTACTGTTTTAAAATAGTACTGAACTAAATTAAAGACTGTATCTAATATTTTCAAAATCACTATTCCCCAAGTATGAAGTACTCCATCCTGAAGTAGTATGCACAACCAAATCTTTTTAGGCCCAGCTCAGTGAAATGTTCCCAGATAACAGATTACCATTATGATATTTTAAGTATGTATTGATATAACAAAATATTCTCACACTGCTAGAGCAGCTAACAAAGGTTTCAATGCACAGGAGAGAAATATTAAGTCTTATATAGCAATTTGCTTCTCTCAACAGCCAGCACATTTCCCTAGGAGTGAATAAACTGGCATTTCTGTGCCACCGACCTAATGAGCTTTTCTCTTCCCTACTCTTTTTCTGTTTCCACAGACATCATGTGAAAACACCTGGGAATGTAAAGCTCTCAGAACTGTCCCCTCACAAATAAAAACGTAAGCTGGAGAATGAATGAAACTCTCCAAGTCCCCATGGTTAATTGGGGTGGGGTCTTCTATATCAGTTGTGGAAAATGCAAATTTTGCTTACCAAGTTCTTAAATAGATCAGCCAGAGTATGACATAATGTTACACTATTTATTTTAAATGCACCCCAGTGCATAATACACTCTCAGTGCTTATGCATCAGCTCAGTAATACTGACTGTTAAGAACAGCAGCTGCTAATAGAGGCCAAATTTGTAATATTCAGTTGAAAGAAAAAATGCTTTTTTTTTCTTTTTTTTTTTTTCTTTTTTTTTTTTTTTTAATTAAAATGTACAGGAATCAAAGTGGAAGACTACGAAAGCAGGGCAAACCTGCTAGCTATCCCAAATCTCCACTAACATATCATATCACGCTGTCTACTTAAGCTTTTCTTTCCCTAGAGTATGAAATCTCACAATTATCACAAAATTCTCACATTACCATCTGCTTAATAATGAAGATAAATGTTGTAAATAGAGAATAAAGTCATCACAGATTCTGCAATAATGAGACAAGTGATAGTAATAACGCGTGAATTACATTGCAGAGTAACTAAGATAATATTTCAGATTACGATGTTATTGTAATCATTTTTACATACATTATTTCTCAACCTTTTTCTCAGTGCACAAGCATTACTTAGGTTGCAAACGACAAGTTTATCATATGTATAGAATTTCAAATAAACATTAGAACCATGCTAAAAATCCATTCATTAAATAAACATAGGTTAACCAAAAGATAATCTTTCTCCTCTTTCCATACTATCTTTCACAATTTACATGTCATTATTAAAATTATTTTAACATTACATATCTCAAAATTGCTCACAAGTACCAAATTGGTCTGATCAGCCTATAGAGATGTCTGTACACGTACAGTAAAATAACTGCTTTCCTGAAAGCCAGCAACAGAGAGAGTGTTTAACTTTACACTTACATTCCAGGATTAATCTGGCAGCTTTGGATTCACTGACACTTCTACAGCACGTCTTCAAACCATTCCTTCCATCTTCACCTCACAAATTTTCACCTTATTTTTCTCCTGCTTCTCCTCAGACTGACATGAAATGTAGGCTTGCTTTCAGGGACCCACCTCCATAACCTGCTGAACAACCAACTTGCCTCCACCCCAGGCAAAAAAAGAAAACAAGTTATACTCCCTCCACCCGGGCCTCCCCCTGCTCCTGGGAGACTGCTATGGCTCTGCGTGTCTTGAATTGAGTACTACTGCTTCTCACAAAAGCAACCACAGAGAAAAGGGATTTTTGGTTAAAACATACTTCCTTTCTACTGTTTCTTGGCTTATGGTATAAGCAATGCTTCTTGCGTGACAAAAATTGTTCAGTGAAACAGTATCAAAAAGACATGGAAGTTACATAAGTGTTTTCAAGGGGAAAGGAGTACTGGGGGGGAATATGTATTCAGAATTTTGTTTTCAGGTTTGTTGATGTGTTTAAATTTATCTTTCATTTTCTCCCAGTACTCTTGAAAGCTCTTAGAAATACCTGCTAGCGAATGTTGATGTTCCTGTTCAGGTTATGCTGAAATCATTTCCCATTTAATCATGCTGAAGGGTGGAGACATGACGAAAACCCTTTGAAATGTGATGTTGCAAGAAGTACCAGTTTATGGGCGAGCTAATTGTTATTATTATGTTCATTGTCCGTTCCAGCAATGCTTCCAAAAATGGGTGCTCAGAAAGATAGCTGACAACATAAGACAGTGTATCATTAGTGGCAACTCCAAGTGGTTCACAAGGTTCTGTAAACACCAGTGGTGCTTGTTGGTGTCACACAGAAGAGAAACTGTCAACTCTGGGTTTACTGCACCTTGAGGAGCTGCCAGGCAGCGTTACTGACTCTAGCAAGGAAAATTCGTAGCTGACATGAATAAGAGGCAGGATTTCATAGGGTAGATATATGTTATCTGCTGGCTTTCCTGGAGTTGTTCTCTGTTCCATCAAGTCTTGGCCTACGAACATCTGTCTTGAAAATATTAGGCATGTGAAGAGTTGGAATGAACAGTTGCAAGGTCAGGGGCTACGTGAGTAGCCCTGCCTCTCTAACCTTTATTTTTTTATGAAGTTGGTGATCCAGCAACCCAAGCCTCCAGCGTTATTATACCACCTTAAGCCATTGTTACTGATCAAAGAAGAATTCTGCGGACCAGAAATAAATTACTTGTATTCCCTGAGCTTTTTCAGGTTACAAAGTACACATGAGTGGGTCTGATGACGTGTGGGTAATACAGTATGTCAAGTAAATCTGTGATATACCTCTAAGAGTTCAAGATAGAAATGTCAAGATCTATAGAAAAGCTCAAAAACTGTAACATGTGAAAGTGGTTTCATAACTCCTTTCCTCTGGTCTCCCCAGTCTATTTCAGAATCCAGAAAAGCTGAAGTTCATCAAATCAAAGTTTTGCATGCTCTTCCTTAGAAAAATAAATAGGTCCATTGTAAAACTCATTGCCTATAGAGCAGAAATTATGCAGTGTTTTTTGCTTTGGCTCTCCACCATGAATTTAAGAACAGGGATCCTGTGGGAGGTCAGGAAAACACAGGCCTGGTAATATATCCTCACTTCTGCTAGCCACGTTATTTCCTCAGAAACAGAAATTGAACTCATATTTGGTGCTCTTCCACTTCTAAAGCTAAGGCCAGAAAATGCCACAAAGTGAAGAAGCTGCCTCGCAAAACAATTGTCTGGCACTACCTGTGAGGAAAACGACCTACTGATAGTTGACCATGAGTTCTGATTGTTTATTTTTATCAACACAAGGGCAAAGGAAAACCCCTCTGTTTGGCTAACCTTGTAAAGTCATGCAGACAACTTTCCTACTGCCATGAGTCTTGTGAAATGAGGGGAGCGACTTACATCCTAACAGACAGCAGCCACGCTCTCTGATCTCTGGATCTAGAACAACTCCGTCTGACAACACTGACATTATATATTTGGGTCAGGTTTTTTGACCCAGTTTTGTGTCTAAATGAGGATCCATTCAGGTCCCATCCTAAGCCACAGTAACTGCAAGTTGTTCCCACCTTGCAGATGCTCTGTTCCAATATGAAGTCAAATCAGTTTGCATAAACCACTAACTGTGAGAGCGTTCCTCATCCTCTGATGTCTTGATTTATTTTATTTGATTTTATAATAGAACTGGTGGGAGAAAAAGTACTCACATCCGGCTGCTTTACTGTTATTTGCTGGAATTCTCCTGTGGTTCCTCATCCACTCTTTGTGCTCATCCAGGGAGGGACTGTCTTTTCTTGATCAAAAGAGGATCTAACCCAGGAGGACTGGGAGACTCAAACTAGGGGAAAACAAGAGATCAGACTTAAAGGCAAGCTAAGTAGTGGGTTAATGAGCAAGGCATTTCAGTAAGATCCAAATAATTTGTCATGAGTGATCAAATTTAATCTTGGTATATACAGTATTTGGTAGACTTACCTACCACACACTATTAGATAACGTTAGCTTCTTTCATATTGAATACATGCTACCTTAGGTATTTATACAAGACTATTTAGTTTGAGATGATTTTACTTTATAGTATAAATACTGCCAAAGTAAAACAGAAGGTTTTTATGATCCTTACTTTCACATAATTGATACTACACATAATGCATTGCAAGGCTCTGCTGAAGCCCTGAGCACACCATTCTGCACCAGCTACTCTCGTAGGTAAGAGAAGCAAGGGAGAGTGTTCAGAATTTAGCTCTTCTCTGATCTTGATAGAACTAACACAAAATTGCTCTTAGTTTCTGCATATTACAACAGCAACATAGAGATCTGCAAGAATGACCAACCTGATGATAGTCCCTCAGCCCTTGTTTTCTCACAAATTCTAACAGAGCAAATATCAAGATCAGAGAGGGAAAACATAATCCTATAATGAGGATTAGTAAACATGTAATGATTTAAAAGTGCACAACTTGATGGGAAAGATGTTGCTTAGCAACATCAGCAGCAGGATTTGCTGTAAAATCGTGATGTTGCTTGGCAACAAAATGCTGAGTTGGCCTTTTGTGAGAGTTGTGAAATATTGCTGCCCTTCCCCCAAAGATAACCAGAAATTGCCTGTAGGGACCTCACCACTGAATACAGGGTGGGACTGAGGATTTAAAGGACAGCGAATAAGACAGCTCTTTGACAAAGCCCAGTCTTGGCTGATTTGTTCCACTTAATGTACAAGTGTGAAAGAAAAGAAACAGGGACGTTCTGAGAATCTGCTACTGAAAGACAAAAGAATTTAAAAAAACCTCAACAAAACAGATTAAGAAAGTTAAAAAACATATTCTTCCCATTTCTGGCTGATTTTCAATCAGTTTAACAACCTGGCCTGGAAAATTCTTATCTATGGCACACTCCCATAGCTTCTAATGATGTGAGTGCAGCACTTCAGGGCACTCCTGTGGCACAGATGCCAGTGCCCCATGGAGCTCTCACTGCGTCACCAGAGGTGGGCAGGCTGCAAAACCACAATGTTCATGGAGGTAGCAGAGGGGAATTATTTTGCTGCAGTGTGAAACTTGGCGGGGGGGAAAAATGTGATCCAAAAGTGTTTTGACTATTGGTGGGGTTCAACATCTTCATATAGCTAAGGTACTTGGAAAAGTTTTATTCACACTCACAGTAAAGAAGTACTTGTACATGGTAGTGATAACAGTTACAGAAAGATCTGACCACCTTATTATACACAGTACCTTTAGAAGAAGATTTTAGGAAGCAGTGAGAGACATCAAGTGCTTGTAAGACTTTATTGCCTCATTTTAGCCACTGTACAGACAATCCCTCCTCCCACCTTCAGATCTTTTAAACTTTCATGGCACAAAAGGTGTAGAAGAAGATGAGTTCCTTGGAGATTAAGTACTTTGCCCAAGGTAAAAATCACCAAGTGGCGGAATGAAGATGTCAGCACTGGATTCCTCAGCAAGCTCCAGTTTGCCAGACGATGCTGGCATTTGACTTCATTTTATTCAGAACTCCACCAGGAGGTACCCTTCCTAAAGCAACATGGGAGTTCTAAATAATTTTATTTTACATACTATGTAGAAGTATTTTCCCAGCTGAAAAAAAAGAGAAGTTTGTCATTTCAGTTTTTAACAACTGTCATAATTTTATATAGTTTCATGTAATAATAAAAATTATTCTGGAAATCTTAGGTATGATTCTGTTGCTTAAAAAGAACACCTAGTGTCACACTGGACACCTTAAAGTATTCTGATTGTCCCTTAACTGCATCTCTGGAAGATATGGACCTCAGATAAGTTTTGTGTTTTGTCTTCCAGTCCCATGAGGATGTCATGGCCACCTCAGAGTGTCTATAATGGTGCTCTGTGGATCTGAATAACCTTTCTCTTATGCATTGATCATTAAATGTTTTGAGCACATGTATATTCCCTTTTCTTTGCACTGATGGCAGATGCCAGAGTAATGCAGAGGACCTAGTCTTTAAAAAGTGAGGCCAGAAGTATTTAGTAAAGTATATATAATCCAAAAAATAACATCCAAGTATTGGAGCATTTCTCTTTCCAAACCACATTTATACCAGCAGTTTTTCACCAGATTCCATATGAAGCACTTAAGTCAGGGGGAAGGCTGTTGATCCAGAAGAAATACACAGCTCTGCACAGTGGCACTGACTCCCTCTCTGTCCACATGGAATATCTGGCTATGGAGAGCTGGAAAAAGGCTTCCTATTTAAATTCCAAATGCCACAACCACCTAAGAGGGTGTGGGAGGTACAGGCGAGGCTGACCTACATAGCTCACCTGGCCAATCTGGGCCTATCGTCATGCAGGACTGCAAATTATTTCCTTATTATTACTGCCTGCTTTTTTATAAACAGTCAATTATGATTTATGAAAAATATCTCCCCCATAGTTGTATTATGAGACTTATACAACTGTATGTTTCAGGTCCATAGCCAGCTTGGCAGAGGGCATGTGTTTTCACACTCTAAATGCACACAGTCGCTTGCTCAAAGTTCAGGATCCCTCTTCCTAAACCTCAAAGCTGAGGCAGGAAGAACATTACTCTGACTTGGGGCAAGGTTTTGGAAGCAGTGATGGGAGGTCTGAGGTGAAGGTGGATTTTCAGAACCTGCTGTTTTTCTGTCCCCCAAGCTGGTCTGCCTGCTGTGGTGTCCAGTCACATCACCGGGGGTGGTGGGATACAACTCAGAGAGACAAAAATCTAAGTTATGTCAAGGCAGAAAATGAAACATAAGCAAGGTGTGGACCAGCTGGTTTAACACATCTCTAGAGGCACATATAAAGCACAGGAAGAATGCACTACAAGGTGAATTATTTCTTGCCTCTTTTCATGTCCTTCCCCCTTCAAACTGTTTCTTGCTTTTCTCTCTGTAGCTTTCTTCTGTCCATGCAATCCCTTTTTTCTCCTCCCTTTGACCAAGACACTCAGTGGAAATACAAGGGAGAGCAGACAGTTGCCATAAGGTCCAATTTTCTGATCGCTGATGAGAATGGCAGAGAAGATGCAGGGTGTAAAGCTGCTCAGAAGGTAGGATATTCCTCCCTTCTCCTTCTCCTTCAGCTGTGGAGTCTAAACCAGCTGTCAGCAACTGTCTCTCCCTAATTGCAGATGGCAGCAGTATTTCATCTCCCGCTTTCTTGGCCTGAGGTGTGTGTTGACATGTCAGAGTTGGCAGGTTGCAGCTGCTTTCTGGGCTTCGTGCTAGCACACATGCCCACACACGTGCCTTCATGCCCACACAAATATCACAGGAGAGAAGGACTCGTTCCTGGGCTTCTGGAAAGCCTCCAACACTCAGAGACTGTCCTTGGGCTGAGGGGTGGACGCTTGTTGATTTTTTTGTGCTGGCCCAACAAAGGTACATAACCATGTACACACATGCCCACATACATACACATACATGTATATATTAGACATTACGTCTATATGAATGCATCTATCCTATGCAGGTAATATCCTCATTTTCAGTTAGAGATCATTTAGCCTGAAGCTGTTTTTCATTATCTTATGACAGTTGTTTGATCACTGGGTGAGAATAAATTAGGTTATAAGCTCAGCTACTGAATATTTAGCAGTGAACAATATTCTCACTCCAGATGTGCAGAGTTTTATTGATAATGAGGGAAGGCTATGTAAATAAGTCTCTCAGGAGACTTGCACCTCAAGACAACTTGTTAATAGCCAGACCAAGGTTAGGTTTCAGACTCTAGTCCAAGCAAATATACTAGATCTTTGCAGGACTAACTCTGGGAACTGAGTCAGTGACCGCTAAAATAATTTTGCCTTGCGCAAAAAGACCCCATCATTTTTCAAGGTAATCAGGACCAAAATACTGCCTTAGGCTTACTTGTAAGGGCCAGCCAAGAACACTTTTGCACACAGTAACATCACAGAGGTATCGTTAAAGATATCATAAATAAAGAAGGAAAGAAAACCAGTAAAGATAAAACAACTTTTACGTGCCTTTTTTTTCAAATGATAATAATTGCATATTAATAATGAATGGTTCCTTACTGTCATTACCATTGTTTCATCACTGTTATAACATAATGTTATAAAATTAGTTTACTGAATGGATGTTTAAGATGAATATGAATGTAAATTATAAACCTATTTTCCCCCTTGACTCTCTTTGATTCAACTAATCAGGCATGCAAAGGAAGACTGAGAAGTCAAAGATGGTCCTTAAGGTTTTTATGATGATCTGTTTACAGATGCCTAAACTACATTATCCTACTCCAGACTGGAGCTCTTGATGTTTGCCTTCGTGGCAGTGGCTTTTTAAAAAGATGATCTAATGCCACATTGGTGGGAAATGGTCCTAGTGATCCATGGTGGCTGGTGGAGATAAAGTTAACTAAGCTGCTCGCTGTTGTTACAGATGGCACAAGCCTTCATCCTTTTGACAGACATAAACCTAATCAGCTTCTCCTAATGACAGATTTAAACTCTTATAACATATTGCCTTGTCCAGCTGAGTCTACACTATTTATACTCACGTTATCATTTTCCACTAATATAAACAGTATCCAGTTTCAGAAGCTCACTCTTAGTTTACAGGTGTGTATTTCCATTGGCGTTTCTTCATCGTTAGCGAATACATTAGTCACAGGCTTTACAGTACTGTAACTCAATCTCAATTTAGATTTGGGGAAGGTTCCCTGGAGACTAGTCTCACAAAATAATTGTCATTAGACATAATTAGGCACTATATTTACATTTTTAAGCAGGGACTGTAATACTGAATGAAAATTTGGGGAAAAAATCCTTCAGCAATCATCTGCAAATGGCTGCAATATTTCCTTCCTGAGTCTGCAGTCAGCCTGGTTCTTAAAGATGGGAATTTCCCCTTTCATCTCAGTAAGCTTTTAACACAAAAATCTAATTATGTTTTTTGAACATTGGCTATAGCTATTTTGGTTTTGGTCATTACAACAGACAGAACCTGACAGATGTACAGATTAAATTTGATTTTGCAGTTGTTTTCCATTTATCTACTATTTATCTATTTGTCTACTGTCATTCAGATGGGTTTTTTCATCCCTAAGAAAATAACAAAAGGTAATGAAGTGAATGGAAATAAGCAACATTGCCCTAGTTTTCCTGAAGATGCCCCTATGATGTATATAACCTTAGCACAAAGTGCTACCACTGCAATCCAGTAACTCTTGAGATCTTTTTACCAATAGAAATTGTTTAATAGTGCCACAGTTCAAATATTGTTTGGGGGCTGGGAAGTCTTCATGCAGGGACTAAACATCGCATGTATAACAGTTAATAGATGTTAAGGCTAGCTAATTACAATGCAAGAATATCTCCATACTCAATGCTCCTGACACGTATCACCTTTTGATGAGAACAGCGAAATGAGTTAAGAGTCTATCAGAGAGACTGAAAAAAACCCAAACAAGTAAAGCTTTATTTACACCATGAATTTAAACCTCCTGCACCCATGCATCATGCAGAGATTTTCATGTGGGTTCAATAAAATTGTGCCATGCTCCAAATCTGTGGGTAAAATCAGCTATTCCTCATAAAGAAAGTGGTTAACTATAATTTTCAGTTTACAGTAATAAGTGGTATGGAAACTGTGAGTAACAGACAATGTAACAACTACACATGCAACTTATGCCATCAGTTAATAGTAACTACTGTAGTTTCAATTGTATCAGTATGTTGTATATATAATACACATCCAGAAAGATAAACCCAATCTAAACAAAAGCTTTTTTTGTGAGGATAAGAAACTGGTCAACTGCTCATATTGTGCTAGGCTAATGGTAACAAAAGTGAAAGACACTTTGACTTCACACATAGATTCCTCTGAAGTGTTGGAGAATTCACAGTCTATACCATGCTAAAACCAAAACGGAGCACATTAAAACAAGGCATCTAAGGTTCAAACCTACAAATTTCTTCAGCTGTGCTGTAAAAATGAGGATTTTGATACTCGTGAACTGCTTTTCTGTACTCTCCCCCCCACTGCAGCAATCTTTGTGCTTCTGGCTTCAACTAGGAGTTGCTCATGATGTCAGAGTGTCTTAATATTAAAAATATTTTTTGCTTCTAGAAGATCTAGACACGTCTTCTCTGCCTCTCTTGGAGAATGGGTGAAAATTGACATTGAACCTTAAGTACATAGAAATGCTGTTATTTGGCTGACACTTCATAGAAACATAGAAAATAGGGCTGAGGGACATGTCCCTCCTCTATGTTAGTGTATATCCCCTCCAGAATAGCAAAAATACCTCTATTTTTAATATCTGTTGGAAGGAGCACATTTTGGGAATGGGAGAAAATGTTCTGAAATCATTTACCAAAGAACTCCTTTGCAAGTATTCGCCATTTGGTCTAATTTGATCGATTCCATAGTCAGATCTATTCTGCAGAAACAACTGTAGTGTTGGTTCACTAATAAAGTTTCCTGTTTTCTTTCATTGCCTCTAGGGAGATTATCTCATGGTCCTGCTTTCTTACTTACAATTGTACCGGTCCTGTTTCCTTCTAAAGTATTTCTGTTGCAAATATGGCAATTGTTCATATATATATATATAAATAGTAGTGTGATATCTATCACATTATGTTTTGAAAGCAAGAAGTATTTACACTGTATACCCAGTCAGCTTGCCATGAATCAGCAGATCTTTTCTGATTATTTATATTCAGAAAAGCACATTTCATCCAGATAACAAAATAAATAGTTCTTACCTTTTCTATATGCACAGTCCTATTACAGTCCTACAAAATCCCTCGCAGCACACTGCTGCTTACACATGAAGCAAACAAACATATCTTAATCCATTTGCAAGTACTCAGAGCTGGCTGAGTCTTGGGTTTGACCAAGAACCAAAAGTGCTAGCTGGATCATATGCTTCCTGTGAAACCAGAGAAGTAAATGAGTCTGTCAAGTCCTAACTAGCATTTTATGACAAATTTAATTTGGCAAGAATATATACTTCAGTATTTTGTCAAACTTGCTGAGGCTTGTATATACTGTATATGTATCTTGACCAACTGATATATTTTCATAGTATCCTGCATTCAAGAGCTTCTAATGAAAACATACAAAAATTAAATTAAACTTAGTTTCACTGTGCAATTTTTAGAAGCCAATACTTGAAAAAGATTATGTCAAGAAAAAAACCCCAGAACTATAATCTGTGATGGGTCCACTCTTATGCTATCAGCAGTGCAGCTTTTCAAACCATTATTTTGTGTAGTTGAATGTAGAATAAATGAACTGATTTTAAGCTATTAATTTAGCTTAAAGCTCAGATCATAGATGTAGGGTAAAATTTTATTCTTTTCAGACTTGCTATGGACTTAAGAAGCTTCTATATTCGTTGTTCCACTGGCATCAGAAAACACAAAAGCTGATCTGAAAGTTTTCTGCAGCCTGCATCGTGGCTCCCACCTGCCCTAGAATGAAGGCCCATCTTTCCAGAAAAAAGGTTCCTGGTCAGTATGAAAGTTTGGTTTGACTTCTCTCACTGAAAGAAGCAGCACAGCACCGATTAAAAGCTGCCCAGTATTACAGGACAATCATTCTCTAATACTACCGTAAAATATGATAAATACAAGAGAACTTAAAAGAAAGCTTCAGGTGACAAGAAAGGAATATCCTCAATATTCTTCAAAAATAGCTTCCTCTCATCCATCTGAATGGAAGCTGCCACTGAGGACAGGGACCCTACCACAGCCTGCAGGAGATTTCACAACCTGAACCTTCACAGTGATGTTTCCCGCTCAGCCCCCCTCTGCTGCCTACTCTGGAAGCTTTCCAAACTATGACTTCTAGTTCTATTTCTATCCTGCTCGCTTTCTATCAAGCCTCAAAAAATAACTAGCCAGCAATTTACAATGTGAATTATTTTTTGTCTAAGTGGGAAGCAGTCTGCAGGCATACCTTTGAGTATGAAATGTCACGCTGGAACTGAGAACATTCATTTTTATTTCTTTATTTTTTTTCCATCAGGATGCTTGACCGGCTTTAATCAGGTGCCCTTTCTAATCAGCCCCACAAAACAGCACCCATATGACAATTCAAGCACAACCAGTCATTGACAACTTGCCTTACTGGTAAAATAACCAAGCTATAATATAATTTATACCAGCTTTTCCCCAGACTAGGTTATTTTCCATACCTGGCCCTGGGATTGTCAAAATGCTTGATGAAAAATAGGAACTATTTAATTCTGGAGCATGTACAAAGTGATTACTGATCCCCCTAAGGCAGGGTACCCAAGCCTGGCATTGTCACAGATCTCTGTTTTGAAGATGGATAAATGCATAGATGTAGATGTGGATGCAGATGTAGATATAGATGGCAGGGTACCGAAAACTAAGCCAGTCAGGATTAAATCTTCCATCCATAGGCCCGTCTGACTGTTCTGGCCAACTACCAACCTTTCTACCTTTCTCATTTCCAAAATCCCTTTAAAGTAAGATTCATGGATATATGTATTAGTATTTACTTGATCAGTCTTGGAATCTATAATTAAAATATTTTGACATGAAGGGATGGAGCTTTTTTCTTAACTCCTGCATGTATAGCAGGTTTCTAACCCATCTCTTGGGCTGTGTAAGGAGAAAAAGATCTACACTAGGTAATTAGCAGCATGATCTTGGATAGCTGAATCATGAGAAACAAGCACTCAGTTTTTTGCATAAGATCAGATTTGGTAGGAAATACCAACTTTATAATACAGGCAGAAGCTTATCTGCCATGGTCATCCTGTATCTCTCAATATGATTGTTAGTTTCTGCCTGAAGACAAATCTTTTTAGAGACAGATTACTCAAAAATATAGTTTCCAATACATACCAAAGCATTGAGGTAATACAAACCTCTTTCATTAAAAAAAATGACCAAAGTCTTGCATACTGACAACACATTTCAATATGTCATCAACTTTCAAAATAATAACATAATCAAATTTTTGTTAATCGCGAACTAGTGAGGTATTATTTTAATCTGATTATTTCTCCTAGTGGTTAAGGCTAGAACTGACTTCAATGACCCTGAAGATCTAGAAAAGATTTGTGTCACCAGTGACAACACTGTGTTTTACAGCTTGAAGCAAGCTTCATTATGCATGAAAGGACAAAGCCTGATAGTCAATTCTCACTTAAGAACATAGGCAAACATCCACATAATTTTTCTAGTGACTAGCCAACTAATGTTATCTCTGAAATTCTGCACAAGAAACACACATTCTTGTTGTTACATGGCAACTTCAAATCGACAAGCAATCCTTTCTGAAACAAATCCTTAGAACTATTTCTGAAAAAAAAATAAAATAAATAAGAAGAGTGGAAGAGAGCCATATTTAAAAACTCCAGCATTTGCAAAGAGCTATTCCAGTCTGTAAAGTTGTAACATGTATTTAAAACAGCTCTTTTAGGACATGCACACTTAATGATCAGTCTCTTGGTCTTAGAAAGATACTGACTAAATAGACACGATCCTGTAGACTTTATAGGTTATGTGGACTGTAAAACAAGTTATACTAGAGATCCTGAAACTATAGAACCTCAAAGGAGCCACTGTTTTGGTTGTGGGGTTTGTTTTCTTTTGTTAAGGAGAAAAGTGTCTTTTACTTGTAAGACACTCCCTTTGTCATTTTGCAATGTCTAAAACATAATTAGGAAACTGTTTTGAGTCTAGACATTTTTAAATTTAAAGAACTAATAAAAAAATTACTTACCCAGTTTTCCTCTAGACTAAAAATGAAAATGTACCACTGTCCCTGATTCTTATAACCTTCTGCACTCCTTCACTCCTAGCTGCTCTATGGATCCCCTTTCTCCCTGGATCACATGAAAGTGTTCTATTAATGTGAATTGGCTTATGTTTGAGAACACTATGCTGGATAGCTATGAAGTGTAAGGAATCTGACCCAGGGAGCTGTAGGGCTATGACACATCAGTTCTTCACAGGAATTCTCTGTTGCTGGATGAGAATAACAGGAGATGGGTCCCGTACATGGGGTGCAGGCTGCTGTCGTTGTTCATATACTGTTTATGAAAGCCAGTGAGCCAAGTTCCATGATACACCCATGTAACTGGAATTTTACCCTCTGGCTTGTCACTCCAAGACTGTAACTACTAAGTATCGAGCTGTCTTTCTCACCTGACTAATTTAGTAAGCACAGTTTGGGAAAATGAATCAGTTTAGCATGTGACAAATGTATATAACCACAGCATGGCTGAAAGTGATAGCTGCCTGAAGAAAACCGTTGCAAGTCAGCACTGCTCCACATATTTCATGAGGAATGTTTCACTGGAGCTCAGAATAAACATTCTAAATCTGGGAGTGCTAGTAGGTTACCTGGCAGGAGGGAGAGAAGGAAAAAGAAGTCTCCTGCCTCTGTTCCATTCTTCATCACTTTGGTTCAGTCTTCTCTTGCCTGCACGGTCAGAGAAGAGAGAAAGCAGCTTGTCTCATCTCACAGTGGATAAGATGGAACTTTCAGCTCATTGAATGCAGTAGTTGGAGCATTTCGTATGTGAGCCTTTCAGGAAAAAAACCCATATCACTTCAGTGTAGACTTCTCTTAACTATAAATCCTCAAAGCACGTGTCATTGGAATAGGAAACCCACACCAATCCTGGCAATGAATTTTAAGTACAGCATGTTTTCAGTTATGTGGTACTTCTAGAAAATCCTCCCCTGGAATACATTATTTCAGAAAGGAAAAAAATATTTCTCCCATAATAGGTTGAGAGTTATAGGCCTTTAAACACATATAATAAAGATCTATTCCTGTCAGCACAAGATATGAAGAAACGATTGCTGTGATAGGATTAAACCTATCACATAAGTGCTTAGGTTTGAGTCAATTGTTTGCACGGTGTTGGCAATGTCTAATAGGCACTAACTTCCAGAGATCACTATAAAGCAAAATTAATTCCTAGGAATTTTCTGGAAGTACAGAAATTATTGGCATATTAAAAGTTTAATGTCCAAAAAATTGCCATGCAGTTATGCAAAATATGGGCACAGCTCTACATAGCACTTAACTGGCTTTTTGTTTTACAAAAAGTCTGATGTTGTGCTGCATTTACTTTTAATTCCTTTGTTCCTCCATTAGAAATGTACTGGATGGACCACCAAGGCAGCAGCTGTCTGGCTGTTCTCTGCTCTGAGGTATCATTGATGTATGTATATATTTCCAGCTCCTTCTTGCAGAGCCTTTTTTTTATTTTCCTAGACTCAATTGCTGTTTGATTGTAGGGAAAAAGTGGAAACTTTTGAGCATTTTAGTCTCTGCCAGCATGACTTCCACATGTTGTCTTAGCAACCTGGTGTCAATCTTTCACTTCATGAAACCTTCCAAGTGATTAGAAAGTAAGAGTTCCAGGTTGCCAGTGAGGCAGGGTTTTTTCCCTGCCATCCCACCAGATTGAGCCCCAGGGTTTTTTTTTCAGAGTTCTATTAATAACTGTTGTTTCATATTCCTCCAAACGTAGATTCTTAGATTGGCACAATGTACACAGTGATTTGATGGGCTGCAACCTAATCCACTCTGCTGAAAGAATACCTGGTGCCAGATTTTTACCTCCCACGGGATCATCTGGAAATATGGAAATAAAAGCTTCTGCAAGAACCAAGTAGATGAATTTACACTTCTACATTGTTAAAACAATTTTTTTTTAAGTTAACTACACACATTAAAAGAAATTGCCCTCATCTGTGTTTGCTTGCAGAGCTGGCAACTGAATGGCACGTATCTCAGACATTTTGTTTCTGCTGTTTTCAATTAGTCTGGGCCCCATCTCAGATTGCCAGGATTATCTTTCTGTCAGGAACAGCCATCACTGGGCAACAGATCCTGTGTTGCCTTGTTCTTAGACAATTAATTTCTGGCTTTACCTCTTTATCCTGAATGGTAGCATTTATTTTGGTGTATTCAAGGGAAATGCAAAAAGTTGATACTTTAAAATCATAAGCAACACTGCCCTGGGCCATGACTAAACCATCTTGTTGAAACCAATGTTTTTTTCCATTAAAACCTAGGAAGATCTGCTAGCAGATCAAGGATCTTCACACCAGGAGACCAGCCTTCCAGAACTGGAGAAATGATTACATCTGATACTAAATCAAATGATGGATTCACAGTTGATCAGCTCTAGGTGAGAGCACCTGCATGATGGGCAGCTCCAGAGCTATCTGAGATGCACAGTGACCACTGGTAATTCACTTCCCAGCACCGTAAAAAACCTTATTGCTCTGTATTTGATGACAGTGGAGACTCTCAATTGCCTGCTGAAATACAGTATCCATATGAGCTGCTGCCTATTATGGTATATACAAAGTATGTGTACGATATGTGTGAGATATTAGAAATCAGTTGGAGATCCTCTGCTAAATGCCAGAAATTTTAAGTGCCTTTCTGCACTCTGAGAGGAGGCAAAAGGGGAATGGTGAAATCTGCACACAGTGATTCTCTGCTAATAAGTCTGAAATATTTATTTTAAGATTCCTCTATGTGAGCTTTCTCATTTCAATGAGAATAAGGTTTTTCATACAGGTCTGTATGAGAATCGAATGAACATCAGATGAAAAAAATAGTCTTGGTGAGTAAAACCAATTTGAAAATCTCACAATCCACTGAACACAGTCACTTTTCTTAAGTTACTGTTTTCACTGTTGACAATAACAAATGGCATACATACACAACAATAGTTAGGGAAGTAGAAATCTGATCAGCTGGACAAGCAGAACTCTCAAAAATTCAGGGAAATGTCTGGCAACATTACAAGATGTTTAGTACATCTGAAAAAAATGTAACTCATATATACAGTTGTTAAGCCTATATTTTCATCCCAACATCTGGACCCACTGGGAGGAGAAAGTCCACGTATGTTAAGGGCACATATGGTAGTCTCTTAATAATATTTCTGAAGCCATGTGTTGTGAGTCAGATTACAGAAGGCAATGGCATTATTTTGGAAGGTGAGGTCCGGGACATGAGAGGTGATATCTCACATGTTGTAAATTAATTTTCAGATAAATAATGTAATTCTTGAACAGAGTTTGTGGCATAGAAGGCAGAATCTGCTGGTTGCATGATGCCACTTCTGGCTTCCAGCAGTTAAGTTTGCAAATCAGCTTGCTGTACAGTCTGCTCGTGTTTTCCCCAGAAAATAATTGTCTGTGGGATGACGTATCACTGTGAAATGGGAGAGGGACACTGCTGGGAATTCTCTTGAATAATGCACAATATGCCCTTGCTATAGCTGAGACTGGTAAGATTTCCTCACTACCCTAGAGCCTGAAACACTGTTTTCAGGCCTCATACTTCTGCTCTTCTATGCCTTTCACTGTTTGTAGCAGGAACCTGCTGCCCACAGTACTGCTACAGCACAGGTCAAAAATCATTCACTTGGTAAGATAGTTTATGGACAACTATCACAGCAAGAGCTGGAAATGCAGGATCCAGTTGCTGCACGATTTAGGCACTTCTCACTGAAGTTAACAGGAGTCAAGAACGTAGACATCTTTGTAGATCAAAGGCAGGCTTGCAGAACGTATGTGGCCGCCTGCATGCAGGATGCTCAGCACTGGCACAATGGCTCTATGTCACCCTCCAGCGATGAGACAGCACACTGATGGTGGTGCAGGTTGACACTTCCACCCCTGAAATTGTGTCCTCCAGCAAAAAGGTGAAGTTATTATACCTTTAACCTCAGTGCTCCCAGATTCAGTTTCTTCAGATGACCCAAGATGATGTGATACTTGGTTGCGCTGTCTGAAACTGCCAGTCTGTTCTCTGCAGCAAGATGGAATAGGAATTAGGAGCCCTGGTAGCATCCACCTTCTGTGGATATCCCCCATAGCTGCATGTTGTGTACTGTGACAGACTGGTCCACACAACAAGCAGCCATAGGCTTGTCCTCTCGTTCCTACTACTCCCAAGTGCCATGTATAGCTTCAGTGAAAGAGGTTTTTGTGATGAAACTGAAAACTGAATTCAGATTAAACTCCATTAATCTATGTGGAGTGGTTTTATTCCGCACAGAAATACAAACTACTGTAGGAATGTGACAGTAACTGTTGAAATCCTTCTACAGTGCACAACATTCTTCTTAAAAGAGAATTTATCGGGTGCTCAGTATTTGTGGCACTACTGTGTTTTTTAGTGTTTAATTTTGGTATGTTTGGGTTGCCTCTTTAAGAACACTTTTTTTTTTTTTTTTTTTTTTTTTTTTTTTCTTCGTTTTTTTTTGTTTTCTCCCACAACCTTTTCTTGGCCGGTTCTTCTTTGCCCACCTACGAG
>WUAM01000254.1:534902-553132 GCA_024336885.1 Actenoides hombroni | reverse complement strand
GAGCTGTGTTCAGGAGCTGGATTCTGGTACTGGATTCAGGAACACACAGATTGGGATCGAAGGCAGAGTGGAGTGTCCTCCTCAGATGCTCTGAGGAAGAAACCAGAAGAGCACAGCTGAGCAAACTGGGCCAAGAGGGCTGAGACCCTCCTGATCCCTCAGCTTGATACGGAATATGCCCTATGTGGGCTGGAGTCCCTCGGTCAGTTTGGGGTCACCTGTCCTGGCTGTTTCTCCCTGCAGGTGCTGCCTTTTACTTTCTACGCCCCCCAGTGTGGTGCACAAGATCCAGCAGTGGCCTTGGTCTGCACACCAGCCCTTGGTACTGACTCTAAACGTGGGGTGTTATCACTGCCAGAAGCAAACACTGCTGTGCAAACAGCTGCTGACTTCAGATAGTGCAGGGAGTTAGAAGAACTGAGCTGAAATGTAAAATCACTGAATAGAATTAGTTCTGTTCTCACTCAAACCAGGACAGCCACTTAGCCCAGCTCAGCAGTCTGCCTTCTTTTCCGTGTGGAAGAGGTGACGCTTTGGTGGCCACCTGAGCAGTTGTTTTCCAAGGTGTCCCTGGGAATGGTCTGTGTCAGCTTCAGTGCCTCTCACAAGAGTTCTGGCCCAATATTTTCAAATGATTCTGACTAAATGAAGGAATGATTTTATTGGTGTGTCTCTGGGGAGAGGTGAACTTTTAATTTGTAGAGTCAGAGCAACATAGTTGATTGCATCCCAAGATTTGTATTCATTTTGTGGGTTTTTTTTTTCCACACGTAACGTGGGTGTTGAAATCAGTAATTTCTGAGATTTATGAGTACAGAATCATAAAATCATCTGTGTTGGAAAAGACCTTCAAGATCATGAAGCCCAATATGCCAAATCATTGAAAGACACATGTTGGAAAATTGCCACTAGCCACTCAGATTTACAGTGATATTTCTGTTAAAGCAGAACAATGTTCAGTCCAACCAACATGTTAGTGTTTTATTTATTTCAGGTATGTGGGCACACTCGATGACAGTTCAAGATTACCAGGATCTTGTAGACAGAGGATGGCGAAGGTAAATTTAAAAAGAAAATACAAAGCTGGGTTGTCGCTTTAGATACCATTTAGGGTCCACGTTTAAAATTCAGGCCTGTGAAAACACTTAACTAGTTTCCATAAGCAATCGAAATAGAGCTTATTTGTCCGGTGTGCTGCAAGTTTTTGTGAGAGGACACTGTCAAACAGGAACATACTCAGTTATTTTAAAATGATAGTATTTTAGTATGGTAGCAAAAAGCTGATGAACTTGCTTCTTGACTTTTGTTACTCATCGTGTGATACTTTGATACTGTGTTAGCAAAAAGGGTTGCTTGCCCATTTGTACTGTAGTATAAACAACAAAAAAATCAATACATACTTTTATTTCTAGAAGTGGAAAATATGTCTACAAACCCATCATGAACCAGACGTGTTGCCCTCAATACACGATAAGGTAAGAAGCTCAGAATATACTCCTGTAAGTGATTTGACTGCTTCAAATGATGTTCAACCATTTGTGTTACTGCTTTCCATACATAATACTTGAAAAGTTTATTTGCTTTTAATGATACTGTGAACATTAAATATATGCTGTGGGGTTTGTCAGCGTCTCTGTGGTGTTTTCCTGTGAGCAGTCTACTAAATATGTCCCCTTGCCTTTTGCTTCTGGGCTGCAATCCAAAGCAAGAGTTCTAGGATTGCTCTCTTGCTCGCTGGTTGCAGGTCTTCCAGTATGTCTGTATCCCATAAACACTGCTTTAGTGGCCTAAATAAGAGAGGCTGTTGGTTGAATTTGTGTGAATAATTCTAGATACGTTTTTCCTGCATTTGTAGTTGGTATCAATGCTGGGTAAGATGAATAAGTGAAAAATTTGAGTGTATTAGCCTCCTAGTAAACCTTTCTTATGCAGTGCTTCAGGTCATATTTTAGTGGTTATGGTGATACACACAAAATGTGCCATAAAGGTTGATATTATGCAGAACATAATTTTATTCACTTAAAAGAGCTGATAAAATATTTGACCAACAAATATTGGGAAACTTAAGAAAAAAAAAAATTTAAGTGGTTCCTTAACATTTTTTTTCTGAAACCTTTTACAAAAGAAATGGTCATAATTTATTTTTTTTTCTCTTTAAGGTGCCAAGCTTTGCGTTTTCAGGCTTCCAAATCTCACAAGAAAGTTCTGAAGAAAATGTTGAAATTTATTTCCAAAGGAGATGTTTCAAAAGTAGCCAGTGAAGGTAAGAAATTCTTAGGGTGTTAAAACCAATACTGATGTTTGAAAGGAGGATCAAGTACCTGCTTGAGTGGTTGAATGGCTAATATGCTTTGATTTTTTTATATAGACCCCCTTATAAAGGGCTGGGTAAGTTCAAAGGTCATCTAGTTCAACCCCTGCAGGGAGCAGGGACATCTTCAACTAGAGCAAGTTGCTCAGAGCCCTGGCTAGCCTCACCTGCAATGCTTCCAGGGCTGGGCCATCTACCACCTCTCTGGGCAACCTGGGCCAGGTTCTTACCACCCTCAGTGTAAAAAATTTCTTCCTTCTCTCCAGTCTAAATCTCCCTCTTTTAGCTTTGGTTTTAACATCACCCTTTGTTCCGTTCCCCATCTTTCCTATAGGCCCCCTTTAAGTACTGAAAGGCAGCAATAAAATCTCCCCAGAGCCTTCTCCTCTCCAGGCTAAACAACCCCAACTCTCTCAGGCTTTCTTCATAGGTTGTGTGCCTTTACAGCATGTTTTGTATCAAGAGCATTATGTAGCCCAGAGACCAAACTGTGCACCTGATTTGCCCTGTTGAAGAATATGTTTCCTTACTTTTTCCATAGACTGGCTTAATTTCTTTTCATAGAATCATAGAATAGTTGGTAGAAGGGAACTTAAAGGTTATCTAGTTCCAACCCCCCACCATGGTCAGGGACACCTCCCAGTAGAATAGGTTGCTCAAAGCCCTATCCAACCTGGTCTTGAAAACATCCACTGGTGGAACATTTTTCATCTCTGGACACATGCTTACTTTCTATTGGAGTGCTGCAGAGAATTAGACCCTATTTTTGCTTCTGTCCGAAAAGTGATAATCTGGAGAGGACTAAGCAGGATGGTGGGTGGCAGAGAAGAGAGAGAGCAAGCAGGAAGAGGAAGTGTTTTTCTTCCAGGTGATTGTACAGTCACACCCCTCTTATCCAGCACCAAACCCAGCGGTTCTTACTTGTGGTGGAACTTGTGTTGATTTTAAACCATTATAATTTGCTTCTTTTGTGTTTGTGTGTTTGTGAGGTTTTTTTGGACTTTTTTTTGTTATTTGTCTGAAGTTATGGCACAAGATTAATTTCCTACCCCATTTTAGTGGAAAAAATAGAACTATTTTCATGAATGACTTGGTGCCAGTCAATCAGGGTTGCAAAGGAAGCTCTCCCTTCAGAACGTTGTCAACAGTTGCTTTATCCGTTGGAAAACGGTTGTAAAATTGGAAATGAGTTATCATGAATGTTAATTGTGCGAAGTGTGAGCTGTGGTTATACAGAGAGAAATTCACTCATGCTGTTTTCCCTTCCAGAAGAGCCTATGGATTCCCATATAGACGATGTGGCTGCGTGCGATTTTGCGTACAAAAGCGAATCTCATGTCAGTCAGTCTGAACTGACTCCCTTGAGCGTGGATCACACAGAGAAAGTGGAGAATGAAGATAAGGACACAGAGGAAACAAAAGAAGAGGTGAACGTGCAGAAGGTGGAATCGGGTTCTCCTCAGATATTTACAGATCAAGACACATCGGTCCCTGGAGAAACATCACGGTTGGCTAAAGTTGTTCATGCACCACCTAAGCCAGGTAGTCAAATTTCTGGTAATAATTGGAATATACTGTCATGGTGTTGCTCATTGTTGAAGTCCTTTTTATCTTGCCTAGTAAACCAACAATTGTTTCTTTTTATTCTTTATACTCTTCCCAGTTTATGGAATGACAGTGTAAACATTGAGAGGTGCTGCGTGTTACTTGTTTTCTTAGTTTTTTTTCTGAAAATTGCATTAATGTTCATTAGGTTACTTAATTCTTCTTTTTTAGGGTTTGGTTTTTTTTTTTTAAAATATATATCTACAGCTGATAGTTTCCTGTAAGCTATTTAGATTCAGCCACCTTGACCTATCTGACTGCAATCTCATCAGTTGCTGGGACCAGTTTCCAGTTCAGGATACCTCTGTGTGCAGAACAAGATGTACATCCAGCTCTCCCTTTCTTTTCTAGGATGTGTTGACTCGGGCTTTATGTACCTTGAATTATGAATCATAAAATATTTCAAGTTGAAAGGGATCCATAAAGATCATTTAGTCCACCTCCCTGAGTTGGACTCACTGGTTGTGTAAGGTGAAGAGCTGGATGCAGCTCTGGCTGGTGCTGCAGGAGTGCTATGTACTAAGTTTGGTTAAGGCTTTAAGTTTGGTTAACTTTGTGTCTTGTGCAGCAGTGGGAAACCAGTTTTAAGACCCAAGAAAATCACCCTAGCTATCGTTTGATTCTCTTTCTTCCTTTCTGCAGGTCATCTTGGTGTAATACAAATTGTGTTGTTCGCACCCTGTGAATCCACCCCTGTCAATAACTTGTTTCAGGCTCTATTTCTTATCTTTGCATAGACTGCCAGAGGTCTACCTGGCATTGAAAATGTGTTGAGTATATCGTTGTGTCGTTATTTTGTAGGCTTAAGGAAACTGGTGTAGCTTTCTGCTGGTTTAAAAAACCCCAAATGTACAAGTTCTTTTGGTCCTCTATAAAGAATGACATTTTCTAGGTGAGCTATTTGGGAGGAGCTTTCCTTGTTTTAGATTTTGGCCAACTTTAGATTAGAAAAAGAGTAACACTAGGAGATGTGAAATTATGTAGTAATTTCATCTTATTTTGCTGTGAACATGTAATATTACATTTCTGTAAGAAAGTGCAACAACTATGTCCAAGAAGTAAGGCAATCTCCCTTATTTTTCTTCTGATCTATTTATACAATGCTACAGCTCTTGTACCAAAAGTTGAAGGTAAATGCTTATTAATTTGTACAGTCTGTATAAAAATACATGGAATATTGGTAGCATTTTTAATATAATAATAATTTTTAGTATAGTACTAGTTTTAGTTCTTTCCAATATGGACATTATCCCTCAGTCAAGCTCTTGTATTGTAATTGGAAAGATTTCTGAAATTCTGCCTTTGGGCTGAATTCAAATGTGAAATCTTTACCCTAAAAAAGGATAATTTCACTGTCAAGTCATCTGCCTGTAATCTTTTTTGCTTGATAGTTGTTATGATGCCACTTGTAGATTCCAGGCTCTCATGCCACATCTGCTTGTGGTGATGTCAAGCTTTTCAGGTAGCTAGTTGTGACAGGGAAGACCATATGTCACAGCTGGTGTGATGTGATCATACTTGCTGTACATGCAGACCAGTCCCAGAGGAAAACAGAAATGCTGGACACTACTGCTACCAGGACATGCCCACAGAGTGCTGCAGGTTGTCTGTCCTTGTGTCCTGGATGTTCTCTTTTGGGATATGGGTGATTCCTGGAGAGAAGATGTTAAAGGGTGGATGAATTATTGGCAGAACATTTAATTTGACCAACAGCCTGCACTGGAAAATAAAGGCAGAATTGCTGACAGGCTCTTTGTGGCCCAGAGGTTGCAGAAGAGGCAGTCTTGTCTTACAGATCACATCTCCAGTTTTGCATAGCCTACAATGGCCTGTTCAAGAATAATAAAGGGTATTTTCTGAACTGCAGTTCACCAGCACGTGGTGAGTGCTGTTCATTCTAAAGCATCCAGTCTCCACTAGGATTTTAGTTTCTGTCTGTATTGGGACATGCAGAAATACTGATCACACTGCTTCCTCATTTCACTCCCCTATTACATGTTGTGTCAGTATTTATGAGAACTTCAAAGTACGTTTGCCTTCACAAAGATCTTTGTCTTCTTCTGTAAGGTGGCTAATTTTAGGTAAAAATAATGTTTTTATCCTTAATGGACACTTATTCCCAATGGATGAGGTTTTCACCAGTTTAAGAAGCAATTTTGCATCTAAACAAGAAGGAAAGTTTTCAGAAATGCTTGATCAGAAAACTAGTAGTGCTGCATAGAAGCAGTACTGTTGCACATTCCTGGAAAACTATCCCAGGATTTTTAAGATTGTGTTCTGTATTTTGATTTTACAGAATGCTGTCAACTTTCACAGGCTTTATATAGTTTATATAACTTCGGTTTGTTGTGCAAATTTTCAAAATCCTTGTGTTTTTAAAATAGAGGACAGCAAACTTTGGGTTATGTAAACTTCCTTTGGAAGCCAACTAAGCAGATATTGACAGCAGATGGCAGTCTTGGGTAAGTTATTAGTGTAAACCTGCCAGTCTTCTCAAAAAAAGTGAGGTATGGTCTTGAGTTGTGTTAATAATAGTAGTGGTTAAAACTTGAGGCACTGGAAATGCAGATAAGGCAAGCCTGAAACATTGTACTCTCCCAGAAAACAGGGATTTACTTTTGTAGAGGAGAAATATGCAGCAGTGTGCTTCTTTCTTGCTGGAAATTTTAAATGAAATATAAAAGTGACTAATAAATGCATTATTTAATTCACCCTTAGTTTGTTGGTTTGGTTTTTTTTTTAAGGGTAGGTGGTGTCGGAGGTCAAATTCAGTTTAAAGTTTTCCAGATAGAAAGATGTTTAGTTTTCATCTTGGAAAAGTGTAGGCTTCTTTCATAATAAGATTGTTTAATTGCATTTTTATTCCTTTATAAACAAAACAAGTCACTGTCCTATAGGAATAATGGGCTGTTTCTGCACAGTTTCAGATAGAAGAGAAGGTTTGCTTATGTCTGTATTCATTCATTGTTTTAAGAAGTTTTTCTTGCTGATTTACAGCATATAGGAGACGTGAAACAGATCCTGATACAGATGAAGTAGTTCTTTAATGTATCATGAGTGTTTGAAATAAACTCTTTTGCCCGTGGACAGGTCACATAGTACCTGTAATTTCCTCATAATATTTGTTCTTTTCTGGTGAGTAGTTTTAGCTGTGTGCTTGAAAGCCTCAACTGAGAGGTAAGAACAGTAACCACAAAATCTGCTAGTGCAATTGTAGGATGATGCAAGCTGGCACTTTAGTGGTGATAGCTCCTTTTCTAAGTCCCTGAGATGCTCTCAACATTTCAAGTCATGGTCTATGTGGAGAAACTGGACTGGTACGTTTTCTGGGCAAGCCATGAAGAACTCACCACTAACTTGTCCCAGGAATGCACTCACAAATCCCATAATTTCCGTGTGATACACACGTTAAAAAGAAGTTTACAGCCTTACTGATACTTAAAAGTTTAACCCAATGTGAAATATTTTGCCAGTTGCTGTGATGTATCTGCTGGTAAAGAAGGATGCAGGTAGCGACTCCGAGGGCTGCAATTCTTTTGCAGGTGAAGTGGCTCTAAATGCATCAGTGAGCTTTTAAAACATCAGTGTTCTCCCCATTTCCAGTTTGCAGAAGGACACTACTGTTCTCAGTGTCCATGGGAAGGTTTGAAGTAAGTAGAGAAAGATGTCAGTTTTGGCTGCTAAGTTATTGGTGAGGAGGAGGAAAGCAAGCTCTGTTTTCATAGGAGTGATGCAAAAAACCAAGTTCCATATAATTTCCAAGTCTTCAAGAGAGTCAAGTGGGATAAACTGTAGTTAAGTCTGGGTTTGGATTCTTCTTTACTTTTTATAAATATGAACAGAGTTGAAAATGCTTCTTCTTCCTAATGCTTCAAATGAAAGCACTTTCCCATTCAGGGTATTTTCCCATTTGAAAAGGTTAATCTTTCCAAAGTTGCCAGTATGTCTTTTGCAAAATCTATGGATTTCGGGAGAAAGGTAATGGTGTTCAAGACTTCTTCAGCAGTTTGTCATAATATTTGTTACAGTTTTAGTTCTATAAAAGATATATGACTATATTTCCTTATATGGGAGTAGTTTTTTCCACTCCTCTTCTTGAAATTTTTAATATTATACCTCTTTTTTTTTTTTTTTGGCCTCCAACTCATCTGCCTCTGCCCTAAAAGTAATAAAAAGCAGAGTCAGAGTTACTCTGTATTACAATAGCTGGCTGCTGATGCCACATTGAGTGCAACTTTCCCTCTGTCTGGAGCTTGCACCAGCAGCTGCTAAGCTGAGACAGGTATTCCTTGAAAATTGATTATTTCTCCACCCCCTGTTTCCAGCAGTGCACCAGATTCACGCAGCTCTTACACGGCTTCTGGAGCGAGGTCTGGTGTTCAGTTACTTGTGTGCACTACGTGGTACAGCCAACAATGATATACAAAGTTTATTCAGAACTGAGTGGGTTAGGAAAATGGTTCCTGTTTTTTGTAATTTTTTTGCAGAACTGGATTTATGTGCTCAGTATCTATTCAGTATCTTATCTAATCGGTATCTATTCGTGCTCTCTTTGAATCACTTGCATTTTTATTTGTGTATATCTTTGTACTTGTTTTGCTTTAAAACGAAATTCTTGCAGTACCATGTACTATTTTCTGTGCTGATCCAGTTGTTTTTTCTAGGCTTGAGTTCTCTTAAATAACATTTCACCAATAGAACATTATAAATGGCTGATCTGTTAGAAGACAGAGGGAAATTGAGAAAAAAGTGAATTGCTTAGTAAAATCACACAATCTCAATATATTTTTATATTCAGATATACTGAATATATTATATAATTTTAAGCAAAGGTGTAAACTGGTGTCCTTTTCTTTCACACGAGGTTAGTAACATTGACACTAATGGCGCTGGCATTAGCAGCATTTGCATTTCTGTGCTCTGCATAAGGGTTTCAGGTGACAAAAATGTGCTTTGTTTTGGTTTGTGGTATGTGCTTGTCTTCTACAGGAGTCTGTTGTGTAGCCACATCGGTTTTTAATGGGGTAGAACAACTCTCTGTGAATTTGGCTGTGAGGTTTTTGGGTTCTGGTTTGTTTTTTTTTTTTCCTTTTCGTTTTTCAAGCTGATCCTGTAGGTGTTTGGTTGTAGTACACCATCAAAATGTACATTAAACAGGAGCTGTTCTTTGTTTCCAAGGGGGTGATGTGGTAAGATGATTTAAGGACAGACTTAGTGGAAAGTTTTTCTTTTTTTAAGCATATCCTTGGCTGTAGGGTGGAGTCATGGTCAAGGTGTTTCCATACTGCTTGGCATTGGTAGTTGTAAATGTGAAAGAGCATGTCAAGTTCAGACCACAGTCTGCACTTCATGGTGATTTTAACCATTTCTTTGGAGTGATTAGGTAAGAACTGCTTGTTTATTGCAAAATGTGGTGTTTAATTCTTTCCCTGTGCCCTCGTAGGGAAAGGGGCTGATCTGAGCAAGCCACCCTGTCGGAAAGCAAAGGACATACGGAAAGAAAGAAAACTGCAGAAGCTCCTTCAGAACCAGATGTGCACGTTTGAAGGCTCTCAACTTCAAGCAGGAGATCAAGTATCCCTCTTGCAAAACTCTAAATCTAAACCAAACCAACCTAAGGCCATTGAAGACTTCATTTTTGTCTCTTTACCCGATGACTCTCAACACAAATTAGAGGTAATGTCTCGTTTGCTGTTGTTGGAGGTAAATTAAGGAAAAGCCTAGTTAAGGGGTTTTTTTAAAATGCTTAGATGTTTAGTATCTGTGACTTTAGGGAATGATTAGAGTCTAAATCTTCAATATATGTGGTACAGCATTATATATCTGTATCTATACATCTGGTGCAGCTGAGCTCGGTGCAACCATAAGAGGGAACTCTTGCACTTGCAGTCAGTCTTAGCAGAGAGCAGTACAGTTCCCAAAATAACTTGCAAATTGATTTCATACAGTGTGACTTGAAAATGAAAGACTTTGAATTAACGGAGTGTTGAATGATGAGAGAGTTTCAATATTTAGTTCTGCAGTATATAAATACTTAAAGTATCTATGCTAATGAATCTTGACAAGAAAGCAGTAAGTGATCATAAAATTAAACAGATAAGAAGATAGCTGCTCTTTATAAACACCATTGATATGTGTTGATGTCTTTGGAAGCTGTAAAAGTGATAGTAGAAAATTTTGCTTAATACACTGCTTGCCATTAACTTTCTAACATTCATTAATCATAAAAACTGTGGAGTTGTTTTTTTTTTTTTTTTCTGGAAGCTGGAAAACTATTTGGATAAAAGTATTTGCTTGTAGTTACTGATTATCAGTGATGGTATGCGAAATGAAATTTTTAATATTCTTTGGGTAATAATTCAAAGAGGTAGTAATGAGGAATGAGGACTTAAAAGATTCACCCTGAGTAAGTGACAAGTAAGCCATGAAATTGATCCATCTCAGTAACTCCTCCAGATTTTCTGATGAGTTGTGTAACAGAAGCATGATGGCTTTGAACATCTTCTGAAGTCTGAATGTCTTCATTTTAGAAAATGTATGGAGAATTAAAAGGAGGATGGTTCCAGCAGTATTTTCCTAGATTCTTTGTGCTTCTTAGTATAGCTGTCAAGTCTGGTTTTCATTTGATCTTAATTTATTTTTTTTAATAGACCAAACCCAATGCTATTTGTGAAAATAGAACCATACTGAAAATTATGTGTTTTCTGAAATTAACCTGCCCTTAAATATGTTTGAAAATAAGTGCACTGTTGTTCATGTGCTATTCTTTTGGTTAGGAAGCAATCATTTTTACTAAGAAAAAAACTTTAATTTAGTTTTTCTTATTAATTACATTTGTTTTGTGTATGTAAGGATCTTGGTGGGGGAAGATGGATAACTTCCTATTATGATTAACTCATAATTGAATATGGAAACATTGTTTCCTCTTCCTCTTTCAATTTGAAAAATACCTAGAAATCCCCTTGGGATTATTGCAAGAAAAACATAGTCTTTATGTAAAGACACAGATAGGAGCTTCCAAATGCTTGGGTCTGTCAAGAATTTTTCAGTATAGTGTGAAACTGCAAGAGAAGATTTGAAATCCAGAAAATCTCTTTAACATGTTGATTACCATACCATTTGTTGGTATTATTTCCTGGAAACTATTTTTGTAGTTCTTCTATGGGCATTTTGGTTATTTTAATTTGTAGTTTGAAAACCTTGTATGTTATTCAGTGTAAATATAAAAGCCTTCAGCAGCCTAAAATGAGCTGAAGAATGGTCTAATATTAATTAAATTGTTAGGACCCTTGTGGAGGAAGTCCAAATTTCTCTCTCTTGTGATGTTTGTGTACGTATAAATATATGGTTATTGCATGATATTGTAATAATAAATGTGTTTAACTCCTTCTGAAGGTGAGGGTGGTGAGATCATCTCCACCAAGTTCACAGTTCAAAGCCACATTTCAGGAGTCTTACCAGGTCTATAAACGTTACCAGATGGTTATTCACAAGGACCCACCTGATAAACCGACTATAAATCAGGTCAGAAGGCCAAATGAATTTTATGCAAAGCTCAGCTTCCCTTCCATTTCATGTGTCTTGTTTCTAGGAGAAACAAATGTGGATTTTACATCCATTGTATATTCAGAAGCTTATAAAATACTGCATCAAATAAAATCAACGTCCTGAAAGTGCAAACCCTTTTGCTATCTCTTTGTGAGTGCCACAAATATTTGGTCTTAACTACAGACAGGAAAGTTAGGGGAGTTACATGGATATGTTATTGGGTAAGAGATGGAGAGGATGAGGCTTTTGGAGATAGATGTTGTGGGCCTTATAAATAGAAATCTCTGAAGAACTGAAACTAGCTGGAAGCTTATCCTGATAATTAGTCTCACTGGCTTTGGTTTGAACGCTTCCATAAGGAGGAACTAGCACGATCAGGGCCAACATGTGAGTAAATATTTGTCACACGTAGAAACTGTTGGTTTAAGGTTCACAGACCTCTATAGACCTCTTCACTTTCAATATAAGCCCTTCAAGAAATAATCTGTTCGGTCCCATCTACATTACACATTATTAGTCCTGCTTGTCATGACCAGGTGGTGTGTAAGGGTTAAGCATCAGACATATTCTCGTATTGTCAGAAAAAAAAAATAAATCACAGAATCATTTAGATTGGAAAAGACTCTTGGGATCATCGTGTCCAGCCAAAATGGAGAAAAAAATCTATTTAACAAGAATATGTAATCGCTAAACTGGAGCAATGAGAGATGTGCCATTAAAAATAATGCATTTTAAAAGTCCTTGAGACTGTAAAATGAACATAAAATTTGTGGTTGATTTGTTAAATAACCTGATCACAAACCAGGTTGACTAAACTGGTGCTTTGGAGTGTTTTAGGGTTACATAATTTTTATTCTTAATGAAAGTATTAACAGTCATTTAAAACTTAGGGTTCCTTGTCAGACTTTCCCCTGTAGGAGGATTTTCTTGTTACTATGTTTAAAGCAGCAAACTGACTTCAGAGGCTTTGAAGTGGATAGGAGGAGATCTTTCACTAGCCTTACCTTCAGAAGCATATCACCTGCTTATTATACACACTCAAAATGGCATGCTTGTATTTTTCCTTGCTCTGAAGGTGAGGTTAGTACCTGTCTCCTTCGAGGACCCCCAGTTCAAATCATCCTTCAACCAATCAGCCACTTTATTTGCCAAGTATCAGATGGCTATACACAAGGATACACCTTCTGACTGTGGAGAAAATGAGGTACAGTTCACTGCATGCACCTTTCTGAAAACATCCTTTATTAGTGCACAACCAAATGATGGGAAATGGTGTCTTTTAGAGGAATTCTGTATGTTAAAATACTGGAGTTTCCACTTGGGAGGGAAAGGATTGTGCTTTTTACCAAGCTCCTTGTGCAGGCTTCAGCCCAGGAGAAACTGAGCTGAGGAGAGGGGGATTATGCACCATCATGAATAAAAAAACCTGATGTTAGTAGTGAGTGAAGTAGAGCTGCTGTTTGTACGTGATTTGTAAAGAGGTCTGAGGTTCAGATTTCTACTGGAAATGGGATAATGGTATGGAAGTAGGTTTCTTTTGGTGGCAAAAGCATCTTCTGCTTGGTACCTTTTCCACATTCCTCCTTAATGTTTTTCGGGTTTTTTTTGTGATCTGGCTTAATTTAACAGATGAATGTTCTAAAAATCTCAATTTTACTGCACCTCATTGCTAAGCATAACTCAGCTCACCTTTGCAGAAGAAATGGAGCAAAAATATTCCCACCACCTGACTGTCTGAGATTCAGTGAGATTACATGGCATAGGAATAAAACCTGCTTTTAAAATGGTGATTACAGGATGCTAACCCTCATCTAATAAGTAAAAAAGAAAGAGTGTACCCTTGGGGTTCTAAACAAGCAGCAATTCTCCATTTTTCTGGCAGGTGGCATAGCATTTTCATTAGCAGAATTAATAAAGCTGCTCCCTCAGATCTGCCATTTCTATCTACTGCAAAAGTACAACTTCACTATTGATCAGCTATCTAGTCAGACTGTTCCACTCTTGAGAGTGATACTTGCAGAGGTGATACCCAGCAAGCTGTGGCTGCTTTCCAGGTAGAGTAATCAAACTACATCATCTTTTTTTTTTGGCTTTAGTTCAAAAGAGTGTATGGAGAGCCTTTTTTGTGAGATCTCTGTAATGCTACTGTGGAAAGCCATAAAACTTATTTCACTTTGTGTTTGTAAAGTAATAGGACTCATAACAATAAGTAGTAGTCTCTGCCCTTTTTACAGTTACTGGCATAAATTGGGTTAATTACAATAATGTAAAAATTGGAAGCATGCCAAGAAAGATTGAGCTATTTACTAGTTTTGGACGTGGCATTACCTGGTGACTTGATTTATCTACTACAATGAACGGATTTCAGCCCTAATTCTTAGGGCATATATTCCACCATGCACTTGCTCTGAAAAGCTTGTTGCTGCAGAAAGGTTGGTAAGAACTTCACAGACTTACTTATTTCGTGAAGAATCAAGAGCAAAATCACAACGGCTGCTTGCAATTCAGTTCTGAATAGCAGTGACCTCTCAATTCACCTCCTCTCCATTTGGGTCAGAGTGCCTGGTTTAGTGTGGACTTGGGTTTGATGGCCTTAATCACTTGTGGAATTTTGTTTTTCAACTGAGGGGGGTCTAAGGAAGGAAAGATGCGTTAAGGACAGGTCAGGTTTCCACCCTCTTAAGATATAAAGTCTATCATGGGCATTGCTGTTGCATAGGAATAAGATGTATTTCTGTTCATACTACTAATAATTTAACTGATTTTTATCCTCATCTTTTTCCTTGTTACTTGCCTTAGGTGTTTCCCTGCTCTGCCTTTATCTTCTCTCTGTGGCAGCATGATTGTGCAAGCTTAGTATAATATTCCAGGGAAGGCCTAAAACCTTATCTGAAGCTTATAGTAAATGTAAAAACTCAGTCTCATGCTGATGGGTTTTGATTTAGGTCCTTACTCAGCACTAGTGAATTACCTTGTGGGTTTGTGAGACTATCTGTCTAAGAAGCTTTTTCTGTTTACACTAATGCTCAGTCACTTCAATCAAAAGCATCTTGCATTTGATCCCTGCAGGATGTAAACTGAAGAATACACAAAATGTTTGGGTTTTTTTTAATATTTTTTTTTATACTGAATCTTTGTGGGAGCAGAATTATCTGAATCACTTTTAAGAACAGAAGATAGTAAGTAGGGTAAAACTGATCCAAATTATTGAGAGGAAGGTTGGAAAATCGGTATTTGAAAGACTCAACCTTTTTCTTCTTCCTTGTTTTCAGACTTTTTAATATATATCATACAGACATTATGGAGCCAAGCAGTTCTTTAAGTAAAGGTAAAATGAAATTCTGTTCTATACACAGGGCTTTTTATCAGGGTAGTAACAAGTCTGCTTTGGGCTTTAAACTGGCAAGCGTCCAGGAATTTTTTGTATCAAAAAAATTAAATTCAGCTTTTAATCTATGCAAGCTAATACATCTCTGTATGGTGGATAAACCACCTTTTCAGGGAGACTTCTGCACACTTCTGTGTTTGCAAAGGTGCTAGTTTAGAAAGAGTAATTTTATATTTGGCTGAACACTTCACATTCAGAACCCAGCCTATATTTAAATTCAGAATTGAACAAAAATTGTTATGGGACATATTAACAACTTCTTTTTGCAGTATATTTGTAGATTGCTGGCATTACAATATACTGTCTGCCTATATGAGCTGCTAGGCTACTTTAATATTAACCTTATTACATTAATAAGCAATTTTAGGAATTGATGTAGAACTTTGGTGATTATTTGAAAATAGCACTAATGCAGAAAGTTATAAAACAGTTCACAATATTAACAACTGGTATGTGAACCATGAAGCTGATTATTGCTCAATGAGTGTGAAAGAAGGCCCACTTTTTGCACCTATGTAATGTACATACATCTTTTCATCAAGATTATATGTGAGAAAGGGGAATAGATAATTTCCAGGACATAGAATTAGCTGAGTACTTGACACCAAAGACTTCTTTGAACTTCTAGGCACTCTCTGGTTAGTGCCACTTGGAGACCAGTGACAACTGGTGTGGAGACCAGTGACAACTGGTGTTTTGGTGCCCTTCTTTTTGAAAAGGTCTTCTTGAGTTTTGCCTTTTCATCCTTACTTTCTTCTCTCCTCCTGCAACTCTGATGGAGACTAAGAAAAAGCAAGGTAGAAATTCCATCGTGGAATAAACTTCTTCAGAGTCCCAGAGTTAGTGTTTTCCCTGAAGAGATGAAATTTGCCTTTCAAATGGAAGCATCATTGCAGTCTTCTGTGCTGCTTTCCTTGACAAGTAGAGGATTTGGTAAGGTAGAAGTGTATTTGCTATCCACCAGAGAAGTTAATGTTCTAGGAACAGTATTGAGTATCTCCTTGCTCCTAGAATTAAAGCCATTTTAGCTTGCAAGTGAAAATTTTTCAAATCTGTCTTATCTTGATATAAAAGCTACAAGTATTTTCTGCATAGGCTTTTAAACTCTTGTTTATCCCATTTTCTCTTAGTTTGTCTGGTATAAATTGAACTTACCTTGGGAATACTGTCAAACCTCTTAAAACCCTTTGGGCAGTTGCTACAGGATTTCAGCTTCAAAACTGACCTGCTTGTCTCTCTGCTTTGGAGTGTCATCACGTACTGATGTTGTGCAAAGCTGTTGGCACCTAAGAATATTTCTGTCAGTATGTTTTTGCTGAATTGAATTGGTATCCTGAGGAAAAATGTAGCAGACAGTTTTCTAATTAAAGATTGCTTCATAATACTTGTTCTTAAATACTGCTGAGGAAGAACTGATTTTTCATCTTTCTTCTCTGTGGGAACACACAACCTTATGAAGCTGCTGTGTAAATGCACGGTCATCCCCTGTTCTAGTAATACACATTCTCTTATCTTAAAAGGAGCTGTTGGGAAAAATCAGAAGAGATTGGGAGAAAAGGTGTAGATCAATGTGTAGAAGGATGACCTGAGAATAAGACAGAAGAGTGAACCTTTTATGTGTCTCATGTACTCCCAAGAGGCAGAAATACTTTGGTAATTGAATCGGGTGCTGGTGCTGGGCTGTGCTAATGGAGGTGGCTTTCTCTGCAGGTGGACAGCTGTCTGTTGGTCTGGTTTTACCAGAGTGAGAATCACCAGGGAGTGGTTTTTGCTTTAGCTTTGTAGCATTACAGTACAAAAATCTGAAAACAAGGTAGAAACACAATAGGAAGAAATAGGATAGAAACGGTAACTAGGTCCAAGGGCATAGGCTGTCTCTTCAGATGAGAACGCTGGATTTAAGGAAGCTTAATAATAGATCTGGCCTGTCTTCTGCTTTGCTAAGAGCAATCCATACCCCTCTCAACTCTGCTCAACAAAACTACCAATGTTTCTGTGTAAGAAATGCAGGAAGAGCTTTGCTGAATACAGATCACCTGGAAGATGCTCTGATCCCACTCTACCCCAGCTTCAGGATGATTAAGTATGTGGAGATATACATGTAAATGTTTCAGAACATTTTGCCATCTGCATGTCAGAATGTATTTCTTGGTATTTAAATGATAGATACAGATGTGAAACTGTGTAGCTGTGGAGGCAAAGATGTTAAGTTAAATGAATACAGTGAAAACATTTCTTCTTTCATCCCAAGAAGGAGATTTTTTTTGATCCCAGTGACATAATCAATGGCTAATTTGGCTAGAATAGAGGATGTCTCAAGCAGTTCTTGATGAAGTGTCATCTCACCAGAGGCATTGCATTTTTGACCCAATATTGTCTTTTTAAAAATGCTTCTTGAAGTCAGTTATAGAAGCTTTAAGGATATTTGTATAGATGCTCACATGTGTATATACACACACACACACATATCTAAAAGCTCTCAGCTAGTTTAGTTCTTTAGTTGTATTCAGTTCTTGTGTTCAAACAGTTATAGCCTAACATTCCAAACTGACTTTTACATATAGTATATTGTCATGTAAAAGCTAGAAGTTAAGCATTTTTTTTATTCTTGCCTCTTTTCCAGTGAACTTAATGATTGATCTTGGTGGTTTAAAACACCAATGTGATACGGTTGGTCCATTAATGTGATGGATTTTGTTTTTTAAGCTTGAAGTCTTTTTACAGTAGTCTTTGTCTTTAAGAAACACAGCTGAAGTGTAACTGAAACAAGCTATGTGGCAGCTACACAAGTTAGAAAACATTTCCATAAAAGATCATAAAAATTCTACAGTAGTTTCCAGAAAGAGCAACAGTGAACAGGTTATTGCTGTTTAGACCTTCCGAAGCAAATGTTTTATTTAACCTTTCATGAGTGTTTTATAATGACAAACTTGTAGAAAAATAGTATGTGTCTCTGTTCCCTCTGAAAAACTAGCTGGGCACTCTCTTTACTTTGTGCTTAACTAAATATTTGTCTTGGAAGAAAAGAATTTCACAACACACAAAAGATACACTGTTCGAAAAGGTGCAAAAAATTACTGAAATTGGTATAGTGGATTTTTTTTCTTTCCCAGGGTTTCTTTTTTTTTAATTGCTTTCCAGAAATCTTCTTGAACTAACATAAAAAAACCTGAGTGAGCAGTCTGAGAAATGACAGGGAGCACATTCTGATCAATTTGAAAGCTGCCATCAGCAGCCAGGTGCAGACTTTTAGGTCTCTCTAAACTAGTTTCCTTTTTTTCCCTTTTTTTCCCTTTTTTTCCCTTTTTTTCCCTTTTTTTCCCTTTTTTTCCCTTTTTTTCCCTTTTTTTCCCTTTTTTTCCCTTTTTTTCCCTTTTT
>WUAM01000254.1:513699-534516 GCA_024336885.1 Actenoides hombroni | reverse complement strand
AAAAAAAATATATATATATAATATATATTAATATATGCTGACAAATCTGCGTTATTTTAAGAGTAAGTTTCTTCTGAGCAAAGCCACAGTGACCTTCAGTAAGGGAACTGAAATGGTAATTCTGAAATGTATGTTCTGTCCCATCTCCCATCAGCAATTACTTGTTTCATTAGTCTGATTCTTGTACTGAAAACTACACTTGAGACATGCATTTCAACTTTAAATCCCCTCCTACCTTTATGTATTATGTTTTGAAGGCTCTTTCTTCCCCTTCTGGTCTGTGAATATCTCTGTATTTGTTAGTATTCCTATATTTTTGTAAGTCACTGTTGAAAATTATATATAGGGCCATCCCTGGAATGCATCTTTGATTCCTCTGCTAACTTAGCTCTAGTATGTTACCTGCTTAAAGGATAGCAGGATAGCTTGACAGCATCTCTCCTTGTAAACGTGCTACATTTTGTCCCATTTTCCTGATTATATTTTTTTTTTTTCAGAAAGTTACAGAATTTTGTTAATTTTCCAGATTAATTTCAATTGTTTTCCTAGATAGTTGTTTCTTATTGTGTGGGGGGAGGTTTTTTTTGGGTCACTTTAAGAGTCGCTTCTAGCCTGACTGGAAGTTTGACTTTTTTTATTGTGTAGTTTTTACTTTTTTGACTCCACAGCTTTGTGGTTAATATTGAGTCTAGTCTGTTTTGGCTAGAGAAGATTACTTCAGTTAAAATATGGCAGCCCAATGCACAAAATAAATCCTAATGCAGTTCCTAGGACAAAATGTGCTTAAACGGCCTTAGAAGCAGCTTTTGTTGGGCAGCAGGGAAGAGTTAATGCCCGAGAGCCAAACCCTATTCTGAACCCGTAAGAAGTGCCAATATCTCTAAAGTAATAGAGCTTCAAAGTGGGACATTGCTGTTCTCCTGGGTGGCAGCAGGATGTCCTACACACTCATGCAGGGTTTGTATGGAGCCAAGAAGAACTGGATAAAACAGGAAAAGAGTTTGACCTGGAGAGGAGCTTCTAGAGAACAAAAAACTAATTCTAGCTCTTTATTTCCATGCATATCTAAAACACCTAGAGGTTGCCCTACTTGAGGAGGAGAAACTCTTTATAAAATGAATATCTAGGGAAGAATCCAAGGGGCCCTCTAGAAAGAAAGCCACATTTTGTGGATTGTTCCTGTTAGTGGGTACTCAAAGATTCATTTGACCACTTGTAGTTCCCAAGATGGGGAACCATTCATTATGTTGGCCTTGGAAACAGAGGAGGGAAGAGGGAATAAACTTGCTTGATACACATGAAGGTAGAATTGAGACTGAGACTGTAGGATGACTTGTCTTCAGTATGGAAACTCATAACATTATTTTTTATTGGCACCTTCATGAAAAACCAAGAAAAAAAATAAGCACCACATTGGTTTATTTTAATCCCATTCAGAGGTTAGATGATAAAAAAAAAAGGTCCAAATCCCATATTCATTCTTCACCCCTCTTTTACTTCAAAGGAAAAGGGAAAATACTCAGTTTTCCCTGACAGTGAATTGCAAATATGAGTAAATTCTTAATATTGTCAGAAGGAAAATAAGAAATTAATGCCCTTCTGTGATGTCTTCTCACTGAAGGTCTCGGAGAATTTTACAGCTCCTAGTGATGACAGCTGAAAGCTGTTTTTTCCTGAGGAGGCTATGATGTCATTGTGTGACATCAGTCACCCTTGCTTTCAGAAAGTTACTGAGCTACTGGGTGGAACCCTTTTGAGTTGAGCATCTAAACATCTGACTATCTTCCCCCACCTGTAAAAGGAAGCTGGTTTAAAACTCATGTTATTCCAGCTCTTTAAAGCTGTGCATGTGCTTTTTGCTTCAGCAAGTAGCTCTGAGCTGAACCAAACCTTTCTTTTATTTTTCTTCCCCTTTGATATCATTCTCAGTGGTGTGTTCTCCTCTTATTTTTATTAATTGTTATTGTATTAATTATTATTAACTTATTTCCCATTGTTCTGCTGGTTCTTTCTGGCAATTGTAATTAGTCTGCACCAAAGGAAGGTTGTTGTGGATTTCATACATATTACATAGATTTTAAAAGGCTGAAGTTTATGTCATTCAGTTTGTAATTAAAATTTAAAAAGCATGACTTTGTGAAAGGAATTTTAATTGTGCTTGTGTGACAGAGTCAGTTATTTTACATGCAACACCAGCTTTTGACTGTGTTTCTCTCATGGTTTATTGAATAACCTTTGAATTGTGTTCATAATAATCTTGCAGTATTGAATGAGTTTAATTTAGAAACAGAATGTTACATTTACTTCAGTTTAAATAAATGTATGGTCTAGGTATATTCCTAGGTTATGGTGAAAGTGCTGTGGATTTGGGGGTGGGAAGGGAAAGTAAGGGCTGAGAATATAACAACAGAGGTTAGTGGACCTAAAATACTTATCAACCTCTCTAGCTCTTTGTGTCAATTAAATTCTTCCTTAAAAAAAAAAACCAACCCAAA
This sequence comes from Actenoides hombroni, assembly GCA_024336885.1. Taxonomy (NCBI): domain Eukaryota; kingdom Metazoa; phylum Chordata; class Aves; order Coraciiformes; family Alcedinidae; genus Actenoides; species Actenoides hombroni. Next base: position 532,021 of record WUAM01000254.1, on the reverse strand, counting down.
ACAACCAAGCGAAACCAAACAACAACACATCCACCACAAAAAAAAATTGTTGGACTTTTGGTTAATTGTTTCTTAATTGAATTCTCGAGAATATTCACAGCCTTCTGAAGTTTTCTAGGACTTAGTTGTCTAACCTAAGAGGTTTAGCAAGTACCAACAGGTGAAAGAATAGGCAACGAGACTTGCAATACTTTCTTTTCCCCCTGAGACTGTGATAGGAAATCAAGTGCAGCTCAGAATTGTTTCTGAGCCAGCAGTAGGGGTAGTGGTAACAGTATATACTCCCTAGCAAGCAGCAGTTGTGCTCAGGTACACTTAAAAAGTGCCCCCTCACCCCCAGAGCCAGGAGGTTGTACAGCAGAGCCTGGAGAACGGATAAAGAGATTTGAAAAGTATCGTTGGCTCAGTGTTCTCACCCAGAGGGTTTAACTTGCACTATAAAGCTAAAGTTACAGATTAAGAACTTTTGGGGGTCTTCTGACATGTAAATTAATAACACATGGTTTGTTTTTTTTTTTTCTGAAGCCTACACATTCTAAAATCACTGGTTGTAAGGACCGATGCACTCGCAGTGTAGGAATTTGTAACTCTCTGTTCTTGTTTTATGGGAACATAACTCAATAATTCAAATATTGAATTACTCTCTTTTTTTTTTCTCTTTAATATATCTTTTTTTTTTCTTATTCTCTCTACTTATCCGCCAAATCAATAAAAAACAAAGGATTTAATTAAGCTATTTTTCCAAACTCCAAGTAATTTGGGGTAGTAGTGACTAGATGTGAAATGGTTAATTACATAGGAAATGCACAATACCCTGTCTTCATCAGCACCTGACAGAAATTCAGTGTTCTTCCATAAAGCCTGTGTCCAAAGGTTTACCATTCATCCACAGATCAGCTACTGCAGTGTGTTTGAGGGGGAAGAGTCTTGAAATGCAACTTCTGCAAAGTCTTGATTCTTTTGGCATGAGCAGCTGCACTTCCTTAGAGACATGGTCTTAAAGGAGGTTGAGTTTGTCTTCGCTTTGAGCTACACTGAGAATGGGCCAGTTAATGTCTGCATATTGATCTACCAAAGGATATGTTTTTATTTTTAACTTCTGCTTTATAGCACCTTCTGCAGAGAAGAAGTTTGAATTACTTAGACTGTATATGGAACTCTGTCCTAAGTCAATAGTTTCCAATATTGGCACTTTTTATTGTTGCCTGCCTTCCTCTCCTCCCTTTCCCTGGGAAAACAATGGGATAACCAGCAAGTAATCAACCCATTTTATTTGTATTCCCCTTTAAATAGAAAGATCTTTAATTAATTTCAGAAATTCATAGAATTCATGACAAATCAGGTTTCTGTAGGTGTCCATACATATTCTTTTTATCAAACTTTAATTAAAAAGTTCCTGTTTTCTATTACTTTGCAGTTTGGGAACTGCTGATTTATTAAATCATCAAGCTATTATGAGAGGGGGGGAGTTAACCGTGTAACAGGTACTAGGATTTTAACAAAGGAATGTTTTAGGGTTAAATATATACCAGAACTTTGTAACAAGTTTAATGTGGAATCCACCAGTAAGGAAGTATTTGTATTAAATAAGTAAGTGATGGTAAATAAATGACTATTGCGTTTTATCATTATTAGAATCTTGAACAAGCTCCAGATCATTAAAACCTTGTCTTTTTGGTTGATTATCTACAGAACATCATTTCGTATTGAGTAAAGAATCTGGATATGAAAATGTTTGCACTTTCAGGAAGTTGATTTTATTTTTTCCTTCTTCCTCTTCTTTAGACTTAAACCAGGCTTGCTTATGATTTTGAATGTAAATAGACTTAATTTATATCAAGAGATATGAGGGCCCTGACCCCCTTGCTTTAGTGATGGGGAAGGTACCAATGGAGGGGTGGGAAAAGACTCCCTGTTGCAGGCAGTCACAGGGAAGGGTAATGTGTAATTTAAAATAAAGGACATGAGAAACAGACCTTTATTACAAGGTGATAATTCTCTCCCATCACACTTGAAAAAAAGCTTCTTTTATTTTACAGAAAGAAAGTACTTTGGATAATTAACTACTAAATCTGTCTGTACTTATAAACAAAATAGAACATGGGAGTTTGTGTATGGAAATTTTATCTTAACTCATAAATCTGATGGTGTTTTTCACATGCATGGTTCTGAAAGAGTGTATCTGACTTTTAATGTGTCCTGAAGTCCTGCTAATATTTTTCTTCTTTTTATGCTTTGCATGTTTGAACTGTCTTCTTGGGCACCTACTTCTGATGAATTTACCTTGATGTAGTTCACACGATTCCTCTGTGATTCTCCTCTGGAGGTAAGCATTCTAGATGCAGCTCTGATATTCTTTCCACTCTCTGTGGACAGCAAACCATTGTGGTCTAAGTGGTATAAGTGGGTGTCACAGTCTTTGCATCATCACCATCTGGTAAGGAAGGTAGCAGGGCTTTTTCAAAGGAGTCTGAGGAATTTGCTGGATGATAAACTGGATAATAAGCTACCACGGAATTTCACATCACTGCATTAAGAGATAGTAGCAGAAAGTGCTGTGTCACAGAATCATAGAATGGTTGGTGTCTTTTCTGTTCATCGATGATCTCTCTGAAAAAAAAGAACGTATTACTAAATAACTTGCCAAGCTTGTGTTTGACTGCAGTCTAAGTTAAAAGTTTAGGAGAGATGCTGTCGCTTCGTTTCAAGGAAGCAAACTGCTACGGATTCCTTGCAAGGTCTTTCTTGTTAGTCTTAAAGAGTTAAGAACTGCATGACTGTAATGAAATTGTCAGGTTATAGCAATTACGCCAGTAATTTGATATGTCGCAGTTTGAATGAATCCATGTGTGGAGAGTTTGTTGCTTTTCTCTGCTGAGTCCACTGGCCTTTGCATTCCTGAAAGCTGAAGAGTAATAGAGCTCATTAGACTTTATAGGAAAAGGGCTTTTATCACCTCGTCAACTCGGGCAGCAGACTGCCATTATATTCTTGATTTTGTATGGCTACGTAGATGTTGATGCACACTTCCCTGCCAGGTTTATACCAGTATTGTTTCTTACAGACACTTTTTATTGACATTTCGAAGCTTGAATTAAATTTTGTGTGGCACCACTACAGATGTCTTCAATTAGATGAAGTTAAATAAAAGGGGTTGTATATCAGAGGCCAAGGGATTCTTGAAATTCTTTATTCTGAAACAGTTGCCACAAGCAAATCTAGTAGATTGTAGCCACTTGTTAGAGTGGTTCAGTGTAGGAGAATGGTGTGCAGAAGTCTTAGCCAAAACCCAGTGTGGCCTCACACCCTGTTGTTGCCAAGGGGAGAGTGTTTAGGGAAGGAGGGCACAGGGAAAATCCAGCCTGCTCAGGGTGATTCCTGGTTTTTGGTGTTCAGTGAGTTAGTGGTTGTATTGGTGTCTCTAATAGTCATTTCCACGTTTGTCTTTCCCAACTTGTTCCACGTTGTCCTAATACCACATTTGGAGCCAGCCTCAGCACTCAGATCCACCACCGCATTACACAGTTGAATGATGATTTGGGTTTGTTTTGTTTACAAATCAGTCTCTAATTGCTTTTTTTAGTCTTTTTCCATCTTGAGTGATGCGAAGCATTAAATTGGTGATTTCATCTGCTCTCAAAAGCATCTTTTTGGGAGAACTGCGAATTTATAACCATTGTTTTGAATGGGTATAGAGTAATATTTTTCCCCAAGCACTTATATTCCATACACTTATGTTCCATGGATTTATGAACTTTTCCTCTGCCTTTTTAATCACTTGATATTAAGGGATCTTTCTATAGCTGTTTATACTCAGCTCATGTTTAAGCATCCTGAATGCTTTTAAATCATCAGCTCAGTTTGCTGCAACATTGTTCAGTCTTCAGTGATTCACCTACCAGTACGGAAAACAAAATAGTTCCAGCACGATGGAAAGTGAGAGCTGCTTTCCATTATGTAAAAGATCATTTGTTTTCACTTTGTTTCCTGTTATCCATGTTGAGATGCTTTTGAGTTCTAAGGAACCGAAAGACATTTGTGAGCCTAGATGTTTGCTCTTTGAAAAGCACATCAGCTTCTGCTCTGCATTATTTTGTTTATTGAGATGTGTTAATTTTTAGGAGATGAGTAACAAATGATACCGTGGCAGGTCTGTCATTCCCAGGATTGCCTTCTGTAGAATGTCATACTTTAGTCATGTTCAATGCACATCTTAGGACTAAACCAAACCTCATTTCATTTAGGGACCTTGGTAAATTGCTTTTTCTCTTACAGTGGTGTAGACATCACCATGATGTGATACTCAAAGGCTGTTGCTACTGAAGCCCCTTGTACCTTTACAGCTTCACTAATCTTTCTAGCATTTTAAGCTTCCTCTTGCTGGCCTGATTAAATAGTTGACAGAATAGCTCAAATACTATTCCTGTAGATAGTGTCTTAAAATTTGATGCAGTGAGTTGTTTTAGTTTGTTTTGATATTGAATCACAGAAATGTTCAGGTTGTAAGGGACCTCTTGAAATCACCTAGTCCATCCCCCTCTTGAGCAGGGTTGGCTAGACTAGAGTTGTTCAGGACCACGGGTTGTGAGTGTCTCCAAGGATGGAGGCTCCATGGGCTCTCTGGCCAGCTGGCCCAACTGCACTCAGCTCTGAGGCCACCAGCATAAGAATGACATGGACCTACTGGAGCAAGTCCACAGGAAGGCCACGAAGATGATCAGAGGGCTGGAATATCTCACCTTTGAAGACATGCTGAGAGAGTTGGGGCTGCTCAGCCTGGAGAAGAGAAGGCTCCAGAAAGACCTTATTGTGGCCTTCCAGTGCTTAAATGGAACCTACAGGAAAAAAGGGCAGGGACTTTATCAGGGAGTGCTGTGATAGGATGGTGGGTAATGGTTTCAAACTTAAAAAGTATAGATTTGGATTAGATATAAGGAAGAAATTCTTCACTGTGAGAGTTGTGAGGCACTGGAACAGATTGCCCAGAGAAGCTGTGGATGCCCCATCCCTGGAAATGCTCAAGACCGGGTTGAATGGGACTTTGGAACTGGATGATCTTTAAGGTCCCTTCCAACCCAGACCATTCTGTGATTCTATGATCTTTATGGCCCTTACGGACTTACCTCAGTAAGCCTGTATTTTTCTTGTGCTGGAGAGCCCAGCACTGGACCCAACACTGGATGTGTGCTGAGCAGGAAGAACAGCTCACCTCCTTGACCTGCTGGCTGTGCTTTGCCTGGGGCAGCCCAGGATGCTAATGGTCTTTTTTTCTGTGAGGGTGCCTTGCTGTCTTTAATGAAAACATGCAGTGGTACCTCTCTGCTGACACAGCCTCTATTTGCAGGCTGCTGTCACAGCATCTCCAGTAATTCCTAACGAAAGGAGGACCTAGTACTGAAAAGGAAATATGTTGCTAACCAAGAGATAAAAATCTACCATATGATAGGTTGTGTGTGTGTGCCTTTGGGAAATGTTGAGCTGCTGGAATTAATCACTTCACTTACTCAGCTAACAATTTCCACTGGAGTGTAGAAGTCAAGGCTTTCCTGGCTTTTTTTGTTTGTTTTCTTTTTCTCTCTGTGTAAGGGCTAGCATGGATTTCGTATCTTCCTCCTCCCTTCATCCACAGTAGAGAGTAAAATGGAAAAGGTCAAAATAGGAAATTTCATAAAACCTTGCAGAAAGGATAATCATCTAGGACCCATTTTTGATGAGTATGCAGTACCCTCTGTGTTCAAGACCAGGACACATGGGGCTTTGAGCAACCTGGGATGTGTCCCTGGCCATGGCAGGAGGGTTGGAAGTAGATGATCTTTAAGGTCCCTTCCAACCCAAACCATTCTGTGGTTCTGCAATTGCATGCTGGTCTGGCACGTGGGTTAACAAGTGCAATTTCCATCATAATAATAAAGTAGTAAAGCACCTCTTAAAGAGAAAGACCAATATGCTTTGAAGAAAATTGAGTGCTCTCATCATCATTGAAGTTCAATTCTAAGCAGTTATTACATTGAGGTGTGCTAATTGAGGCAATACGTAATACCAGTTGCTATTAAATATTTGAATTTTAATAATTGTTATAAAATATGAGCAATTGAATGTGTTCATGAAATCATTAGCTAGCAGAATATGAAGACAGGTAGAATTAACATGTGATGGAATATATTGGATTTCTCTCTACATTATAGTCTAAACATTAGAAGGAAAATGATTTGGTTAAATTTTTGTCCTGGATTTAATTTATTTTTTTTATTATATTGTTTCAATATTATCAGATTACAGTAATTTATTGTGTTGAAATTTGAGTACAAATTGTTAATTATAAATGAATTGGTTCCTCTGTGTTGATTCCATGGCTAAGGTATAATTTGGGGTAGGTAAGGTAATCCCTTTCTGGTGGGCCTTGCTCACCTTATGTCACTGGTGTATTTTACATCACCTTTGACAAACATGGTCCCAGGTGGACATGTCAAGAGTGTGAAATGGTATAACCTGCTTCAGGAAAACGCTTCATATTCTAGACCTGTTTCGTGTCAAATTGCCTGGATGGTGCATGAGAAATCAAGTTAAAGGAGCCAGGTATTCACTGAGAAATTGGAGAAAACATAATACTTACAAGCATGACAAAGGATTACATTGTATGAAAACTTTTGGCGGAGGAGGAAATGTTGCTCTTTTAAAAAATGTTATTTGCTTAATGTAATGGAGATGCCTGAACGTTTTGCCTGAAATCTGTGCTCTGCTTGTTATGTTTGCTCCAGAACATAGCCTCTTTTATGTTCATGACATTTCATTGTAATTGCATTAGTGAAATAACTGTAGTCTGTGCTTTACTAGAAGTTCTTAACTGATGCTAATGCTTCAGTTTGCAGAGGTCCAGCGATGCTGTTTGGGGTCACACACAGACTTAGCATTTGTTTACCTTCAGAAGACTTTGCTTTGAGTGAAGATCTTTTCCACGTTGGCTTAGACGTCTTTTTTAACACTTGTTAAATCCTATATGATGAGATTTTGACAAAGACAGTAAACCTGGTTTAAATGAAACTTTTTTAAGCAAGTCTGTGTTATATCACCAATCACATTTCCCCTTGGCCTGCAGGAGATGCTTCTTTTTTTTTTCTTCTGTCACTGCCTGCACATGGGTAGCTGAGAAGAGAACTTAACCTGTGCTGAGAAACCCAGAGAGAAAATATCTTACTTGACTGTGTCCCAGCTTAAAAGTTTTGCTACTGACCACATGATTTCATTTGGCTGTACTGAAAAGTTGAGGATATTGTATGAAACCATAACTGTTGAATAAGTAGGCTTTATCTGAATGAGAAGAAACCCAGTTTAATGTTAGTATCAGAGTCTAATATCCTTCTATACTGCCAATTGAGCTCTCAAGTGTTTGATCGTTCCACTTTTACAGTATCTGTAACTCCACTTCTAGTTTTATGCTATCTAACTATATAAAAATGCAAACATTTTATTATATGGCCTTTATTTGGGGGCTTATTGGTTGGGTAAGCCAGTTGAAATGATTTTTGTTCGTGTGATTGATTTCTCTTAACACATGTGGTACCAATTAGAGTAACTTCTACTGCCCATCGTCTCTTCAGCCTGCGCTACTGTATCAAAATACTTGATTAAACCCACCCTCTGTTGTTGTAATGCAAACCAGTTGGTAATAGTAGGCAATATTGTCAGATTTATTAAGTGAGAAGCAGCTTTCTGAAGATCTGGCAGTGCAGTGTAAAACATGACTAGATGGATAATGAAGTTGAGCACGGTGGAATTCGGGGTTAAAGTAAACTTGACGTGGAAGAAAACGGCATGCCAAAGTTGGTTGTGTAATACCGTTTAAATTAGGAGATCATTTTCTTCTTGATTTGAAGCATCAGTTTCTGGCTCTAGGTGCTCTACCCTGCCCAGAGACACACTGCACTGCACATCCAAAACCGCAGCGCACAACAACAGCGAGTTCCTCAGTGGTTTTGCAGAAAATACTCTGATGCGGACTGACAAAGAAGTCGTTCCACAGATTTTGTTGCAGTTTCAGGTTCTTAGATAAAGGGTGTTTCATTGGTCAAAAAGAGTAAACCTCACAAAAAGAGTAAGCTGTTCTGGTCTTTTTATAAGTGCTCTTCTCGAACAACTTTGATGTCCGTTCTGAGAAAATGAGGTTTGTGGTCTTCTAGTACATGGGGTAGAGGAACAGTAGGGTCCTTGCAGTGACTGAAAGTGTTGGAAGAATGAGGCAGCCACAGCCAGCTTTGGGAAGTGCCAGGGTAGTAAAATGTCTGCATTTCACCTTTCTTCCTACCTTTGGGCTTCATCTCTTTTGGAAGTAGGTCAAATCCAAGGGCATCCTGCAGAATTTGTTTGCATATAGTAATGCATTCATAACTTGATGAATCGTGTTGGTTTATATGTCAATACTCTAAATGCTAGATGGCAGAGACTATTTGCAGATATGTGTTTGGGATGCATGATAAGTAGAGTTTACCAATCGTGAGTACACCAAAGGTCACAAGTGATACAGTGAACTAATATTGTTTTCCTTGCTTCTCAAATTCCTTTTTTCCTTTTTCTAGACACAGACAACAGGAGTAATTTCTCACAGTATTTACTTCTCGTTTAAAATTCTTTCTAAAATAGTTTTGGGGTTTTTGTATTGGAAGTCTACCTATCAGACAATTACAGCCCTCTTTTGTTTTCACTCAGGCAGAGAATTCTCCAAATGGACCAGAATGTGGCTATGGTTCTTTCCACCAGCAGTACTGGCTGGATGGGAAGATAATTGCTGTCGGTGTAATTGATATCCTGCCCTACTGTGTGTCCTCCGTCTATCTCTACTACGATCCAGACTATTCTTTCTTGTCTTTGGGAGTCTACTCCGCATTACGGTAAGAGGACATTTTTGTTATCTGGTTAGATGTAATGATAGGAATTGATACTTGTTCCTAAACTTGAGCATTTATTTCCAGTCTACGCATATATTGGTAGCGCTGTCTCTAGCGAAGTATTCAAGATTTTGTTGCTTTTGTCTTTTTTTTTTTCACTTCTCTGTGGTTGGTTGCATTCCAAATAAATTCTTAATTGTCATTCTTGAATAGGGATGTATCTTTCTAGTTAGCTAAATGCTTGTAAAGATTAAAAAAAAACCCCTAGAAACAAAATACCTAGTTTTTATTGCCCTTAAAAATAATTTAGTATTGCTTGGTTTCAGCAGGAAAAGCCCCTTTTTTGTTTAAATAGAAATAATTTTTCCTTTGACCTTTTTCTTAGCCCAGTCACCAAATGAAATCAATCACTTTTATAGTTTCATACACACTGAGAGCATAAATAATAGAATACCTAAAATCCGTTGTCTTCTGAATTAGTGGTCTCCTGCTGTACTAGCACTAAGTATATTTTTCAGGTGTGTTAATCTCATTATCTTTGTCTTTAGAAAGCCTGGTGGAGAAAGTAATCCTATGAATTTTAAAGCTTTAAATTAACTATCAACCTAATCTTGCAAAACAGTAGGACGAGGGAGTAAAGCTTTTCACTGTGAATAAGACTTTTATGCTAACTTGCAAGTTATTGTTTTTCTTTCATGAGAAACTTTATGATTCTATTATTGTCATAAGAGGGGAAAAAACCATAAACTAGTGGAAATACTTGTACAGCTCGGATTTTTTTCTTAGCTTTTTTGCTTCCTTTTTTACATGAAGTAAGCTGGCCACAGACATGTGGTGTTCCCCAGGGGGGTTCTTAGGAAACAGCTGGGTTTGAACCTCGTGCCAGGCATGTCTATTTTCAAATTCCCTGGGGTCTGAGAAGTTCTACTGAAAGTCTTTACCTGTTGAGATTTGCACTACGCTTTTTCTGGTGCAAAAGAAGCGCTAGAAATGTGAGGTCCAGCTCTCTTCTTTCTCCAAGGCATCTTGTTGAGAGCTGTCTTCTCTGTAGCTGGAGTTTCTTAGCTGTTGTTTAGTGTTACTCACCAGGATGGGTACATATGACGTGACTTGTTAAATATATTTAGTAAACTACTTTTAGGAAACATCATCTGATCACAAAAGTGTACAAAATAACTGTGATAATGAATAAACCGTGTGCAGCTGAATCTCTCTAAAGTCTAATCACTCATGATTTGTGTAGATTTTGATTAGAATCTTTTGATTTCCTAAGTTTTTGGTTTTTTCTTAATTCTCCTTTGGTGTGCATCTTCTCTTTGTAGTGGTGAATTTTGTGATTTCTGAATAATCTTTACGTGACTTTTTCAAATGTGTTTGTCAAAGGGGTTTTCCCACAAAGTTCACTGTTAAGTTTTTGCTGCTGAAATGAGGTGCTGCAGTCACTCCTCTCCATCTCTGCTGTATGCTGGGATTCTAGCAGCCACGTATTTAGCCAGTTTAATTTACTGAGCAGAAGATTGTTTGCTATACCAACCTAGTTAGTGAGCTGAGTTGACTCAGTGAGTGAAGAACCTGTCAACGCCAGAGCTGGTGTAAGAGCTGTGACAGAGCCACGGCATGCAGCTGAGAATGGCTGGGGAGTGGGAGAGCAGGATGTCCTCCCACTCTCTGGTGAGCTCTTAGATCAGTTAAGTCCTAAAGGGTGATTTCTGCGAGTATGTCACCTTTAATAAGAGCTGGTAACATTGCCTTCCTGTTGGCTCTCCCCACCTTCGTCTAGAGTGGCTCTTTATGAAAGAGAAACTGTAAAATCATAGCAGAGTTTAGGTCAAAAGGCACCTCTGGATGACATCTGGTCCAGTTCCAGCACAAATCAAGGCTAACTTCAAAGTCATGATGTGCGTTAACATAGCTGTTGCTGTAGCATCTCCAGTGGTCTGCTTCTCAAAGAATCTGAATTCTCATTTTTCTGAGGCATTCAGTGGCACTGGCAATTTTATGAAATTAATCAGAACTAACAAATGTAGAAAAAAAATGTTGGAATTCCTATAATATAAAATTGATCTTTTTCTGTGTTTTAGCAGTCTGGATTTTTAGAAGTATTTTAGTACATATGCTAGATCCATGAAAATAGACTGAATTTTTTTTTCCTCTCATGCCAGGTGAGTGCATGACATAAAATACTAATTCCTCCTAAGAGTTGTTTATTAGCATTTGTACCTATCACATTACTTTATGTAATAATAGACTGATATAATCCATGGTTATGAATTCTTGAAATGATTTTAAATTTCCTACATAATAAATTTAAAACTTTGTCAATGCAACATGTGTGTGTGGCTCAACCAGTGAAAAAGCAGCTTATAAATTCTGCATTTATAAAATCTGTGCATTTAAGGCAATAAAAATGAGTTCCCCACAGTCTTAGAGGGAGCCAACTTTGTTCTTCTTTCAAACAGGGGAAAAAAAAGCTTGAGAGTTAGGGAGGATTTAGGAAGTTGTGAAGGAATCTGATACCTTCAAAGCTGTTGCCAATTTTACTCTGAGGAGGTTAAACTGCATTGCGGTGCTGTCACTTCCACTTCATGCTACTCTGAGAATTTTTGCTGCTGAGTCGTAGAAAGGATGGGATTTGAAGATCATGTGAAATATGTAGGCATGTGTGGAAAGAATGAGGAGAGAAGAAGCTACTTATGAAATTCCAGTCTTACCAAAGGAAAAAAAAAATCATCAAGAAATACTGAGTGGTTCTTAATCTCACTTGGAGGAACAAGTTAAACCTTCTCCCTGCTACCTAAAGTCATGAGTAGCAGACAAGCAGGGTATTCATAACCTCAGTTTGGTAGGGGGATAAATACCTGAGCTTCTTTTGAAACTGGGTTATGCAGCATTGAAATACTATGTTTGAATTGTGTATTGATGAAATGAATGTATGTCTTCCTCACTCGTCGTCTCCTCTTGCCAAGCACTGACAGCCATTATAACTGTTCAGATCTAATGTAAAATAACTGAAAGCTTTGAAAAAAAGGCGATTGCAAGTCTGTAGTTGCTTTTCCATGGGAAAGAGTTGGGCAGAAAGCAAGCAGGTAGATGTGTCTCAGGCCATACAGTGACACCTCATTGCTGCTCCTGCTGTAAAGTGATGGAGTTGGAGGATTCTCTTGCATTGGATCACAGCATGCATTCCTGAAAAGTGCAAAGAGAAGGATGTTTTATCATCCCCCTAGTAAAACTTTGCCTGGAGTAGCTTTGACTGGATGGATAAATGAAAGATAGAGCAAGAACTTGAGTTAAGGGTCCTTACCTAGGATGCATCACTGTAATACATGCAGAGACACTGGCAGCAGTTCTAAGCAAGCTGACTGTGGTATCACGGGCACTAATTCGCTCGCACCCAGCTTTGTTGCCCATGGCAAGACTTGCTGCTGCAGCCCAATTTTTACCTCATGACATTATGGTCTATTTGCTTCACTTTCTGTTCACTTGGAGTCGTCTTGTTTTATTAGATCAGCTGGAGTTGTCCAATTGGAAAGAGTGAGTGGAGAGATTCTGAAATGCAAAGATAATGTTTTTGCTCTGTAGTGTTCCAGCGTTTTCCATTGCAGAAAGGTATTTGTTTAATTAAGTGCAGGATAATCTGCATAAAACAGCAAGGTTGTTTTAACGTCATGCCATATCTTAAAGATTATGTATATGTAGTTCATATTTGTACATTTTTGGTAGAACATAAATCTCACTTCCAGAATCTCTTGTATTTCCCTGGTTTTTCAGACATGGAATAATTTAATTCCAGACGTTCTTCTCTTTGAAGGGTTGTATATAGATACAGAGTTACAACAAACTCATGATGGTCTCTTCAAACTACATGCAGCTGAAATGTTTTCAATACATTTAAACATCCTTATTGCTAAATGTTACCTGATAAAACAACCCCAGTATTTGTACATGCTTCCTATATGAATGTGCTCGTATCTTCTTATCCCTTCAACACTGAAATTAAGAACCAACATCCATCTTTGAGCAAGTTTGCTACAGAAGTGAACCACAAAGTTACAAAAGCTGTAAAAATGAGCATTAGAGTGGAAACACTGGCTGAATCTTTGTAATAATACTACTTTCCTTGTGCTGGTAGTAAATAAATAAATAAAGCCAAACTTATTTTGGAATACACTGACACTTCTCTTTCAGAATAAATGAGAAAATCATATAATCAAACATGGGATGGGTGAAAAATACCTTTTGTTGCTTAAAGATGAATGGTTTTGCGTGTAAATTGCTAGAAGGCAAATAATAGAACAAACAAGAGGCTTATCCTTGAAGCTTGTATTTTGAGAATGACTCTGATGTTTTCCTGAGCCACCTTAGCCAGTCTCTGTACAATAGCTGGGTCAGATTTCTGTAGAGTTCCAACATACATGAATATTAACAAGAAACCTGGTAAATAAAGGCTCTTAAGTCACTTTTATTTGAATTTCGAGTCGGGACAAAACACAAAAATGGAAGTATTTTTAAGCCTGATGTGGTGTTTTGCATTTTGTTTAAGCATTAATTTTCAGTTTATCTTTGGTCGTTTTTTTTAAGCATTAGTTTTGAGTTTATTAGCTTCATTTTTTATTTGATAGAAGTCTATTCCTTTAAATAGGTCAACAGTCAGGTAGCTGTAAAATATCTCAATATGAAGAGGCAAAATGAATGTAAGAATTGTATTCAAAATTAATTAGACTTTTCTTTCCTTTCACAGGGAAATTGCTTTTACTAGGCAACTTCATGAAAAAGCTCCTGATCTTTGTTATTATTATATGGGTTTCTACATTCATTCATGCCCCAAAATGAGATACAAGGTAAAGTGTATTTTTACTTATTTCCTTAGTGTACTATTAGTTAAAGCATTTGACAGTGTTCATAGTAATATAATATTTTGTAATTGTCATTTTGGATTTTAATGTAGACTTTATATGGTTAAATTTGAATGTTGGTTACTATTTAACTTGGCATAGGATTTACTGGTTTTTAATTTTTTATATATTTTTTAAATATAACTGCATGTGGTATTTATTAGAAGTTGGCTTAAAAGCAGTTCATGTGGAGAGCTTTTCAAGGTCTGTCAGATAATGGTTTGCCACTTGGTTACCTGGCTATCTTGTGTTTACAGTATATCTTCCAATAGACTAAAATTCTCCCTTTTTTAGGTTTGCATATTTATGGAACTGTTGCTTAGTGACTACAGGCAGTGATAACATGCCTTTGTGGTCTTGGCTGTACTTGGGTTACTCCTCTTCGGGTTTTTTTTTGTTTGTTTGTTTGTTAGAGATGAGGGGCTTGCTCTGCTGTTGGAAACCAGTGAGAAGTCAGGTTAGCAGCAATTTTGAGGTAGGTAAAAGTTTTTTGAGGAAAGGGTAAAGAGAATCCACAGAATGTTTAGAACAACCAGTCTGTCACCAAACCTCCTTTGTAATCTCTGTTGGCTTCAGCTTTTTTTTAGACCCAAGTGCCTAAATGTGTCCCTCTTCTGTGGTTTTTTTAGAACTTGTGCTGTCTTTCAGAATGTATCATTGCTTTTTGAGTATTACAGTAACATTTCAGAGTACTGGCCATTGATAGAACTTTTCTGAACATTTACACGCAGCCAAATATATGTTAAAAATGTGGAAAGATACAAAGCTCACAGAATCTAGAGTAAGAAGTGCAGTGTTTTCTTTTCTATTTTTTCCACACAGTGTGTTAAAATATCTGCAGTGTTTCCAGCTAGTTTTCAAGTAGCCAAAAAATGGTGAGGCTCATTGAAGTAATGGTTATGAAGGAAAAACCATATCAGCTTTATTTTGGCCTACGCTACAGGTGGCCACGATGATTCACTCTTCTGAAAATAACAAACAACAAATGCCTCCTTCTCCTTTTGTTACAAGATGTTTGTCTGCCCTTTCCCCACCCCACCCCCTTTGGCCAAAGAAAGAGGATATCAAGTCTGAGGGAAGCAAATGGTTGAGGTGCAAACACTGCCTCTATCATCTAAGTCGTCTTGAAGGCTATTTCATCACCAGCTTGAACAAAAAGTTCTGATTACTCGCTCTGCTTTTTGGGGAAAGAAGTTTGGGATGATTTGTTCATGTTTAACGTCCCTTGTTCTCTTCTACAACCTACATAGCTCAAGGTTGTGAGAAGAATACGCTTAGTCTACAGGGGCACTTAAGAAACAAACCTGACTGTAATGGCAAAAAGGATCCCAGTTCCGAAAGGTGCTAAGAAACTTTGGGTTCAACCATTTGTAGTAAGTTTTAATAAAAATGTGAACTTTGTATCCATGGATTAAACAAAGCTCATACATGAGTCAGTGGATGAAAGTAGCCAGTGAACTCTTCAAATAGGAGTACTAAATGCTGTAAAACTGGGAGCTAACCTCACTAGCCACATACTTTTGTATTATTTAATATAATGTGGTATCTGTTCTGTTGGGCCTGTGCTGTTATTTGAAAATGATGGAATCAAGAATAGAAGATTCTCATGATGCTTCTAGTTGTCATTCTCAAATGACAGAAATTTAATAATTTCTAGTGGGAGTGTTGTTATTTTTTATAAAAGCTCATTTTTTTTTCCTTGCTTATACTTAATAACTATCTGATATGACTATGATTTGGTAGAATATACATTTTAGTCTCCCAGAAACCTATATATGTCAATGTACTTAGGTCATTAAGTGTGGCCCAGTGTGAAAATTACCAGGGCAGTGGAGTGGGGAAGAGAATAAAACTTACACATATGTAATTAGAAGACACACAGTATCAGATAAATAACACTCTGTGTTAGGAAAGTAATCATTTAATAGGTGTTCTAATTTTATATTTCTTTTCCTGTGTACACTTGTTTTACAAGGCGCCAAATGTAATGCAATTGAAAATCAGGTTGACATTCATTCTGTAGTTCCACTTCACCCTCACTGAAATAATAATCCAGAAAAAAATTTCAAAGCTGAGCTCTCAAATGCATCTGGATAATGGCACTAGTCTTGTGAAGTGATTGGTGGTGGTAAAGTGGGATGTGTAAGTACTGACTCTGTGGATGAAGTAATTTCAGCAATGCCTGGTTGACTTACAGGCATTATGTCTTGAAGAGTTTGCTTTATTCCAGTTTGATGGGGAGGCTCCCTTCCCTTAATGATATTAGTGTGCAAGAATGACAGGCCGTATGTAACTGTTGTAAAACTGATGCCAGGTAAGGAAATAAAAGGAAGCAAAGAAAAGGAAGGAGCTGAAGAGTTAACCACTGATTTTTATCCTCTGCTGGTTACATGCTTTGCAAATTACTTGGATGTTTAGAAATGCAGGCTGGGCAAAGCATCACTTCTTCATATAAGCAGTGTCTTACTAAGAACACATGCATGGTACACTTATTGACAGTGAAGCTACAGGATTTTGGAAATCTTTGAAAACTTTCCTGCTTCTAGTTGCAGTTTGTGATCAGTGGAAATGCCTAAGCTGACATTTGCATGTGGTTTTTTGATGGACACGTGGTACTAAGACTGCTTCTGGCAAAGGTGCCTGAGCTTGGCTTCTGGTTTGTACCCAACAATTGTCTGTCTGCCTACTGACTGAGGAGGGATGGCTGATGAATTGGCATGTATAAGGAACAGTGATTTAAGGAGTTTGACCACATTCCACTTTGCATGGGGTGTAACTCAGTCTTCTGCACAAGACGTGGCTGGAGTAACGGGGGATCTGTGCAATGAACTGTTCCACTCACATTGCAATCCAAGACTGATGCATTCATGCTGTGCATTATGACATAGCTGGACGTTTTGGTTTTAAGTATGCATGGCTCTGAGACTGGAGATATAGAGATCCAACACAAGTGTTAAAACCTTGTTCTGCATGAGTACATTCTTGGAATTCCAATCGTAGGCATCTCCTCTAGATTCTAACTTTTATTTGTGGATGTAAAGTAATAGTTAAACACTTTTTAAAGCATTAGTATTAGATAATCATATATACAAGTGTCTGGCCCGTATATAGTAACAGCTCCTCTCCTCTGCATCAGATCATAGAATCATAGAATGGTTTGGGTTGGAAGGCACCTTTCAAGGTCACCTAGTCCAACCCCCCTGCAGCGAGCAGTGACGTCTTCAGCAAGACCAGCTTGCTTAGATCCCAGTCCAACCTGACCTGGAAGGTTTCCAGGGATGGATCATCGACCACCTCTCTGGGCAACCTGTGCCAGTGTCCCATCACCCTCTGTAAAAACTTTTTTCTTCTCTCCAGTCTAAATCTCCCTTTATTAGTTTAAAACCATCTCCCCTTGTCATGCCACAACAGATCTTGGTATAAAGATTGTCCTCATCTTACTTCTAGGCCTCCTTTAAATACTGGAAAGCCCACAAGAAAGGCTCCCTGGAGCCTTTCTCCAAGCTGAACACCCCCAACTCTCCCAGCCTGGCCTCCCAGCAGAGGGGTTCCAGCCCTCCCAGCATTGCTGGGCCTCCTCTGGCCCTGCACCAACAGGTCCCTGTCTCTGCTGTGCTGAGGACTCCAGAGCTGGCCCCAGCACTGCTGGGGTGGGGAGGTTTCACCAGTACTCCAGGTGGGGCCTTAATTATGTGCTCTAAGGAGGTCCAGGGCATTAATAGAATATTTTGTTTAAGTATTTATTTTTAAATAAGGCTGCTAATATGCTTGTTCTGCTTTTTATGCAGTTCTTAAAATGCTATCTGTATCTTTTTCCAGAAAGTGTCTTTGAGCAGTCACCTTTGGTATAGCCAGACCATCACACCAGTTGCCCACAGTGCAGCTGCAGCGTATTTTTAACCCCCACTGAGCATCTCAGGTGCTGACCTGGCAGAGAATACATTATTGGGGGTCATTGCACGACCTTTTCATCTGAAGGGTTCTGTTTTCATCAACATTACAGTTGTGGTCATAAATAGTGTGAAATCCAGACTGAAAGCCTGAGTGTTGTGGAAGAGAATTCCCAAGTCAGGGTTCCTGTGGCTCAGTAACAGAGCTGGAGAATTCTGGACTAGCACACAGGAGGATAAATGGTTGAAGAGTATCATCCACCCCATGGATTACAGAATATTTTTAAAATGAAGCTTCCTTTTGACTCCCTGTTCCCTTCCCTTTCCTTCTGTTCCCAAACAGCTTGCATTTGTTTGCAATGGGATTTTTAAAACAGTGGAGTAGGCTGAAAGGCTGAGAGCCCTGGAGAAGAGAAGCCTGAGAGGGGATCTTATCAATGGCTACAAATATCTGCAGGGTGGGGGTCAAGTAGAAGGGACCAGGCTCTTTTCAGTGGTGCCCTGGGATAGGACAAGAGGTGATGGTAGCAAGGGGAAACACAGGAAGTTCCACCTCAACAAGAGGAAAAACTTCTTCACTGTGAGAGTGACAGAGCCTGGCCCAGGCTGCCCAGAGAGGTTGTGGAGTCTCCTGCTCTGGAGACTTTCCAGCCCC
>WUAM01000254.1:423088-511134 GCA_024336885.1 Actenoides hombroni | reverse complement strand
CTTTTCCTTTTTGCCTTCTTTTCCTTTTTGCCTTCTTTTCCTTTTTGCCTTCTTTTCCTTTTTGCCTTCTTTTCCTTTTTGCCTTCTTTTCCTTCCCTCTCTTCAGTTGACTTCTCCACTAGGCAGGATATTCCTCTACATTACCATCAGCAGCAAAAACTGAACATTCATGTCTTCAGAGCTCTGAACTTACCCCATGTGTGCCTTCTAATGGTTTGGGTTAGAGACTGAGGGGAAAAAGTTACTACTCTGAATTATATCTGGGTTTTGGCATTAAAACCCAAAGGGATTTTGAGAAGTCTTTTCAAGTGGCTGACCAAGACTTCCAAAAGAATTTTGGATGATTGACTCAGCATACACATGTTAAATGCTTCTGAAAATCAAGTTGCTTTAATATTTAAGTTGTAACTAGTGCAAAAAGTCCTTAACTCTCTATGTATATTTTATGAAATTGTTTTTTACTAGAAGGTTTGCTGGCTGTTTTATTGGTCTGATAAGTCATAGACTAGATTCAGGGTTGCAGTGTCCCTTGTAGCTTGCTGCTTCCCCCCCTCCTTTTTTATTTTTTCTTTTATTTTTCTTTTGTTCTTTTCTTCCATAAAAGCTTTCTCCTTTCACCTTTCCTCATCTGGAAGACTCTTACTAACTACTTAGAGACCACACTGAGTAAATGGAACAAAACATGTTGGAATAGACAACTGTGAGAATGTGTGGCAGAATAAAAACCACTATGAGTGAAAAATTATTAATTTTTCAATTCTTGATGTAGTGCTAGTGATAAATATTTTAAAGTATTTCTCGTTTACTTTGAACAGCATCTTACAAAGTGTCTGAGGCCACTTTCTAGGTTGCTTTTCTTTTTTCTTTAAGACATTTCTAGTCAGGTTGAAAAAACAGCATTATTATGAGAATTGAAAAGCAGGGATAAGGAGATGCTTCATTCTGGATAGCAACAGCAGGTACTGAATGCTAACAGTGGATTTCCACTGAAGATACAATTATTAATAGCGGAATATCAGTTTCCATATTGTTTTTGTAGCAGGCAAAGACAGTGATTGCAATTACTCCCTCAATTTTTTTCCTAAGCTGCTCTTTTAGAGTATGTGTAATTGGTAAATTATTAATTTTTTTTCCTTGGTGCAATTGTTGGAGTTGTGCTGAATTTCACACAGCATTTGCAGGGTTAAAACCAGTTGAAATCCTAATTTTCTTCTAGAAACAAACACAGATCCCAGCCATGTCTTTTTTGCTTAACTTTATTTTTCCTTTTCAAATATTTGCAATAAGGACTTAGTTTTTTTTTTGTCAGTTAAAACTCCCTTAGGAAAAATGTGAACGTGTTCCTGGGACGTTATTTTTCTCATTTTGGAAATGTGAATTTCTTTTCAGTTGTTTACTTAAGGTTAAGATGATTGAAGTGTAGCACGACTGAAGTGAAAATAATACATATATATTTATGCCTGGTTGTATTATTTGTAGACTTTCATCAGGGCAGAAAGAAATGTCTGTTGTATAGGTCTCAGCTGACCTCTGAAGTGAACAAGTCTCTTTCTCATTACTGTGCTGCCCCTTGAGAAAATAAACATGTATCCAAAAGCAAAAATTTTGGGATGTATGTTGTACAAGCTTCGAAGGAATTGTATCTGAAAGTCATTTCCAGAGTGAAGTTGTATTTGAGAGTTGTATTTGTGGCCTTTCTACAGTTTCAGCTGTATACCTTTCACTTGTTATTTGATGGGTGTTTGATGACAAAACCAATTTCCTCAAATGGAGTAAAATTTTTTTGTTCTTCTCTATACTGGGGAAATAAATGTCATTGATTAGGAGCAGGTTGTCTTAAAACTGTCAATTTGTTATCATCTGTATGAGGCTTGGATCAGGTGATGTTATTTTCATGCGTTCTTTTCAAAAGTCAACAACTACATCCCCCCCCACCCAAAACCAAGCAAACGACCCCAAAAGAACCAGTTCCCATATGGGTTGTTTCAGGGAAATGGTCAAAGTCATACACAGTGTGTTTCAAGTCATTCCAAATATCAAGTGATGTAAATATCAGTCTTGAATATTGATGATTTACTGATCGTGATGATGATGTTGATCCTATTAATGATTTTTAAATATCTCAGTAAAGATTCTTTGCTCTGCAGACATGTTTTGTTTGTAAGGAGGTGCATATTCAGGATTCACAGTTCGGATGTTCTGAAGAATAAACACAGAAATGTGGTAGAGATGTATTAACTACCTACATCTGCACATCAGCAGGGTTAAGTTCTACACCTTTTACTAGTTAAGGGATTTTATTAACTCGGGACAACTTCCATGTAATGTTTATTTACTAAATGTGATTTTATTAATTTGTGTGAGCCATGAGTAAACTAAAATCTAACCTCATTTTCATGAAAGCACAAGAATAAGAGGCATGGTTTGTTGAATTTTGCAGCCCAGTTCTATACCAGGGGATGTTTTCGGACTTATTAGCCTGTCTCTGTCAAAAGGAGCTACTAAAAAGATTTATTCAAGATCGTGTTAAGAAACCTGAGACAAACCATCTTTTGAATGATAATAGCTGGTAGAAATTTATCATGTCTAATTCATGACTCTGCATAGTCATAAATTCACTGCTTATTGCCAACTTGTACTAAATCTTATTTGAAGGCTTATTTAAGGACTCCACAGCAACCATTAGCAATTAAAATGAGACCTGTAAAGTGTGAAATACAGAGACAAGAGAGTTTTGAGTTTTGTTTGTTCGGGGTTTTTTTTTGAAGGGGGAATAATAAACTTCACAATTCATACGTCTAATTTTTCTCCTTCATCTGAGGAATGAGGTCACAATTCCCGTTTCAGAATTTTCCAATTATTGTTCTAGATATCCATTAGTCCTTGCTAGTAAGTGTAAGAATGCATGGAATTCAGTGTATTTGTAAAGTTTCTAACAAGCAAACGAATTAATATAGTGCTGCTTTGTCAGCTTCATTTAATTTTTTGTTGGTTTAATCATTTTTGGATGGTCTTCAGACACTAGTTAAATATTCTTCTGAACTTTGTCTCTCTACCTGTCTCTCTGTGGGTGTTCCCAAAAGTGAGTGAATTTGAATCTGCAGAGATGTCCTCAAACCAGGACAACATCTTACGATGCCATGATGCAAAAGGTTAAAACATATTTATGAAGAAGATAATGCTCTTCAGTTTTGCTAACATAGTCTCTGGGTGAATTTGCTCATAGCTGTGCCAGTTTTCAAGTGTTGGGCAAAATTACAAAGTTTTTGTGTCTTGGGTCTTGGAGAAAAAAAATCAGCTCTTTAAATCTGTCACTGAACTGTAAATCATTGAAACACTGTTTAGTTTTATCTATGCCCTGCATTTATTGAACCTGGCAACACTTGCAGTATTGGATCTCTCACTTCAAATCAGATTGCTCTTATTGTACTCTTTCTTACTTTTGCTACTTTGCTGATTATATTAGCTCTAATTAGGCAATATTGTCAAGTGGAATTTATTTGGTCTAAAAGCCAGGAACTCCTGCTTTTCCTGGCTCTGCTGTGTTTCACCTTGTGGTCTTTACAGTAGGAGCTGGCTGACAAGTCAGTTAATCTACACAAGATATGTTTTTTTCTCTAATTTTCCAGGAAAGATTTAATGGTAGATACTTTAATGAGGTCTGGTTTTGCTAAAACCTCGTTAATTTTCACAGAGGTATCACAGTACGCTGCTCTGAAGTGTTACATTTAATCTAGATGACAATTCATTACTTTGAATGATTATTTTCTTTGTCTGAGTTTGTTTAGCTGCTGACTGTACTGAGTCTCCAAGTATGTTACTGAGGTTCTATTCTGTATCCTCAATCCTGATATTAAACATCATACTTCTAACAGCGTAGTTTGCAAAACGTTGGTGTTTGAATGGGAACGAGAGTACCAGATTCATACAGAGGGGAGTGATTTGGAGCTGTGGGGGAAGAGTGGAATCCTAGAAAAGTAGACTTGTAAAGGGCCAGGGTGGGGGATTATATAGTCCACCTACTCAATATAGGTTCAGCTATATGTCTGCTAACTTTTAAGACACACGTTGGACATGCGTGTGCCAAAGGCCTCCCTTGACAAACATAAACACATCTCTGTGTGTTGGTGGTTATATGCTTGTATATTCATGTGCTGTATTAATCTTCCCTATGAAATTATTTTTCTTCATGTCTGACCTGAACTTTTCTTGCTAAAGAATATGACCTTTTGTCCTATCTACCATGCACATGAAACCTCATGTTTTGGGTTTGGTTTGGTTTTTGGCAACACCTTTCTTTCTAAACCTGATGACTACAGTCGTGTCTCTGTTTGGACTTCTCTAATTTTTGCTAAATAACCCACCCACCAAAGAAACCCCTTCAATTCCTTCTCCAAGTCTCAGTTCTTAAGCTTCTCGTCATACTTTGTGCAGTCCAGTGGATTTTCATCAACCGATGCATTTCTGTCCTAGAGAATGAAGTCTAAAATTAGTCCTTCTGTGTAAACCCCTCAGATGCTGAGGTCGGCTTCTACCATTTATTTATATAACATGAGTTATTGCCTTCATTGAATTAAAGAAGATAATAGGCTGTGGAGGCAAGGAGAAAGGGTGGAAAGGAGTAAAAATGGGAATTGTCTGACTACAAAGTTTTTGGAATGCTCTAAACTGGGATGTGGGCAGAGTTATTTTTAGTGTCAAGGCTTGTGACTGAGGGACTCTGAAAGTACATGTGTACATTTTCTTGAATCTCTCTGCTGTTTTAGCTAAGTTTAGATAAGTAGCTGTTAACAAAGTTGCATTTTTCTTTCAGGAGAGAATACTGCATTAAATGAGGTGACAAAACATAGAGGGTTTTCTGGTTGTTCCTTACAGTGCCTGTGGAGACCTACTTAATAAGGAAGATAAAACTAAACCAGAAAATTAATATTTACAGTAGTATAGTAAATAGAAGTATAGTATATAGAAGTGACAGCTCAAAGAAAGTAACAAATTAAGAATAAACAGAACCCACGTCAAAGATGAGTTAGTAGTGGACTGCAGATGATGCAATTAATGCTATTTTCACATCACCAGCATATCACTAGCAGGGGAGGAGCTTACTCGTTATCATGTGGTAGCCACCAACGTGATTCAGATGCAAGTAACTTAAACACAAATCTATACTCTCTTTAATTGATGCTAGAGACAGTAGTCACAGTTTGTGGAGCCTGGCAGGCTCTCAGATGGTGCTGTGTTTTCACAAAGACTGTTGGAGGGCACTGGAGCTCTGAGAGATTGCACAGAGCAGGGCCCCAAGCGGAAGGGTCAATGGAGAAGTGAAATATTTTTGTTAACAGCGTTTTCTTAATCTAATAAAATCTGTTCCCAAAGGCTTTCAAAGGTTACCTTGTTGGGGAGGCCAAGCGAGACCTGGGAGCTTGGTGAACCGTTGTCTTTTTTGAGTGTGAAAGGAAAAGAAAACTACCCCAGAAAAAAAACCCTTACTGTTTGCAGACACTGCCCTGAGGTTTCTGCTCATCATGTGAGAGAATTAACCACTGCCAAAAACTTGACTTTGTTTAGTTGTTTTCAACTGAATAACTGAACTGTTCTAAAATGAATGCCTGAAATTGTTAAGAGTAGTTCTTTGGTGTGTTAGATGTGTAGGATGATTTAGAGATTCTTACTAGAAAGGTTCCAAGGAAGTAGATCATCCTTTTTAATAGAATATTATACTGTGTACTTCCTTCCCCTTTCTTGTCCAGAGTAAAAATGTTTTCACAAGTAAGAGGGAGCTAGAATGACAAAAAAAGGGTATGAAAATGACCCCATTGTCAGCTAATTGAAGAAGAATGGGTTCAGGGAGCAAAAGTACACAGGAATGAAATTCTCTGTTCGTCCCAACACAAAAGCACTGCTGTTCTCTGAATGGACAGAAAACAAGATGAGGATTTTGTTCCACTGATCTATTGATTTCATTTAAGATATTAAGGCTAGTGTTTTGAAGGGTTACTTAGTGCTAATGTGGTCAGTAAGGTTGATCTATGATTTATTTTATGATTTTTTTTTTTTTTTTCCTTTTTTAACATTCTTTCTGTTTTAGTCTTTACCAGGTGGCATCGTGTGGCTTGCTATTAACTGCTTTTAATTATCTTCCATTCAGGGGGAAGGGAAATGAAGGTGGGGAGATGCTACAGTACATTTGTGAGGGGACTTGCTGCTCTTTGCATCCTCCGTTTATGTCATATGGTGGCAGTGAAGGACATGGAATAAAATGCTGTAGTGCTGGCCAAGAGCCAGAGAGCCCATCCCAAGTTCTGTCCCTGCTTCTCAGTTTGGGCAATCTGAGGATGTTGTGCAGGAACATCAGGTGGGAAGGTCACCATCGGGAGAAGCTTTAGGGCTTCTCCACCACAATTTCTGCTAAATTAGGTGTGGCTTCGAGAAAGGATCCAAAGGACAGCACCTGTGCAGCCTAAATGATTGCAAGATGGTCTTTTATGAGTTCCTCATAAATTGTTGTGTGCTTCTAATAGAGCTCAATTTCTTAAGCCTTGACTGAAACTTTCTTTCAGAAGATAAATTGGTTTCTTTCTCAGAACTTTGTCTGTTTTGCTGTTTGTTGTTGATGATGGTTTAATGAATAGATAAGAACAAAACGATTCTCTGTGTAGTGGTGCATGGTAAAGAAACTGTAGGTTGACATCTTGATAACATTGATGACTGGTTAGTCAAAATTCTTGTATTAACCTTCTGATGAAGTTTTAAATGATAGTAAATTTACCTCCTTTCCTCCTGATGTGGACGAAGTTAGTGTGATGGTCCAAGAAAAAAAGATGCTAATATTCCTTATTCCATTAAGTTGAAAAAAGTACAAAGTACCATAAAAGTATCTCAAATCTCTAGTATGCTACAAGCTAAATTCTGTGTTCGATGGCCTTTCTTTAATCCTGTTGCCTCTGTGGTGGTTGCACGTCTTCAGAGCAACAACTAAGAATGTGTGTGAACCTTCTCCTGAGAGTCTCTTAAAACTGCAGATATTGTTTCTTCCCTGAGATTTATGACCTCTTTGTGGGTTTACTGCCAAATCTTTGGCTCCTGGCTGCGTTAAGCCGCTTGGACAGTGCAGCACCAACAGAAAACTTCCCAAAAGGGGGGCAGCTGGAGACCTTCTTCAGTGGGTGGTGGTAGAGTTGGAATGTGCCATGCTTCTTCCAAACCTCATCAGCACAGCAGCCCCTCCGCGAGCTGCTGCGCGTTGAAACAGCTTTAGATGCCACCAAGGCTGAGGAGGAGGCAGAAAAGTGTAGAAACGTTTTTGGCCACTGTCTTTTAGCTGCGTAGGTCTGGATTAAACTATTGTGTCACTATTTATTGGCATATTGTGGCAAGCATCGAAATATTTATCATACTTTGCTCTCTATTTTGGAAGTGTGTTAAAAATGCATAGGAGTGCCCGAAACTGCTTTTGTGTTTCAAGATCTGCCTGTACATCAACACACTGCAGAGCTGTATGGATTTTAAACTAAAGCAAGGTGATCGCTTGGGCAGTTGTAAATTATTTTAATTCCAAAAAAGTAAGGATTCTAATCTGCTAGAATTGTCAGCAAAATGCTCGATTTTTTGTAAGCGCCGTTCTAATTTTAATACTTGTTTAATTCTATATTTGGATGCATGTTTAAATATACCCTTGAATGACCAGATTGTGGTATGATCAGGACTCAGTATAGCATATGGCGTAGTTACTGATTGCAGCCCATTTGCCTTCAAACTTGTTTTCTTCTGAGAAGGTGATTATAAAGAAAGCGGTTTCCAAACATCTGGTGCTAAGAGGAAACTGAAGTGTTGATGTTTCAGCTCAAAGACTTTGGGGATAGATAATGTTAAACAGTATGTTTTCCTAAACATATGCAAGTAGACATTTGTGTACCTTTTAATGGGAATAATTCAGATGAAAGCATAATAGTGAATCTGTTCTAACCAACTCTGAGAATAGTGTTGAACTTGGGGAGTTTTACAGAGCCACAAGCATGCACATGTGCAGTTTAATAGATGCAAAATCTGCATGCAGAACTACCACTACAGAATTTGCTACTCTAATTTCATTTTGTTCTGGTTTGTATACTACAAATGGACTTACTTGACAAGAATTCCAGTCCTGTAAGTTTAATATTTTGTTTATTATTAAGGAGACAGAATTCGTTAACATAAGGAGGAGCTGGGAAACAAGTCAGTGTCAGAAAGAACATGTTGAAAGGAGACAATTATATTTACTACAGCATATCCTCAGGCAGTTATCATTCCCTGCAAAACATCTTGACAAAAAAATTCAATACATCTCTCTATCTAGCCATATTTTCTGTGTCTTATTCCTACATTTGTTTAGTGTTCCTATATTTGGATTCTTTCCCCACTTTCTTATATTTAGCATGGTCCCAGGGGGACTCAAATGTATTGAAGCTCAGAAACTCTGTGGCTCTCTTAGTTCAGTATTTCTTCTGGTAATTAATACAGCTACAGCCTGGTTTTCAGTCTCAAGAAGATGAATGGATGCTGGTACGGGCTGTGGTGCTGGTTCAGATTCCGCTTTCTGCACTGTTGAGGTTTGTGGCTCTCTCAGTAGATATTTGCATGGTCCCTGGCTGCTTGGCTTTGCACATTTCCAGTTTTGAGGACCACGTACCATCTCTTCTATGGTGGCAAACCTTAGACTTTTTTAGCCACGCGGATTTTGGTCTCATTTTGAGACCGTTGCGGTGAGATCAATATTGGCTTCGGTACAGATGTGTGGTTTGTGAGCTCCACATGCTGAGATGGTCCCAAGGTGCAGTAGGATGGTCTCCTGCTGAGGTCCGACTCCTCAGAGGGCACAGAGAGGCTTTGTTTACAAATTCTTCTCTCCCCACAAACAAAGCGCGCTTGTCTAACACACACTTGACAAACAAAATGGACCTAAAATTAGAATGCTTATTTCATGAATGAAAGCTTACTATGAAAAATAAACATTTTTAGGGACAATAGAAGAAACTGCTTTTGAAGTGCACTTCTTTTGTTGTTCCAGAATTTCTGTACAGATACTTCCTGATGCTTTGCACAAATAGCTGTTTCTTTACTTGCTCTTAAGGTTAAAGTTCTAACATATGATTATAATACTGTAGTAAAGTGAGCCTTTTTATTGAGTTACTCATTGTTTAATCTGCAGATCTAAGGGAGACAAGTTGGTTTCAATTTTTTGGCAGAGGTGTGTTACTCTAACCTGATAATACAGATTGTAGAAGGTAAACACTGAGGTTTACCATTCCTTTATTTTCTCCTTCACGTTTTTAGTCTGAATAACATCTTTCTTGTGTGTGTTAAGGATGTGTTAACTTGAATTTTGCAATATTATTTAGTCAAGATCCTGCAAAAATGAAGTTTTTACTAATAAAATTTCTGTGCCGTTTTACCACTTGGTCCTTTACTCTTTTGTACTATCCTAAGATTTCTGTTAACACCTTTTTGCATATATGTACCACTGCTGTAGAAGTTGTTTCTTCAATACTGGGTTGTGTATATTTCAGTGTTGAATGACTAAGGGTAAATTATTTGACTTCTTCTATTTTTTTTTATTGCTAGACTTGAGAAAATGTGTCAAGTGTACCATGTATTGATAGAAAGCCTTAAAGTTAAAAGTCTTGTACTGTTCTGAATTATCGATTCAGAAAATTGTTTCTTGTGTGAAAGCAAATAGAAGTGAAAAAAGCTGGAGTGGCAATTTTTAAAGTGACATTGTTTTTCAACATGATTTAGTTGCATAAATACTATAAATGCTTTTGAAAATCCCATGTAGCCTATCTTAATCTAAAGCAAACACCTCACAGCTGAGCTCTTAATTAGGAGTATATTTCAACTTGTGAATATCAGTGTTTCACCATTTGAAAAAGCTGTCAATTAGTCTAGTATTTATTATGTCTTCAAATATTCCACAGACTGAGTCAGTAGCTGGACATGAAGGTGAAATAAGAAATTATTTATTTAGTATAAGGCTACCATCAGCCCAGACTTTCCCGAGTAAGTCTTATTTTCTTGCCCTCAGAGTCTTGTCTGGATAGATTTTTGGCAAGTCTGGCTGAGTTTTTTTGGAAACCTCATTAGAGGCAGAAGCAGGACTTTGGGGAAGTCTGGTACAGAGGTTGTGTTCCCACTGGTGGTATGATGGGTGTAGGTGGTAGTGCAGAGATACATCTGGTAGGTAAGGCTGAGCGGAAGAAGGGGCAATAAATAGCTAGTGATAGCTACTGCTCTGGAGCAGCTTGGGACTCATGGGTGATTGAATGGGATGAAGGGATGAGTATTGGAGCTGGGAGAAGAGAAGAAGGTTTGGGACTTCATGGAGAACTCTAAGAAGAGTCATTGGAGAGGTGCTAGGCAAGATGGGGGAAGCTTGGACACTGCTGAGCACTGGTGCTGGAGGGAGAAAATGGCACAAAGTCTTGGAGGTAACCCCAGAAAGCAATGGATGTAATGAGGAGTTTGATTTGAAGATAGACATACAGGCAAAGAATTCTCAAAAGCTTTAAAAACACAGAGAAATTAATGGGCAGGAAGAAATGCAGGTCTCTGTGGTGCACAGTAGGGAACAAGGGAACAGTCTTATCCAGAAGCTGGGAATCTCTGGTTGGCTTAAGTTGCAAGAGCAACGTATGTGTTATGCCTGTATAAAAAGAGTAAATTGGAGACTTGATAGATACCTGAAAAGTAAATACTGTATCTTGCTGTAGAATATACCTGCTTTTCTTTTGTGTCGTCCTTCAGAGTTACTGCTTTAAACCATGAGAAAAAACAGAGTTGAGTTGAAGGGAGTCACACGTGTAAGGGTAGCAGGTTTAGTCCGTGTCTTTTCTTCTTAATTATCACAAAGGATTAAAAAGTTAATTTACGTTGGTTTACTTTTTGGTACATCATAATCATGGGCAATGTTTTTGAAAAATAAAAAATGATGCAAACTGCCCTCACACCCTTTTCTGTTGCTCTGGTGGTTTAGTTCTGGTGAATGTTTATTTTCTGGTTCCCTGTGGAGCTGTACAGAAAAATATTTGAAAACATCCTCACTTACATTTAAATTCTACCAATTTGATTTTCTGTTTGGATATATATTTTTTTTCTACTAAGTAAACATGGTCTGTAGTGTTTTTACTCTGATAACTGGATTGTAGAAGCCTCTTTGACAGGGCATTAATTTAGCTTTCCTGTGGAGTATGTCTGTAAGCTGCCTAGATGAATGCTGTTCTTTTAGATATGACTCCAGATAGTGAGGTATTAATGAATGTTTCAAGCTATTTGATATCAATGTCACAATTATGTGTATATAAATGTAAAGCCTGAGTATATGTTAAATTGTGCATATTTTCCCTGTGATTATTTCACCTTATATTAAATGTAAGAAAACAAGCTTTAATACTTAATTTCATTTACATTCATTGTAAATGTATATTCATATACATTTAATTTAATGAACTCAAAAAATAGTGTCAGTTTATGGCAACCCTTCGAGAGACAGATATGGGATCCGTGTGATTGAAACACTTATTTTTCATTTTTTCTTTTGCTTCTCACAGCTGCCAAAATAAACTCCTTTTGAGATAGACCTAAGTCAACATAGTTGGTGTGTCTCTAATGAAGCATTCCTCTCGAGGCCCCTACTTGGGTTTTATCTTTTTGACATAGCTTTTTTTTTTTTTTAATCTCTCTTCCCAAGTTTACTGCTGGGGTCTCCTGAAGAATTTCTGCTGCAGATTTAAAGTAAACAAGTTCCATTTCAGTAATCATACAATTTTATTCCCCAAGCCCTTTGTTTTTTGAAGTAAAAAGGCAACGCATATTACTTTCTTTTTCCCCCACTACATGCTTGATATTTTTTTAAGTTGTTGACAAAGTTGGCTAAAATTCAGAGAAGCTAATATTCATCAAATGTACAAGCTTAAATTTTCTTTCTTATTGTTTTCAACTCAAACTTTCTCAAACTGTACTACTTTGTGTCAGGATTGCTGAGCAGCTTCTCTGTGGGCAAGATGGATACTCATTGCCAGCTTCAGAAGTATATCTGTGTGGTTGTACCATCTTTAATTAGCTTGTTCCCACCCAGATTTCTATTGGCAGTTTCCAGTAAATGTTAACTGGTTTTATATATTTAATTTAAAAATCATGAAATCATGGTTTTTTCCTGTAAAATTTTTGAACGTATGGCTGGTTTAAATCCATAGGAATTCTCAGTCTCTAAATGTGTACAAATATACCTTGACTTGAAATATTCTTTCTCTAAATGTGTACAAATGTACCTTGAATTGAAACATTCATTGTAATTTCAACCTTGTGTTGATGTCACTGTTCTGCCTGTTTAGTATCACTGATACTAAATATTAGTAAATGAGAGATAAAATGGCAATATTTGAAGCTAGGCAATATTTTAATATTCCTGGTGGAAATCTCTGGAATTCCAGCCAGGAACATACCGTAGAGTGTTCCTGTAAGTACCTTCCCAGATCAGCATCTCTTATTTTGGTATGCCAAACACAAAGGTTATTTAGCAATGTATAAGCTAAACTTAGTTTCAATAGTCTATTTTAATAAAATGCCATTGTGTACAGCACAGATCAGCAGATACAAACAAAACAAACAATAAAAGAAATAACAATAAAAAAGGAAAACCTTGGGAAATACAAAAAAGCCAAATAGATACGTCAGCAGTTTGATGATGTAAAAGTACCTAGAAAACATACTTAAAAAGTGACCCTAATTTTATGTAATCTTTTTTGAGTAGCTACATATTTCTAATATTTCTCTTTGTTTCTCAGTTTCAGAAGTTGTCTTCATACTTGTCTGTCATTTGGATGTTATTATTTCAGCATTAGATAAACAGTCAGCCAGCCTAGGGCAGTTCAGAATCCATACACTTGCTGTTTCTGTCATCAACAGTCTGGACCCAGGGTACAAGAGCTGTCGTAGGATAAATAATACACCTTACGATCTTTAAGGGACCATTTTGTCATGTTTTATACTGTTGTCTCTACAGTGTGAAACAACCTATACATGACAAATTCAGCATAGTAGCATTCACTGTTTAAATCAAGCCTTCTGAAATCCAAGAACAGCAAATGTAGAACTTGTATGCATCTATCCATCTTTCTTTCTTAGAGAAACAATGAGTGAGAACAGATACGGGGTGGGAATAGGCACAGCTATTTAATGGCTTGTGTCCCAGTTCAGAAATGTTACTGTACCCTAGATGCCCATTGGCTTCAGTAAATCTCAAAATGCAAAGAATAAGAACTTAAAAGGCTGACAGCTGCACCCATGCAAAAGTTGTCTGTAAATGATCTTTTCATAAATGTTAATTTAAATATGTGTTTGTCTAGTCATTAAGGACATGTTAAAAGTATAGTTTTTATGAAGTAATTTCTGAATACACAGACTTTTTTTTTTTCCTCTCTTTTGTGCAAGCCTAATCACTGAGTTTATTCCAGATATCACAGAACAGTAGTGGTTGGAAGGGACCTCTGGCGATCATCTGGTCCAACCCCCCCGCTCCAGCAGGCTCACCAAGAGCAGGGGGCCCAGGATTGCAGTGTCCAGGCAGCTTTGGAATCTCTCTGGAGGAGACTCCACAACCTCTCTGGGCAGCCTGGTACAGGTCCTGGCACCCTCACAGAAAAGAAGTTTTTTCTTATGTTTAGGTGGAACTCCCTGTGTTCCAGTTTGCGCCTGTTGCTCCTTGTTCTATCGCTGGCCACCAATACAAGAGTCTGGCCACATCCTCTTGACATCCATCCCTTTAGATATTGATGAGCAGTGAGAAGATCCCCCCCCTCAGTCTTCTCTTCTCCAGTCTGAACAGCATCACGTCTCTCAGAATTCCTCAGCACAGAGATGCTTCAGTCCCCTCAGCACCTTCATAGCCTCTGCTGGACTCTCTCCAGGAGTTCCCCATTTCTCTTGAACTGGGGAGCCCAGAACTGGGCACAATACTCCAGATGTGGCCTCACTAGGACAGAGTAGAGGAGGGAGGAGAATCTCCTTCAACCTGCTGGTCACATTCTCCTTAACGGAGCCATAGTGCACTTTAGTGGCTTTAATATGGTGACTTCGGATAGAGGGGCTTTAGTTGCTTAGAAGATTCTCACTTTTACTGGTCTTCATAAATGAAAAAGAACACACTCTTGACAAGAAGTCTTGGCGGAGAGAGAAACACTTGGAAGTGATTGACAGAATATGCCCAAAGCTGTGCCTTATCTTTAGCTCTGGCCAGTTGCATCCCAAGCTGATAAAACAAAGCTGATAAAGACCCGCCCTGCACACATGACTTCTGTCTGCAGCAGCCCTCCATGGGAGTGAAGCGAAAGTCTCTTGAGCATGCTAATTACTGTTACCTTGTAAGCTTGAAACCAGCATTACCTCGTTCATTAATACGTTGGGTTTAGGGAGGAGAATGGGATCTGTTTTGAGTACGGTCATGGATGTACGTTGTCTCCAGCAGCACTTTGTTGGCTTCTTGGATCTTGCTGCTGACACGTTTATATATTAATGTGCAGTAGTTTGTAGCTTGGCTCTTGTGACACAAACATCCACAGCTTCCCTTAACATGTTGTTCTCAGTGAGTGGAGGGAAAGATAATACTGGCGTATAAAAGGCAGAAGAGCTGGACAGAGAGTTTTTTCTCTAGCAGTCCATGAGCCTTTTCAGACACCTGTTGACCACCTTTCAGTATCAAAAGCAATCTAGAAAATGTTAAATATTTCAGATTATTTTTATGAAAGAGGACAAGGTGAAATCAGCTATTTAGAGTGTACACTGCGATACAAAGATAGCAGGATCCAGACAATTCAGAAGATTCCCAGGAGTAGCATGATGTGAACACAAGGAAATGGTAATACTTTCTGAAAGCATTTTGAGATGGGGGAAAGTATTTCTTTGTAAATGCTTCTGAGCAGACTGCCATAGGCAAATGAAGTGCTGAGATTTACCTCAAATCTGAGTGAAATTTAGGATAAATTTAATTTAATTCCATTTTTTGTGGTGGGTGAAAAGCGTGTAAACAGTTCATGACCAAATGATGGCATGAAGTTGTAAGATACTGAGCATGAATCTTGGCAGTCTTCCTTTTCACCTTTTACTCTATCTTTATCAGTTTTACACTTACTTGAGATATTTTATTTACCTGAGGGACATGGTGAAGACTTTTGGAAACACTAAGAATTTTTTATATTTAGTGAAGATCAATAAAGTACAAACATGTAGTCAGTATTTATAGGAAACTGTTTCCTAGTAGATCTAAGACATTTAGGAAACAAGTGCCTTAACTGTTTTCTCCTTGGAAACAGTTTATCAGTAGTTATGTCTGGAAATCCTTTACATTGAATTTGGAAATTAACAGAATAGAGGTGAAAGTGGGCAAATTTACACCATTGCTTTGGTCAGTCAGTTTAAAGATTGGTGGGGCACATTTAAAGAAAAGAGCAAAAAAGTAACATCGTAAGAAATTAACTGACCTAAATAGGTGTTGGTAGACTTCTGTTTGAAATACAACTTCAAATGATGTTTACATTTCACTTATGGAAAACCAAGCAATATAGGAGAAGGTGGGTGTTTGCTCTGAGTTTCGGTGTTTGAGGTGTATTGGAAAGCATGTTAACAGCTCCCTAGCTGGCCTGCAAAATTCCTGTTAACACAGGTTTTGTGTGATAATGTAACTAAAAGAATGAGAATCAGCACAGCTTTTTGAAGAGGAAGGACGAGCGCTTCGTCTAAAGTAATTTGAGTTCTGTGAGCTACAAAATGAATTTTGGTTATTATTTGTAACATCTTTTAAGGATTACGATGCCTTATTCTTTAATAAAACAGAAAGGTGGCTAAGCTCACAAAAATGCAGCTCGGGGGTTCTAAAAATGTTGATTTCATCATTAATTCAAAGTTTGCAGTTTGGATAAAATCAACTTTTTTGAGACTAGCACTGGAGTATCGGGCAGGCTGTTTCCATGTATAACTGTAGACCCCACGGTTAAATCCAACTTGTTTTTACTTATTGAGTTACCCACAAAGTATACATTGGCTGAAGGGCTGATGATTTTAAACTAAAAGAGAGAAGATTTAGACTAGATATAAGGAAGAAAGTTTTTACACCGAGCGTGGTGAAACACTGGCCCAGGTTGCCCAAGGAGGTGGTAGAAACCCCATCCCTGGAAACATTCCAGGTTAGGTTGGACAGAGCTGTGAGCAATCTGATCTGGTTGAAGATGTCCCTGCTCAGTGCAGGGGGGTTGGGCTAGATGACCTTGAAAGGTCCCTTCCCACCCAAACCATTCTATGATTCTGTTTTAACTCCGCTTTGGTATATATTTTTTTGGATGCTGAATACTTTTTCATGATAAATCTTCTAAAATCTGATGATAAATCTGGCCATCTCTTACTGATAAATAAAGCTGCTTGGTTTATTTCATATCTATTAATCTTAGAGGGATTTCGTTCGCTTAAAAAACGTTTTAAAAATGAAGTGACTATGAGGTGGGAATGATATTGGGTAGGTTGTTCTGGGGTGGCTTTTTGTGGTTTTTTCGGTTTTGGTATTTTTTTTTTTTAGTGTTTCTTTGAGGCCTTCCACAGCTGGATCCCACGTGAGCAAGTGCGGACAGTTGGAAGCACAACCGGATTCAGATGCTCAGCTCTTTGTCCCCGCCGGTGCTGGGGCGGTCCAACCTCCCTCCCTGCAAACCCAGCGGTTCGAGTTACTTGCAAAGGACTCTCCTGGGGATCGATAAAGTCCAGTTCTGTTTACGTAATGAAATCAGGGAGCAAGGGTCTGCTGTAGTACTTTGCTGATGGGATTCCAGCGGGGTTGTCTTTCAATGAAAAGACTGAATTTAATAAACCTGTAGTCTTTCTCGAGCCGTGCTGCCTCACTCTAATGGATTGCTGTTGATAATTTGGGGTTACTTTGTTTACGTAGTCTGAGAGCTTCTCTCTAAGTGGTGGCTGGAACTGGAGATGAAGGCAGTCTTAATTCACTTTTAATAAAAGATCAATGGGTTTATTGTGAAAAAATAGAATACAGATGCAAACCGTACCCGATAAAAGAATTAAATGTGTATTTAACCTTCCTATTTTGTTTTCGCAGTGCTACTGGTGCTTGACCTTCTTCATTGTTGAGACTATTTTCTTTCTTGGTAGCTTTAAGTTTTAAAATTTACTTAGACTACAAAAACAAACTCTGCTGCTGTTTTTCATCTCAAGTGCTTACCAAATCCCTCAGATTTTACAAAATATTTAAAAAGTAATCTCCAGACTAAAGTCTCATTAAAACCTTCGCCCTTCCTGTGGAACAAAAGTTCAGAGAAGTTCTGGTTGATTCCAATTTGGAAACTCTAAAACAAAAAATATCATGGTGTGAAGTATTAATTTAGGCTTGGCAGCCTCACAGTAAAATTTATTTCCAGAAGCTTCCAATTAAAATTCAGCATGTGTAAGACTATAAGGGAAAACACCTTAAAGGCACTTTATTTTCTATTATATGGAAGGAAAAATGCCTGAAACATTACTGTAAATAAAATATTTTGGAGGTATTTTTTATTAAACAGTCACATTTATATTCCAATAGGTTGACTTGGTAGAAGAAACCATATCCTCAAGAATTTCTTAGCTATATTACTTTTCAGTATTGCTTTTTAATCAAGCCCTTTGATAGATTAGGTGGACATTTATAAACATACGATTTTATTTGCTTTATATCTTTATTGCAGCTTGTGCTTGCCTGTTGCTTGAACAGTACAGTTTGGATGTTTTCCCCCTGTTTCAAATGAGAGAAAGCAAAATTAGAATGAGGACATGTTGACTAGGATGGCTAAAAGTATAGAATACCCTTTGGTATTCTACACCTCTATGGTATAAACTTTATTACCTTATATATATTATTAAACCTTCTATTACCTTTATATGGTAAGAGGATGCAGTAAAGAATTTAGGTCCCATCAGAATAATGAAGGTACTGTATTTGTCTGTAAAATCATGAGTAGCATGGTGATAAGGCAATGATTGTTCAGTGCATTTCTGTTCTAGGGATAGGAATGGTCATCAAGCAGAACTACAGTTTGCAGACTGAAGTAAATCCAAGCAGTTGTTTAGGATTATTGAATGACAAAATGCATTATGATTGAAGTTGCCCGATTGTGGAAGGATCCCTATCGCAAATTGTTCGAGGTGAAGAGAGTATTGGCAGAGTAGTGCTACATGCTTATGCTGTTTCTTTAGTCTCCACTGAGTGTTTTCTATTGATGGCTGTCTGAGATGGGATATTTGACTATACCATAGCCATCTGGTATGACCCGAGGTGTAACAGCTCAGAACGTGTTAATATTCTGTCTCAAGATGGGTGGTTTTGGATGTTGGCTAAAATCTTAAGCAGCATCAAAAATAATGAAATTTAAGACAAATGTATTTTTTTTTTATTCCCCAAAACATTTCAAAATACCACGTTTAATGTCTTCTCAGATATTTCTTGACAAAATGTAGATGCACAGACAGAAATATGTGCCATTGCTGTATATTGACAGCGTGTATTTCATCAGCAGGTGGTATTGGATTTAAGAAGCTGAAATATAAGACAAGTGCTATGGGATGGTCTGTAAAGTGATACTTTTTGTTGAAAGTCACATAGTTAAGTATTCCCAGGATGGTCTGGACAGCATAAACAGTGCTACTGTGCAAGAGCTTTTAGATGATGAGATACAGGAAAGCAAAATGTTTTCTGATGTGGAATTTTACTGTAGAGAGAATTACTTCTGAAATGTAGGCTAATTTAATCTGAAGCCAAAGAGAAATGATTTTCAAAACCAGTTTTGTGAATCTGATCAAGTTGTTCTACTGTAATAAATAGCTCCACAGCAATTCCCTTCTGAGATCCCCTTTCTATTTTCGATTTATGTTGGATGTATACTACAAATCAGCAAGATTAGGAATAAGAAGGGAGTATAAATAATATGCTTAGAGGCTTTTTTTTTTTTTTTTGACGATGCCTTCATTTTAGAGTGAATAATGAGACTTAAACATTTTTCTTCAAGTACAAATGCTCCTGTAAATGAGGCAAAATGAGGCTGGATTTTCAGGTTCAGATATTTTCACAGTCCAGGAATGGGGGGGGAGAAAAGTGAGGTGGATTCTAGTTGTTTATTTTCATATTGTGGTTTTAAACATTCTTAAGAAAGTAAGTAAATTGAGAGCTAGTTTTTAGGGGAGAGGGGTGTAAGGCAAAAGCCCTTAGAAGTTATTGCATTTGATTTAAGAAATTCAATGGATTCCTTTTTTAATTCTATCAATACAGACACAAGTGCCAATGCTGTTCATTGGGAAACTTGACTCAATATTTCTCTGTGTTCCCACTTCCTCCATGGAATTAGTCATGGGATGTGGGTTTAACCTGTTGTGCCTTTATGGGATAAATATCTTACTTCTGGTATGTTTGAAATACTTTTAGAAAGGGAGGATATTGAAGAGCATCAATGACTTGTTTAATTTTTACCTCTAATTACGTTGTGTGTCACTGGTCTGTGATGTGTCCTCACCTCATCCTCGCATACCGTCAGGGAACTTTATTAACAAAACTAAATTTTAGAGGAAGAAAACATCTAAAGGAGCTGACCTCAGAATTATTTCTTCCTTCTCTCCTCCTAAGCAGGATATTTTGATGCCCACAATAAATACTGAATCTACAGTGATGGATTGAATAACCAATTTTTCCCATTGCTATTTTGCTCAATGCTAAAGAAGCTTTTTTGTTATAACCAAAGTAGTAATGCTGCAATGCACTTAATTTTATACATCCCATTTTTATGACATTATAGAAGTAATTAGGAGATTCAGAATAGGGCTGCATAGTTATATGGTTTTCACCATATATGGGATTCAGAAGTGTGATATATTTCAAGATGTAGGGGCAGTATCTTCTAGCAAAACTCTGAAGTGGCTGAGCAGTCTTTACTTATAGCCATGAGCATACCCGTGCTACTAGGAAATACTAAATTGCCACCTTGTATTGGACAGCTCTGAAAGGTGGTTACTTGGCTATTTCTGCCCTCTTGGCCACTTGAGAAAATGTCTTTAAATCAACAAGTAATTATGGTCTTTTTTTTAATCTATTTTTTTTTTATCTGACTGAAAAGTCATATTTTTTTTTCCCCAAGTCCTTAAATTGTTTCATATGAGTAATGCTAACTAAAAGTGTTCCTTAAGCATTACTTTTGCATACCTTTCAACTATTTCTGTTTTGATAGAATAATATTTCAAAGTGGTTTATTTAATAATGTAATTTCCATTTTCTGGCTTTAAAGGATTTTCTAAGGCCTTGAGGTTTCAGCTTCTTCATGGAATTAGAGGAGTATTGTTTTCACTTAATACAGAAATTTGTATTTAATTAACAACAACAACAAAAACAAAACCACAAAAAAACCCCAGAAAAAAACATCAACCCAAAAAACTTCACAAAACCCAACCCCAAATAAAGCAACAATGGTAGCTACAAGTCAGTCTGGAATGTTTTTCAAGTGAGAAAAGTGGAGTCATACAGACTTATTTCAGAAAGATGCATCAGGTGTTTGACAAGGTTCTGCATGAAGCTTGGCTGTGGTTTCATTATTTTATTTTCTTTTTTTTTATGTGGACAGTTACGAATTTATTTTTATCAATGATTTTTGTATTTCTTACTCAACAATTTAAAGTTGGTGGGAAATACCTAAAAATGAATTCTATTGTAAATATTGTGACGAGTCGAACAGTAAGAGAATAAAAAGAATTTGGAAGTCTCACTGAAGCTGATACAATTATGAATCTTGCATATCAATTACTTCAGATACGTAGTAAAGATGATCATCTTGATATGAAGTGAATTTTTTTACCCAACATCTGCTATGAAAAAAGGCCAAGTGGTGTTGATTGAAGAAAGCCAGTGTTTGGGAAGGGGCATAGATTATTACTGGCCCTTTTTTCATGGGGAGGGAGGAGAATTCAGTTCATATCCAGATGATCATCTTTATTACCTATTTAAAGTAATTGATATGCAAGACTCATGATTGTACCAACTGCAGTGTGACTTCTTATAATACCCAGTTGCTTCATGACCTTTATAACTGAGATCCTTAAACTTCTTCAATTTACTGTATGTCTGTTTTTCAAGCTGATAGATGTAATAAATTTTCAGTTTAAAACTTAATTTGATTTTGCCCTCTTATGTCTCTGAATGTTGAGAGGGTACGTATTAAATGAATAATGACTCAAAGATAGATTTTTTGACTTAAGTTATAGGCTGATGAATAATCTTATTTTAAATCAAATGAAGATCTGATTAGAGGAGGTTGTTATTGCTGAGGTGGTGATTTTCTGTGTAGCTGAAGGAAAAATAGTTATGGCTGTTTAGTTTCTGGGAATGTCTGCAAAAAATATCTTTTTAATAAATCAACAAAAAATGGTAGAATTTCACTAATCATTACCTCTAAGCTACTCCAGGAAAAGCTCAACGAATTAAAAAGAAAATGTTAGTATTTAAGTAGCAATGAACAAAATGCTTCATCACTAATGCACTAAAAATAGCACCCTGCTCACTGTTAAGTGGTTTTTTGGTATTGGGTTATTTTTTTTTTGGTCTCCGTTATTTGCTAGAATTACCAACACTTGAGACAAGCTGCTTTTGGAGGTGCTGAGTGTTTCAGTATCGGCACCAGCTCAGTGGAACTCTAGAGGATAACTTAAATACTGAGTTTCAGTAAGCAAAGCCAAAACTTTTCTAGTTCATCTTGGATACTGTAGAAACGTGTTACTTTAATTTTACATTTTCTTCAAGTGCCAAGGTTAGGTTTATATTCCTGAGGTGGTGCTGAAATCATTGAAAATGTAAGTCTGTGGTTTCAGTGAAGCTGTTTCTGACTCATTTGGCGTAGATTAGATTAAAACTATTCCTTGTTTATAGGAAAATGTGTGAAGTTGTAACCGGATTCTTCTTGTGCAACTGATCTGACTACTCTTATTTTATTTTTTATATTTATTTATTTCCTCATTTCTAGGGTCAGTACAGGCCCTCTGAC
Organism: Actenoides hombroni; assembly: GCA_024336885.1. Classification (NCBI taxonomy): domain Eukaryota; kingdom Metazoa; phylum Chordata; class Aves; order Coraciiformes; family Alcedinidae; genus Actenoides; species Actenoides hombroni. Next base: position 489,055 of record WUAM01000254.1, on the reverse strand, counting down.
TTGTTGTGTCCAGAGACATATGTTTGGACGCCTATTGAGCAATGTCTACCCCTGCTTGAGCACTCGAAATACTGTCGATTCAACCAGGACGTAAAAGCAGGTAAGCTTATAACTAATCATAAGCCTATGAATTGTCTGTCTTGGTTTTATAATGTATTGGTATCATGTGCTGCTGAAGCATTATGGAAATCTTATCTGTAAAGAATAAAGAGTGTAAAATTCACAACTCCTCCAGCAAGCATTGGCAAATAGAGAGTTTTATCAACATAAAAGAAGCATTACTAATTTTAAGTACGTTCTGTTTTACGAACTATATGTAATTCAAAATCAACACATATTGCTACCTTTCAGATAATTATATATGTTATTAACTGACCAAAGAATTGTTCTTCCCTAACATCCCAGTCAGGTGAATGCATGAAGAAAGGAAATTAGAATCAATATAGGAAAGTGAAAGGGCTGGAGAAGCTTAAAGACATCAAGTGCTTTTGATAAGAAACAAACTGGCAGATTTAGTTTAACAATCTGTCACTGAATTTGAGGAACACTATGAACAGCAGAAACATCTTAAACATCTTGAAGTAGGTGGGACATAGATTTTTACGTTCCATAAAATAGGTACTTAGTGATTTGTGAGCATAGAATGGTCGAAAATATTACTGACCAGTATATAATTTGTTAATGATACTGTAAAAAAATGCAATCAAATGGAAATTAAAAAAAAATAAAAATGCTTGGTTTAGCTATTAACTCTGTGAATGGATTCCAGACCCTAGGGTAGACATGTTAGAGAAAGTTGGTGTGATGCTTGCATGGAAAGCAAAAAAACAATTAACTTTGTTAATTGCCAATTGATGGACATTATCTTGAAATTTTCTCCTTCCCCACTGAATAACAGTTGAGAATGGCTGTGGTAGTATTCAGAGATCTAGGTGATTCATCTCAAGTGTATATAAAACCATACAGTCAAAACACAGGTTTATCTGAGTTTGAGTAGTCTTCAAAAGCTGCTTCTTTCTTTATACTTTTCATGGCTGTAATTTGATAGAATTTTCATTCATTAGCTGGTTAACTGTTACCTGTTGGAAGAGCAGGATTTTACTAAATAAAGGGAATTTGAAGAGACACGACCACTTAAGTGAGGTTGTGAAATTGCTTTTCCTGTACATGTTACCATTTGTGCTGTGACTTGGTTGCTCAGCTGGAACACTAGGATAAGCATGATAAGAACTACAATAATGAGGTTCAAATAAATTCCTAGTTATAGATATCAATCTAAAAGTTTTAGTATCAGAATGACCTTAAATGCAAATAGAGAATGTTCTTTAGGGATGATGCAGGTAGCTGTGTGATGCTGTGGGAGATAGACTGGGGAGTCTGCTTCAATGTGCTTCAAAAAGAAGCACATCATGGGGAAAGATCAATGTGTAAGAAATTTAAACAGGCAACACATCATGTCTTGGTCAACTAGAATCATCATTAGATTGCTGAGAGGAAATGAAAAAAAAAAATACAAAGGTGGGAGGAAGAAGGGAAATGGTTTTGGAGGCCAGTTGTGTCCAGGATACTCTCATTACTCAGAAAGAATAGAGTGCATTCATTTAAGTGTAAAAGTGATAACTAAACTACTACTTTTGAAGGTATTAACCCTCTACAAGCAAAGGGGCATCATCATCTTGATTCTGTGAAATTCCTGTGACATACCACGCATTTGGAAACTGCAGGATATAAAACTTTGTGTCATTATCAGCACAGAATATCTCACTCCAGACACTACTGGAACTGTGACTTAAGTCCTGTGGTTTAAGGAAATTAAAACATAGTTACACGTTGAAATGCACTGGACCTGCTGTGAGCTTATAGTCATTTGAGGTTTTAGTTGCTAGCTCTAAGGTAGCAACTCCACAGTAAAATCCATTTCCTTCTTACTTCTTTACTCTCTGCAATAGTCAGTAATACGAGTTTAATGAAGTTACAGTGAATTTAAAAAAAAAAGCAATAGGAGAGATCATGTGCTTTAGTCCTCTTGAATCAGCTTTCTATAATACTGCCCATAATTATGTCAGTTAAGTAGGTCATGATTTATCAGGAGTGGGACTTCCAACATAGAAACTGAGGGCAATAACCAGATCCAGTAAAACAACTGGGAGAAATAGTGCGACTTGCATCGGTGCCTGGGGCAGTAAAACAGTCAAAGGAAATGGTCATCTTTTAGTATTGTCTGTAATCTTAGAAAATTTCTGAAACATTACCTCATGCTGCTTTCTTCTTTTGGCAATTTTTGAACTTCTTTTCCCTCCCTTTTAAAACATTTACCTAATAAAATTACCAGTTGCAGATTATGAAAACATATTCTAGAACAGCGGTCAGAGCTGCTTCAGGAGAGGGTGCTGTGCCCTCTGACCTTCCAAGTCTCTGCAATATGAAAAGAATTTCTGAGTATTCATACATATTACACTGTGAAGCTCCTTCCTGTAATCAGAGTTATTTTTTTCTTGCCTAAAAAAAAAAAAGAAAAGAAAAAAAGAGATGCTCACAAAAAATAACAATTTTTTCTGAAGTATCAGAAAATATTAATTGCTATTTGCAGAGAATTAATTGTTATTTGCAGACAATCTTTGCCTGTTTTGCATTATGTGGTTGTCCTGAGCTTGAGCATTTTCAGATGTTTTTAAAGTGTATTGTTTTCTGTCCCCTTCTCTTCTGACATCTAATACTTTTGTTAACAGTTGGAGAATGAAGAAGAGAGGACAGACAAACTAAACAAAGTTCTTAACTCTTTAAACCACAGAGATAAGTCTAAAAAAGAGCCTAACAGTTAATAACTTTAAAAAAGCAATCACAGAAACCATAATAACTTTTTACTGTTTAGGATGGCAAATCACGGGCGCCTGATGGTTGAAACAGGTCAAACTTTTTACTACTTCTGGCCAGTATAATGAGATTCAACCTTACTTAACCTCAAAACACTCCAGTTGTACAGTGGCAGCGATGAGCTCGTGTGCCAGCAAATGCTCAAATTTGATACTTAAATAAACTGCTAACAGGCTCTTTGTGTGCAGTTCCTAGCGTGTTGAAAAACATCAGTTACTTCAGGGGAAAAAAAAAAATTGCATGGCAATACTTGACCAGAATTCATGGATAAAGGGTCTTGTTTGTCACCTATTCTTGCTTTTATAAATTACCACTTTTGCCTAAAATACTGATGTCTCAGAAGGATTTTTCATTTTTGTCAAGTGTTCAATTTGAAATATTTGGAAGACCTGGCATCATCTTATAAATGAGTGAGTTTTATTAGGAATCTGATGTGTTTATTATTAATCAGGGGTTAGTCAAGTTCTTACAAATAAATAAGCAGCTAAGTGAGCTAGGGCAGTAATAGACACTTTGGATATTGATGTATTCTGAAAATTGAGATAGTGCTAAACTTCACTGAACAGGCCATTAGCTCTAAGTACAGATGGAGTTATGTTATAGAAAATAGCTAATTAAAAGGTTGCTTTGCAGATAAGTACTTTTCAGTGACTTTGCCAATATACCAAAATTGATGAGCAAAATTTATTCACACGATAGTGTCTGCTGAAATATTGCTGGGCATGGTCTGTCTTACTAGTTCACTTCCTCCTCTCAAAACTAGACCTCTAGGTTCCACTTAGTTGGTACTTTCGCAAACAGCTTTGCCCATGGAACAAATGCAGTATGAAAGGAATTATAATTTGCTTGGTATCCTGGCAATACTCCTTCCACTTTCCATTTTTCTGAGACTAATTCAATGACATGCCTTTTTTGTTGTTGTTTTGTTTTCGTTTTTTTATTATTATTGTTTTCTAACATCTGTTGAGAATTTCAGTTTGTTGCTCCTGAGAGAAGCCCATGAAAAAATGTCTTCATGAAGTAAAATCTTTATGAAAATCTACTTTGGGGATGGTAATTAAATTAGTGGGAAACTTCGACTCTTTCTTCCTATCAGCACTGAACTGTCAACACCTTTAAGGAACATCTTCAGATAAGGGCAGATACAATCCCAATCTGAAGTGGTGGCTTCAAAGCCTTCATAGTTTTATAGCCTTCTGACTGTGTCATGTCATGTGGAGCGTGTGATGTGCCAAGCAGGGTGAACAGGGTGCTGTTAATGAAAAAGCTCTACTTGATCCAAATTACTAGGCATGGCCCACAGCAGTCTTGGTGGTGGAAGCTGCTTCCCACCTTCCTGTGTCTGCTACTTTGAGCAGAAGCTTTGAATAGTGCAGATCAAAAAGGACTGAAGTTGATAAATTGGCTAAGCCTGTACACATCTGTTCAGCTTCCTGTATATCTAATAATAGAGTGATATCAAAATGGAATCAAATGGAATATATTAATTAAAATGAAAGTACTTTCTCTAGTGTTGAAAAATACATATAACAAAGGCATAGTCCTCTATGCTGGCTTTGTGTGTTGGAGACAAAACACTGCTTCAGAGAATATAATCTAACTCAAACCACAATGGACGCAAAAGGATGGTAAAAAAAAACAAATAGAGAAGCACTTCTGGTTTGTCTGGTCAGTTACCGTAATAGACTAAATTGTAGTCTAATAGACTAAATAATAATGGACTAAACTGACTAAACTGTATGAAATTTTTTTTGTAAACATCACAGTGAAGGAGAGTTTTGAAGAGGGCTCTAAGGAAGTACATTAGTTATCCTTCAGAGTTCATGGAGAAATCTTTCACAGCATGAGAGGTGTAGGAGAAATGAAGAATATGAGGAGACAAAGGAGTTTCCTTCAAAACCAGATAAATTGATCTGGGATATCAGATCCCATAGTCAGAGGTAGAACTTCCATTACTGCCTGTAATCCTTCTATCTACATATTTATATCATGTGTTTTTTGTGAGGTCAGTCTGATGCCATCTGGGCATGGGTAGCTGATAGAGGCTTGCATGGCAATACGGGAGAAGTACATTTAGCAGTAGTTCATATAGCCAGAGTGATGAGAAGAAGGACTTGACAAGAACAGTAGAAAGATGTTGAAATGAATAATGGTAGCATTAAAGCTTGAAAATGTAGATAGATATTTGGAAAGATTAATAAGAGAGGCTGGGTTTAGATACACTATGTAGAAAGAAACTAGTTGTGAAAACCTGAAGAGATTATGAAGCCAAAGTCATATGCCAGGAGGAACGTGCCATTGCCTAACAATTCAGTGATCACCTTCCTGTCATTGTTCTTGATGCAGACCAGACTTTGTATCTGCCATCTCCACACAGCAATAAAGTCCTTGCTTTTTCCAGCAGAGGAGTGGAAGTTCTTAGAAGAATTTAGGCTTTAGACTGTTTCCAGCTGGTCTGAGCCAAAATGACGATAAGCACTGGAATCAAGAGAACATAATTGGTCTCTTCTCTGTGCTTTTCAGTGATCTGCCTGCAGCCACTGGAGAGACTATGTCTATACAAAAGACAGATGTTGAAGTCCAAAAAATCTTACACATTGTTCACATACAAGCTGTAACTATTTGAAAAAAAAAACTCCAAACAAAACAACTCTAAAATCAGTGCTTGAACTCTCCTTTCCAGGAGTATTAGTCCAGTGATCCAGGCCAGAGTCCTAGGACATTACACATGTCTATGTAAAGGTCAGAATTTGATGTGAGAGGTCTCACTTTAGGCTCACAAGAATCACTCTAAAAAAACCCCCATTTGCTATATTACCTTATGAACAGAGCTGATACAACATCACTCGTTTTTGAGTTACTGCACTAAAGAAAATTACTTAAGTTTTCCAGTCTTCTTCTGTAGTAGTCTTGTAACCTTTATTGCACGTTTTTACCAGATTTTTAAAACTTCTAGGAATACAAGCTGAAAACCCTTTTTTCTTTCTTTCTTTTTTTTTTCCAGATATACATTTTTCTCACAAATTACAGAACTAACTCCATTTTCTTTGCTACACACAAAATGAAAATTTGCACAGCTTTGTAGCTTGCACATAGTAGCCTGGAGTAGGAAAAAACAAACAACATTTGCAATATTTACTAACTTCTGAATCCTCTTATTAGTGACCTGATTAAGCATCTTCATTCTTCTTGCAAGAAACTGGGGGCTATTAGTTCTGGTAATAAAACTTGGGAATTCATAACTATAAATGTGCAGTCTTGGGCAGTTAGACAAAACTGTATTTATTTTAAAAACATGTTTGTGTTCGTAGTGCTTTCACTAGAAAAATAATCCAGCACAACTATTTCACTGACCTTGCTTTCTAGTGCTGTGTTTTTCAAAACATTTAATTTTAGGTACAGTTTAGATACTGTTCTTTGGTATTAAAAAGGGTACATTTCACAAATGTTTTGTATGTATAGCATATGTGAGTGCAGGCATTTTGCTGATGGGATTTGTTTCTCCTGGAGCACAGAGACTGTATAATATTTAGATATATTTAAAACCTATAGTGTGTTAGTATGATACTGGTCTTATTCCTCCTCCATCTCTTAATGGAAATGCCATGATCATACATTTGTATCCATAAAGAAAACTGTGATTTGGACACATCTGATAGTTCAGATCCCTGCCAAAAGTGATGTATACGTGTAGCATTGCAGCTTTGAATCCAGGCAGATGGATCAATGCAGAAGACAGTATACGTTAATGTTTATAAGGGTAGTGTGATGCAGCTTAATGTTTATAAGGATAAATCCACAGAAGTTCTTGAGACGATGAAAATGTAGTCCCAAAACTATCACAGATGGAAAGCATTAACCAAATTGTTTAAACTGTGCAATCATATGATTAGGGAGAAATTGCTGGTCTGCTCTCAAACAACTGCTGTTCAGAAATTTTAAAGATACAGTGTTGTGTACTATGGAGACTTAAGAAACAACTTTGAATAGATTCTGATAGATCATGAACTAAATTCTAAAGAACTAACTTTCTGCTATCTTATCAGAGCTATAGGTAATACGTTTGAATTCTGTAATGAGGAAAAAGACTTATCAATTATTTTCTAGCAGCTCCTCTAAAAGAGACACGTCTTACAAGTTTGTATCTGTTTCTAGTTAAGTTTATAAACACTTAAAATCACCAGAATGCATATTTCTAAATCCAGTGTGATCCTCGAGCGTACAAGGTATTTAAAACAATGAAGATAGTGCCAATAAGGTGTAGCCAGGCAAATTTTTCCCTCACTTTTTAGCATGTTTGGATCAAATTGAAATGACAGGAATGGGGTTTTAGACTCATGTGCAGAAATACGCTCAAATATTCCAGTGCTTCTGTAATAAGAAGGTAATGTTATTAACTTCATTTGTGGGTTCTAAACAACTGGCACTGCATAAATTGGCTTGTGGGTTAGAAGTGACACTGAACCATCAGCTTTGCAATAGATTCTCCCAAAACAATCAATTGGAAAAGCAGAAAGGTCTCTAAAATGTTAAGCACAGTTGTAATATGAACTGCATTTTGTGTTGTTCTAGCAAAGTTTGAAACTTAGCTAATTAAATGTGATTTAAAAGTTTCTATTTATTGATATTCTAAGCATATATGTGCTTCTGACATACGTGTAGCAGAGTAAACCTTGGCCCCTCAAGAAGAACCATTGGCTTCTAGCGTAGTTCATGAAACTTTTGGCTTGGACCTCAGAATTCCCAAAAATATGTTTTGATCCAAAATGACCATCATAGAGGTTGTGTAAGGAACAGATGTATTTTGAAATGACATAATTTTTTCAGGTCTTTGCTTGAGAAATAAAGATATCATGGCATACTTTTCTTCTCCTCACGTGGCAGAGTTGAAACCTAGCTGGCTGTGTGCTCAAAATACTCCTTCACCACTTGAATGTTGTGACATTTGATTCTCTAGCAGAATAATTCTGCTCTTTTTTTTAATTATATTTTTGGGGTGTTTTTTGCTACTGGACAAGAAGTGAACTCCGTAGTTGGTGAAGATTCAGGGGAATGTGGGGAAGGGCAAGGACTGCCAACTCTTGTAGGAATCATTTTCCATACTCAGAAGGTGTTAGAAACACAAGAACAGAGATTAAAACCTAAATATTGTGGGATAAGCAGAGCGATCGTGGAGCGTGCAGATTTATTTCATGCCGAGGATAACTAGCATGTGGGATTAGTTTCAAAATGTGATAAAAGTTAAAAGCTGTAATGAGACACAGATACAGAGCAGCTGTGGAAGTGACACCACAGGCATGTGCCGAGTCCCAGCTCAGCCACACGCTACCAGCCACCACGGCAACCGTTTTCCAGGGTCAGACCTTTTGTAACGATCCTCGGTGCCTCAGAACGTGTTTACTCTCTGCTCTGGTGACATCACCCTGACTTTTCACATGGATCATAATTTGATTCCATGTTTTAATTAATTTAGCCAGTAAATTGATTGCTGTAATGTGATTTATTTAGCTGATAAGCTACTGCCAACTGCTTCAATTTTGCCTGTTTCATGGAAACGCTTGCATTTGTAATTCTCAGCTTGACTCTTGTATTTGGGTTTTTTTCCCCCTTCTCATATATCAAATCCTAATGAGGACTTTGCTTTGCCCTTTGTTTTGAAAGATCTTCCTAGTGCTTTCTGCCATTTTCACTTCTATACGGTTCAAACATTTTAGTAAATAGTATTTAACTCTTTCACTCCTTCAGATTTTTTCCTGTTTCCATCCCAATTTTTGGAGCTGTAGCTCCCTAAAGCATCACCCTGTAACTTTTGTCTTTCATCCCATCTTTTGTTCTGACCTGGCAGTGCTGGGTTAATGGTTGGACTTGATGATCTTAAAAGTCTCTTCCAACCAAAACAACTCTATGATTCTATTCCATTGGTTTCACTGTCATTGTAAGCTCGAGGTTCAGTTCTGCATTTTGCTGTCAGCTTGAAGTGTCATTAAAACCTGTGATTAAAAGTCCCTGGAAGCCTGGTTGAAAGTGGAACTTCTTCCTGGGAAGCCTTCTGGTGAAACTCTGAAGTCCTCATTAGTTCCCCTTCACTATCAGCTGGCTTGGGGTCAGTCCCCTGGGATGATTTCACTTCAGAAAAAGAAACAAAGCTGCCAACATTTTTTATTCTTCCATAAATGTGATGAAATATGGAAATATATATTTATAAAAGAGAACTAAAAAGAGCATCCAGAATTGCAAAAATTCCCTCTCTTTGAATTAATACCTCTATCTCTGACACACAAAAGAATTTTTTAATTATCTGAAAGCAAAGTTATAATCCGGAGGGTGACAATGGCCTGTTAAAGTTACAAAGTGTGTTTTCTTAATTTGTTCGTGCAATGCCAAATGACTCTAAAATAAGTCAAATGAGGCAATAGCCCTATTCCTCCATTGTTAGCCTTTGTAAAATTGATTTGGCACGAAAAAGAAAGTCTGAAACGCTTTTACATGTCATAAACGGCAGCTTTGCAATCAGTGGAAGTTGCAGAAATTCAGATACTGGGAAGGACAGTCATGATTTGCTGTCACTCAGGCATGAGGTCAGTACATCAGTTTTGGCACTGTACACGCAACAAAACTTAACACTGACTCTTGGTAGTTGGAAAGTAGTTTTGATGGAGTTCAGTGTTTGGCTTCTTGGGTAAATCTTACTGAATTACAAGATATTTTAGGTACCTGATGAAATGAAAATGCAATTTATGTAACGTTTCTGGTTTTTCTTAAGCAAAATGTGCTCGGGAAGTGGAATAAGCTGTTCTGTTTGAGAAGTCAGTGCTGTTACTAGTTTTAAATCTCTACTAGAGTTAGTAATGAAGGAAGCCTTCTGTGTTTATCTGTGATAAATATTTACTCATGTTTTTCATGAGAAATGAATGAAATATTTCTTTCATCCCTACTAGGAAGTGTTTGTGTGGGAGTAGCTTTCCATCCCTCATCTTTTCTATTGAAGATGCATCCTTCATTTAGCATTCTCAACCTTTAATTCACAGCTTTAATGGCATGTTTAACACATCTCTCCAAACAGTGACTGAGTCACTTTAGATGACGATATTCCTGAGATGACAGGTACCTTGCTAAACTCTCTGGAAAGACAGATGTACAGTTTTAGTTCCCTGTTATCGAGTGAATTAAGCAGTTGCTTTCATGTGCTGTTTCCAAGTGCTTGCTGGATTTTGACTATGATTTTCCCTTCTGTCTCTAAAGAGAAATGATTAGCTCAGAATACTGAACATTCCTGTGTTCTGAATAACTTGGATACTTTGAGGAACAGAAAAACTCAGCTAACAAAGGTTCTGAGATGCACAGAAGAGACAATCTGCAGGGCCATGCACCGAACAGTGTTCATGGGTTTAAAACTGAGCTGTACCTTTGGCAGTTCTGCTTCTGGTCCTTGTATGCATGGTGTGTTTAAACTGAAGGCATAACTGAAAGTTGACTAGAGTACTTAAAACAAGAAAAAGATCCAAAAAAAAAAGCAAACCACAAAAGCCTCCTGGGTATGCAGTTAATATTCTTTATTGGCAATTTGCATTCTCATTTCTTGTACCTGAAGTCATCAAGAATAGTGTCAGATACAACTTCAAAAGAATTGACTAGTTCTTTTTTATCTCCTGGAAGACTATCTAAAAGTGAAATAATTATCTCTGTCAACTTGTCATCTATTAAATTCTATCCCTGGATTTTTTTGTTGTTTGTTTTTGTTTTGTCTTAGTGTCTTGACTTTGGAGGCACTGGATTCTGTTTTCAGATGGGAAGTCATTCAGTCTCATTTCACTAACATTTTCCAAAGTACTACTCAGGTTTTTTTTCAATAGCACATCTCTGAAAAGCAAGTCCTTGGAGAAATATCAGTATCATTTAAAGCTAGCCTTTCAGTAGCCGCTTCTCAGCCACCATATTTCAGGATAATAAATTGAGGTAGGTTACAGTAATTGTATTATATGAGAGCTCCTCGTAAATAAACTGGGAATTTTATCCGTATTGTTTTATGTGCCTCTCTTCCAAATGTGACCAAACCAGCAGGCCATACTTGGATTTTAGTGTTAGGCAATGTAGTCAAAGGATTGGATTTGCAGGTAAGCCAGAAGCCTTGGCAAGTTGCTGTGAATTACATCTGAAAACGAGAACTGCTATGAATTGCTGTATTCACAGGAAATGTTTTCCATTGGCCCCTATTCATGTTTACTACTGGAATAATAAGAGTCAAAACACAATGAGTTATTGTTTCCGCGTGGCACAGCAGGGTTAGCGGATTTTGAATGCGTTTTGTCAAGTGATTAGGCTGCTTGCTTCTCAAGATTGAATTGCAAATCATAAACCAGTTGTATGATTTCAGGCACAAAGCCCAAAAGTTTTGTTTGGATGTCTTTAGGATTTGCCCTTGTTGCAGCTTCCTGTCTTTACCCCTTTTAAGGTACCCTTTAAGTTACAGTTGTAACACTGTAATTCATCCGTCTTCATGTTTTAAGGGTCATCGATAAAATTTTGATAAGGTGCCTTTTTCCCCTTAGAAACATTCTCTTTTTGAACACTGATTTCCAAAGTACCTATTTTTTTTCCTTGTTAGAATAACTGCAGGGAGTTGGCTGATTGAGAATATCCTGAGCATTTTACTGTACTTCCTTTGTGACTTGTGCTTTCTGGTTTTAATTAAGAATTCTTGTCGTTGAATTGGTTTGTTGGTGTTATTTATGCTTCATTTTAACTGTACTCTTATTTTGGTTCGAGTTAGTATTTTTATACCCCAAGGCATACTGGTCTTTAATATTTCTTCATGTGTGAGTCTAGTATGAAAAGAAGCAATATGAGAAAAAACACATTTCAATTCACTCTTTTATGTAAATATTACTATTAATGGGTATTGCTTGTCTTGTCACTGTGTATTGTCTGTTTTCTGTTTGAGGATAACTTCCTATGCTTTGGTGGTGAATGAAAAGAAATAAAGCTTCAAATTGAGCAAGAAATGAGTTTACATTCAAAGGTCAGATACATTAGACTCCTGACTGAGGTGGAAACATTTTCTATTTCCAGTAATTAATATCGCCTATATTTCATTCATAAAATTGGAAAAGTTAATTTGTTCCTTCCTTTTAAAGTTTCTTTGTTCTAAAATCATCGATCATTAAGTGTGACAAGGTCATGTAAACCAGATGTAGCTTTTCTTTAAAAAAAAATTCAACAAGGCTGTAGTGTTTCTTAAATAAATTAACGTTGCTGTAGTGTATCCAGCAAGGGATGGGTGCTTCTTTTGATCGTTTTTACACCTAGTTTGAAAGCTCAGGTCCCATGAAACTTTTAAACTCCTTGTAAGTTGAATTTTAAACCTGTTATTCTAATTTGATTTGGAAAACGTGAACACTGTGTTCATATCTAAAAATGATGCAAGTCCGAACTGCTTTACTATTGCAAATGAAAAACGAAAACCAGCTTGAAACAAACCTGATCAGAAACTCTAATTTCAGAATTTAGCAGGAGTGCCACATTTCTTTTTTGAATTAGAAATATCAGACCTCTGTAAGGCTTCCTACTAATTCTGAATCCATTCCATCCAGAAAATGTACGAAATAGTTTCCTGTGACTGATGTGAGCTTTTTGAAAATTGGCAGTTTTCCTATTTAAAAAATAAAAAAGTCAATAAATTTGTCAGTTATTTGTAACTATTTCTTTGTGTATTTTTCCTGTAAATGGAAAAGCGTTCTTTAAAAAGAAATGTTAGGCTGCTTACATCTCTAAATTATACCTCTGACAAATTTTAAATGTCCTGTTGGTGAGTATATTAAAGGGGATGAGGGAAGAGGTACCATTGACTCAACACCCATCACACATGGCTTTGAAGAGGAGCCATACAGAACACTCCAGGCTGTCTTCCCAAATCAGTGTTGATCAAAACTAGCTTGACCCAAACAAGCCACCACCATAAAGCTGGTTTAGTAGTAGTTTGCTACAAAAACCTTTGAACCATCAGCCTTTTTTCAAGGCAAGGTTGGCTCCAAGCCTGCATAGAGCTGCAGCAGAGCTCTTCTCAGGCTGGGGCAGAGCTCGCTCTTGCTCCCCAGTCTCAGCTGTACAGCTTTGCACGTGCTTACCCAGCTTTCTGACCAGATGTAGCTGTTTTTCACTTCAGCTTATATTAGGTAGTAATAATAAAGATTAATGCACTCAGAGAAGGAAAATATTTGGATATTGGCTTCTCAAAATACTTTTATAAAAATGCTAATCAATTCCTATGCTGTAAGGAAAAAAAAAAAAGGCAGAACACGAAACTTTGAATTTCTATGTAAATGCACACTGATACTCATTATGCACACTGATACTCATTTTGCTATTATTATGGTGAAATAATTCCTCCTTATTTTATGCTGGTATTTCAGCAGGAACGCGTATAAGCATTCGAAACTTATGTTTTGGTTTTGGGAGGGAACTCACAGTTTTGGGGGGAAGCTGATTTGGTTTGTGCGAAGAAATAAAACCTGAATTGTACAGGAGTATGTCGGGCTTCCTGCTCTTCACATTCCTCCTGCTCCCTCGAGTATAAAAGCATTTCTGGGACGATTGCTGGATGGAGCTGCCTTTGAAGGCTGCTGCTATTGCTTTTAGCTTATTACTCAGTGTTGCTCAGCAATGTTGCTGATGCTTTTGATGAAGGGGTGTGTGTAGCTGGACCAAGAAATCAAACCAATATCTGCCTGACATCTGCCAAGACACACCATTGTGCAGAGGGTCTTTAAATCACTTCTACTTTTTACTTTGCTTTTTACCAATACTTAACAATGTATCTGATATGCTCTGTTTTTACTGAAAAGAAATCCTCCATGTATTAACTGCAATTACTAATGATATGGGGGTGGAACAAAGAATTTTAACACCTCTTTGCAATCTTTTGGATTTTTCCTGGGTTTTTTGTGGGGTTTTTTGTGGGTTTTTTTTGTTTGATTGTGTTTTGGTTTGTTTGGTTTGTTTTTTTGTTTGTTTTTAATGGGATATTAATTTTAATGGGAGTGGGAAGGTTGAATTATATATGAAATCTCTCCTATATTGAAATTTCAATAGAGGAATGCGATATAAATAATATGCTGGTTTATGAGTATAGAGAAGGAAAGAAGTGACAGTTAATTTATTGAACAAGAATTCAGCTGTATTTTTATCTCTGAGACTCACAGGATGGTACTTCTGCAAAGACAGTCAGTTGACATCTGCAGTTGCTGAGTGTCTTAAAATGACAGGTACTTCCAATCTACGGAATTGATTTCTCTGAAGCTTACTTTTTTTTTTTTTTATATCTACCATCCAGGCTGTATTGATAGATATAACTGAATTAAGGGAAAACCCTTGTGTGTTTTTTATATGAAGTGACAGTGTCTCTTCTGTAGACTACACTTAATCAACAGTTTCATGAGAAGATAAATCTTCACAAAGGCAAAGTCCCAAGAATTCAAATGGACCTTGGCAGTACTGTACCTCCTTCTGGTACTATTGTGTATTTTGAATGCTTTGTTAATAGAACTCCTTCCACCAAATCCAGTCATTTCAAGTGATAAAGATGAAGTGTTTCCAGAGGTGTTGGGAGGGAATGCACAGAAATACATGAATTGTAAAAAAACCAAAACAAACCCCACAAAAATGTGTTCCAAGACCCAATCATATTTGCTTAGATGGACAAAATGTGGACTTAGAGGAGCATGGTTTCTCCAGTATTCTTAAGAAGCAACTTGCCACAAGAGCTTCGTGTCACAGTCTTCGTGGTATACAAGGTCTGGGCTTAGTCATACCAGGCTGGACTGGGGTGATGGTTAAAGAAGCAAACCTTAGAAAATTAACTGGCTATGAATTATAACTTGATGAGGCATCCACAATTATGCCATTGCAAAAGAAATTTTGTCTTCAAACCCACTATTTTATCTCTTTGAGGGTTATATATATTAGTGCACCAACTACTTGTGAGGTGAAGCAGAGGTTAGTGGAGGAGTCATAAAATGAGAAAATATGAGGAGGAAAAGAATGAGCTTTTTTAGCTTTTTAATGGCAACAATACTGCTCTCAGTAATTACAGTAATGATTAAAGTAGCCCTGACATATTTTTCCCCAGTCTGATCAGTCTGGGTCTTTCCATAAACAGAAGTCACTGAAATTTCTTCTATAAAGAAAGGAAATAATACCTACTGATAGGGATGTTTTTCTTATTTTTAACAAGTAGTTTTATTTAACGGAGCATATCATCTTAATTTCTAATTGGGATTGCTCCTGTATCCCAGCATCAGTCACTTAGAGAAGGCCTGTTAGAATTTGATTTATATCTTCTTAAATACAAAGCAAATTTTATCATGTGCCACTTGGCAGGAGCAGATATTTAATTTTTCTTTTTGAGAGGTTAATTTCTTTTTTAAACAGTGCTGGAGCCCAGTCTGGTTTTATTTTCCATTAAATTCTCTTAAATCTATTCTGCTTAGGTTTACACCATGAAAAAAGGGAGTGCTTTCCTGAATTTGTATGGTGTTGCCTCCAGAGCAGTAGCCATTAAAAGGTGGCTGAATTTTGACTTACGAATTTGTTATTATGGTGACACAAGTTTCTTTTCACCTCCTCTAAAAGTTTAACCTGAGATTATTTTACTGATACTTATCATTTAGGTAAAAGGTTTCTTTTTCAGGTGGAGTTTAAATTATATACATTTAAGTACTTTTACAGAAGGTTACTTTTATCTTTATTTTTTTTATTTTGAGGGCAGTCAATGGAATAATGTTCACTAGAACAGGTAATCTTTGTAGATGTTGAGACTATTATTTTTCTGTCTTCCAAACCTTATTCGATGAATCTGGAATCAACCTTAATGTGTAGAACAAATACAAGCTTAAGTTTGATTGACTGTATTTATAAGGCTAAACGTACCTGGCTTTAAACTTTTCCTGATGATAAACTCATTGCCAAGTCTTTATAAATGTAGTTTATGCTCAGAACTTCCTGTCTGTGTTAAGCTTAAAACATGTCTGAAGTATTCATATTACAGTGGGCTTTTTGAAAAATAAATATATAAATTAACAAAAAAATTTTTTTCTTTTTTTTTCTCAAGACACTGGTATTTTCTGAATTGCTCTGGGAGGCCTTCTCTTTCCTGAGGGTTGTGTTAGAAACTTGTGCCACAGTCCAAGAAAGGACTGCATGGTTTGGCAAGCCTTACTTTTCCCCAGAAAACACTTGGCTTAACAAATTTGCTAGAGTGCTGGGTCATAATAACAGTCTTGTATGGCTGTAGAGCTAGAACTAGCATAGACCTGACTGCAAGGAGGATAATGCACCCACTCTGCTTCAGGTAATGAGTAAAAGGGGAGTAAGAGTATAAATGCTGAGCAACGAGAACAGAGTTCAGCTGAGCCAGTAAGGCTATCGTGAAACTGAAGGTACGGTAGCTTTAGTTACTGTAAGAAATCGAATCTGGGGCCAGGAACACTACAAGCCAAAAAATGAACTCATCCAGAGTATTCAGCAGTATTTGAAAGCAGTGAGTAGCAAACAGTGAGTAGCAAACGGCACTGAAAGTGCTTTTGGCATGAGACTATGAAGGCTACGCTTGGTGTCAATCCAGTTCAGGACACAAACTTAGAGTCAGCCTAGAGGCGCAGTAAATAGAAACTTTCCAATTTAAGAAGTTAAAATAACTTTACACTTGTGTCACTTCCAGGAGCTAAACTTGCAAATTTTTCCTCAGTGAACTTTCAGAAAGGAGGAGGATGTAATAGAAGAGGTGGTAAGGCTGGTAGTAAAACCAAGCTATTGGGATATCAGCAAGGTGTTGGCCACACATCAAAAACCTAATGGATTTCAAAGAGGGAGAGAAAGCCATAAAGTGTTTTTGACTTGGTGTTTATCTAAAGCAATTGCCAACAATAATTAGCAGAGAATGCAATCTTAGCAAGTGCTATTCAGATTTTCTCCCTTCAAACCACGTTTTCCTAGTTAAGTCTTAAGAACTACATTGCACTTTCATGTCAGGAATCAAAACATAGCTAAAAGTAATGAAGTCATTCTAAACTGTGTAAAGCAGGCTTCATTAAGTTTCACATACTAAATTCAGGCAATCAGCAGAAAAATGTTTATAAGCCATTTCTGTGGAGTCTTGCAAAGAAAAGCATTTCATGACCTCCTTTGTCTTTAATAAAGCATAAAGAAGGCCCAAAAGTATTAAGGAGTATTAAGATTTTCCATGCTAAGGGCTACATTTGAATAGAGATTTGTGTTATAGATTTCTTCAGATTCTTCCAGACAATTTGTTTTACTTACTTGTGACAAGACTAGTGAGCAGATATGTAAAAAAACCCCAAAAACAGAAGACAGAACTTGGTGACCAGTTTGTTTCCAAGAGCTGGTGTCTTATCCTCTGCTATTTGAGTCTATTGCCATTTGTGAAACTTTCTGAGAAAATTCTACCTCTGTTTATTCTCTTATAAATAAAACCTATCTTTTCCCATGGAGCTATTTGAATCATCTGGTTTTCCACAGCAGTTGGTTTCATTTTGACTCAACTAATGATCAGCAGAAGTCGTCTTTGTGGATGTTGTAGGTGAGAACAGTGTAGTCTGGGTACTGTTTAGATCCTGTTCAAGGAGCCTTAAATGTTCTAAGCTGAATGAAGCAAGTACATGAACATACAAAATCTATTAATTTGGGGCAGATTAATGCAGTACTTAAAGCTAAGCGATTATACTTAACCTGTGCTGTCTCTTCAGTCAGAATTATGTCCTGATGCCAAAAAAACTATTGAGTCTCTGCATAGTTTATGCCAGATGCTGGCATTCCAGTAAGCATCTCTTCTCTCTACGACTGTTTGAATTTATATGGTTCTATTCTCAAACACTTATTTCAGATTCTATGTTTGACTCTTATATTGATGGCATTTTAAACCTGAAGTTCAGAAAAGTGCAACATTTCTTTTAGTGGTATTTTATCATAATTTTATTTTATTAATTTATCTTGTAGTGACCTCAGGGGTGTAGCATGTTCTCTCACTTTCTCTAAAGAGCTTCCTGGCACCGCAGAGCAAACTTTTCTGATACACAGCAGGTATATAATGTTATTCAGCCACAGTAGCATCAGTTGGATTAATAAAGATAAGGAAGTCTTAACTTATTCAGTGATGCTCATATGTGTATGATTCTGGTCCAATTAAGTCACAAGGGGTCTATACACAAGGTTAGTAAGATTCTACTGTGATGTGTGTATATCTCTGAAAGCTTGAGGAATTATTTTGCAGCTACTGCTTGCACCGCTAACTCCGTCTGTCGGTCTGCAGAGCTCAGGGATCGGACTCAACATAAGGACGCATGTTTAACTTTATTCTATTAAGAGTATAAATGAGGGAAAAAAAAGATGAGCGCTGGAGGGATAGGGAGTTTCACCTAGGAAGGCAGTTTTTTGTCTGATGCTTACCTGGAGGCTTCTTGGGTGTTTTACCACACGTTTCACAACTGGGGAAAGGGAGTGGCCCGTGCCGGTGGGTTTTGCAAGCGGTGTGGTAATGAAGTGCAGTACGGCAATAACAGCAAGTCTCTCCAGCTCGGTTGTGTTTGAAAGTGTTTCCCAGATAGAGTTTCACTTCTGGCAGTGGGCTCCAGCAAGCGATAAATGAACGTGAATTTTAAAATACAGCAGCAGAGGTCTTTTCAGAAACACTCTATATCACCGTTAGAAATGTGCGACGCGTGATTTATTTTTTCCCTACCTTGCAAGCTAGGTTTTGTTTTCAGCTGGGATTCAAGAAGATTGCTCCATAGATCAGCTCTGCTTTTATCTACTGTTCAGCTGCAGATCAGTTTTATTATTTCATACAGTTTTCATTATGCATATTGAAGTTAGTTGGATAAATTAAGATCATCTGGACAATATAAATACCTAATTTTTGTGTTCTCCGATTCCTTTTGCAGTTGACGAAGGTCGTATGAAGGAGCTGGGCAGAGTGAGAGTACTTCACAAGAGAACCGTGATGCCTTACAGTGTGTATAAGAAAAGAAGGAAGGGGCCAAGCGACGAAGCCAGTGTTCAACAATATGCAAGTTTGGTTGGACAGACCTGTTCAGAGAGAATGTTGTTGTTTAGAAGTTGAAAACTCGTTAAATGGCATTTCGATGGTGTTACGTTTTATTGCACTGCCACTGGATGATATGTACTATAATTGTGTGTTGGTATGCCTCTCAAATAGCACTATGAAATACAGGTATATATCTAGGCTTGTGTGAGTACATGGTACTGTGTTTTAAAGGTCAACTCCAATAAAACTTACAATACAGCAAGGCTTTAGCAATATAAGTTTAGAAAAATGTGCTTGCAATATATTTTAATTAAGTAGTTCTAGCCTTTCTATGCATTTTGAATAATTCTAAGTATCTAAGCAAATGAAAAACAGGGGTCTTTTTTGTAGAGACAAAGGTTGAGTAATTCTAGATAAACAATAATTACATTACAAATGTTTTCAAATAGCATTTTGGATATCTGTCATTAAAAATTGCCATGAAATTTATGCTCACACTTGTATGCTAAACACTTGCAAGAGAATTGAAACGTGCTGTTACTTTCTAATGTGAAATCTGGCATGGTTTAATTTTATTTTGATAATATATTTAAAACCAGGAAGAAATTATTTTCACTGCACGTTCTTTGTTCGTTTAAAGCAGTAGGTTAGTGAGGTCCGAGTGAATGTAGGAGCTCGTAGTAGATTCTCAGTGGCAGGGGATGCAGTGCTTTGGAAAACTTACCCATGCAACAGAACAGTTGCACTATGAATATACCAAAGATATTGAGCCAAGTGTCACAGTGGGTTTTTGGTCTAAGCCTTATCCTTTGTCTCAAGAAAAGTGGATATTTTAATGCACGTCACTAATGTGAAGTAGAGCTTGGAAGGTTTATTCTATAGTTCTTCAGTGCACATTTCAGAACTATGCTAAAAAAGAAAAAGACATGAGGTACCACTGCTGGGTTGCAATTCTTTTCTGCAGAATTGTGTGGGAAGACTTAAATATCATATTCCTGTATTTCTACTGACTGTTTTATTTAAGGTGCAGCAGCTCACAGGTTAGCATCTTTAATAACGTTTTACTAAATACTTCTGTTGGAAACACAGGAAGTTGTGATGCTTAATGAAAGCACTTTATTATCTGATATATGAACATCGTCATGATTACTTTGTGTCCCTATCAAGTCATACAAGTTATAGGAATTTTGGGAAATAACACTGTTGTATAATTCTGTATTGTATTACAAGATCATAACAATCCCAGTGCATCTGTGTTTCTTATCTTCTTTGATAATGGGAGCTGGTATTCCCCTTGAATCAACTCGATGTTTCCCATTAAACTTTGAAGACAGATTCTTATTCAAGAGTAGGTGTTTTTCCCTAGAAAGTAACTCAATTCAGTTTTACCCTCTGAGGGTTACATCTCCTATCATTCATGGGTTTGATTTGATTTTAAACACTTGGCCAACTTTATAAATCACTGACTTTTGTGTGGAACAGATGTAAGAATTTGGGGATTCCAGTGCATTGCAGATGTAACTTTTTTTTTTCCATATCTGTTTGATCATTGTAATATTATTGATATAGAGTACAGCTTCAACAGTAATTTTAAAAAGTAATATTATGTTTTATTAATTGGGCTGTATTGTATTGATCCACTCCCAGTCTGCAACAAAACTGGTTATTTCTGTCAGCATTATATCTGGTACGTGTTTTATCTGTTGCCTGGTGCAGAGAAGTTTCTGTATACTGTGCAATCTAGTTTGTCCGTGTCTTATCTAAATCTATTGCCAGGGGAGAACCACTAAATACTACTTATGAATGTTATTAGAAAGAGTTCCTGTCTGTGGAGAAAATACTCTTGCCACTCAGTGAAATGTCAAATAGTGTAACATTTTCTGCCTACACAGTGTGTTGAAAAGCGGTGATGCCCATATGGCTTAAAACCAAAATAAATGAGAAAACCTTATTATATGTTATAAAATCAGTTAACGGGCACAGAGGAATTCCAGTATTTGCAAAATCTTAAAGATTATCAAAATCATTTAATGATGCTCCTGGAGAAGTTAAAAATTTCGATCAAACTGCAAGGGAGCAGACTTGACATCACCGCTGAGAGTTCTTGAAGAGCTCCATCTTTTTGTGCCCACTATTTGTTACTGATATGCCTTCTAGGTACATATTAGACTTTTATCTGATGCTCTGTTTCTCCTGGAGAGCTTTTAAGGACTGCAGTTAAAGAAAAATGAGATAACTATAAAATCAGAAAATTGAGTACAACTTGAAGTTATCATTAGTGTGAGCAGTACAGGTAAATGACCATTTCCTGTGAATTCTGAACTGGTGCTTTCACCTTCTGACCTCCACTGGAACTGCAGCACGACAGCATGCTGGGCTTCTGACTCTTGCTGAACTCAAATATGTATAAATATTTTTTTTAAAGTCAGCACTGAGATTAACTCAAAATTTGAGTTGTTCTGATGTAGTACACTGAGATCTGACTCGCTGCTTTAGTTTTATTTGAGAAGGAAATTGGTGCAGTATTTTTCAGAACTGATACCTCTGTCCCTGATTTAGAAGTCAAATAGAGTCTGAGGATGAAGTTAGGTAAATTTTGCCTTTGACTTCAGTGGAGTTGAAAATTCACCACTATTGCAATTTTATTTAATCAGATGTTGTAATTGAGAATTATTGATTTTAGAGATATTTAATTTAGTACAAACTATTTTGTAATTTTTAGCATAGTTAGTATGTGAGAGTCAATCCCTGAAGCAAGGTTGCCTTGTTCTATTGTCTGTTGATAAATGAGCATAAATTGTTGGGAAGAAAATGCAGAGCTGTGACCAGTGCTAAAAAATATGATTCTTTGTTTTATTTGGGAATAGCTGGGGAGCTTACTCATTTCCAGCATCATCACATTTCAGTAAATGCAAAAGAACCTGCATGTTGAGTTTGTAATTGCTTTTCAGCAGGCCTGTTTGACTTGTAAGTATAGAAAATAAAGTTATTTCTAGTCTCTGTGAATTATTATAAGTAGTAGCTCCAAGTGTGACTTCTGTATTACTTTGTAGGATTTCATAATCCTGGAGGTTGACTAAGTGTCTGATGAGCAGCAAAATCAGGGAAGTCAAAGAGCAGCAGTGATTAGAAAGGTTACCTGTCAGTTCAAAACACATATTTTTAGAACTAAGTTTTAGTTCTAGCTAGACAGATTAATGAAGAGTTTATGCTTTGAAACAGAACTTATAATTCTTTTGTGAATAGAATAGACCTTTCACAAATGGAGACTACATTGGACTAGCTACTTACTTTAGTTAGACTAGGCTATTTCTAGCTGGTTGAAAAATCCCTTTTCTCTGAAGTAAGCAGCCAAAGAAGCAACATGGAAATCTGGTGCACAAAGATGACCAAACATTGATTCCTTTTCCTGCTGAATGAGGCAGAATTCCAGCTAATTCTGGAATCCTGAATGAGTCTTTTGTCAAGCCCAGTTCCACCATGGCTTGAAATTTTGGTGTGCCAAGGCTTGTGGTAGTCTGGTGCACAAGGCTCTGTCCTTCAAATTGTATTTCCTGGGAGTATTTATTTGTTCTGTTCCATACTTCTTTTGGAGTCTATATCCATCACTCTTTTTGAAGTTCTGTTGATATCTTTGCTGGGTGACCATTTTGAAGCTACCAGCCCGATCAGCCCTCTCGTTCTGCTTGTCCCACATAATCCTTCAGACACATATTATATGGTGTCCTTAGCTGTTCCATCTCCATGGTGCCCCCCAAGCTTCATGTTTCTTCTTGCTTTTTCTGTCCCAGTCCTGCTACAGAAAGAGTTTGTGTTTGGAAGAGTGTAGACAGTTTTTAGGGCAGAAGTCATCACCACATTTCAGGGAAATCATCAATGTATCTGGAAGCATTGTAGCCACGTATTGTACCCAGTATACTTATATTGCTATTTGCATGTGAGCTCACATACTGAGCATAAAAAAAGCCAGATTACGTTTTCATGTTCTAAATGATTTGTTTAAGTTACTTGGATTGATGGAGACTTTCCAAGCCCTGACTCTGTGGCGGTCCATAGGAGCCCAGGGTGGTGAGCTGTGTTCCTCAGTCAGGTTTGAATGTCAGCTGAGGAAGGTGCTGCAGAGAAGACACCAAGGAAGGGCTGGTGATGACCTTGCATGACAGAGAGAAGAACCGAAGGTGGCTGCTGGTCAGAGGAGTGTTAACAGGTAAGTAGCCATGTGATTAGCCTTTAGTTATGAAATGGATATTAGTCTCATTAGGGAAATAAAAATGCACTGTGGAAAACAAACTGTACAAATACCACCATTTATACATGGTGTTAACCATAGCTACTGACAAAATGAATATACCAGCTAGGCTCATGATAATAAACTCATTTTATATGAAGGGTTTCTTTTAAAAGCACTGTGACTGAGCCATGAAATACAAAAGCACTTACTAAACAGAACATTTTGTGAATAGAACTCCTTAAGTACAAAGATAATGGAGAGTAGTAAAATATGTTCTATAAGCCAAAACACATTTACAGGAACAGATGTACAATAGTAACTCATACTAAACATAGTATCCAGGTGCTAGCTGTGGTCAGTGGATTCCTAATTAGAATAATATTCTATAAATTAATCTACTATAAGCATTTTATAGTATATCTTGTGAGAGTTTGTTTTCTAACAGTATTAAATAGGAATGTAAATAGATCAAGTGAACATATAAACCTAAGTATAGCATATGTTAATACTATCTATATTAATAAGAAACAATCTTAACTCTGAAAACAGTGGCTCTTGCTGATCATCTTAGACGAGAAACAGCTCAGCAGCTTTCTGGCTGTATCTCTTCATGGTTATGATTTACTGTTTTGATGTTTATTCATTTCCTTATTATAACTATTCCCATCAGATTTTTTGTGCCTCACATCAGTTATTTCCACTTTGGTTTTGACACATAATACATGTGTCTGCCAAAGGTCCTGCTGAGAGATTGCTATCAGGACAAAAGAAAGTGTTAGAAAGTCTGTTAAGTAGTGAGAAAAGAGCAGAGTCCACAGGGACAGTCAGTCTGCAACTTTTGTGCTGCAGAAAAAGCAGGATTTATTTACAATTTAGTCTGCTGCAGGCTTTAAAAGAAATGTGTCAGATTTCATTCATTTCCCTTTGTCTGTGTCATCTGACTGTCATTGTCCAGGAAGAATCAATGGAGTATTGTTGAATATTAAAAACATAGTATGTTATGGTCAGGGTACTGTGTGGCAAAAAGCTCGAGTAAAGGAATGAAATTGCATGAATTCTGTTGAAATTCTCACTGGGTGTCTACATAGGAGCAGAAAAGTGTAGGCTGGATGGGACTTTCAAAAGCTGCTGCTTCTTCAGGCTGAAGCATGGCAGGAACACATCCACCATCCCTCACTGTTTGCATTAAGCCCTAACGAAGGCAGTTCAACAAGCTTCTTAAGAGTGATTTTCTGCAGAGAATAGTATCCTTGTTATGGAAAGTTTTTAGTGCCTAGTATCTAATTTTTATGCTTTTGCTTGCAAGTGAAGCTGGTTTGCTCTGTCCTACCTGAATATGAAGAGTGATCACTGAGGTTCCTCTTTGCAACATCTCTAGACATTTTTGAAGACCATTGCAAAGTCAACCCTACTGGGAGTTTTTTTTGTTGTTTGGGTTTGGTTTGTTCCCTAGACTAACCAATCCCAATTACCTTTCAAATAGTGATGTTTTTAAGATCTTCTATTGGGCTTTCTTAAGTATGCTTCCATTGGTCCAGTTTTTTAGTGTGGTGCCCTAGCAGCAGCTGCTCCAGTAATCAAAGTGAGAATTATTTCAGTGTTTTACATCAACAAATAAATGCTGTTTTTTCAAAATAATAATTGTCACTACCCAAACTGATTTTTCTGTTTAACACAGATCTGTATTTTTCTGTTTATCTACCACACTTCAGTAAAATACAGTGAAGAACCAACCCTTACTATACTAGCAAACATAATTTTTTCCTCCTTAAATGCTCTGAACCTGCAGCCACCAGAGGGCATGGGCCAGCTTGCCAATAGAACTTTGTTACTTCATGTCAAAGTATCCAAATTTTCTGGGTCTCTTGTATTACTATCTCATTCTCAATTTAAGTTTTCACTCTGCTCTAAATTGTGGAATAGCAGGAAACAAAAATAAATATATTAAGTGAGGATGACAAAGTTCTGTGCTTTGTTAGTTGAAAGATGCACAAATTAGTTAAAAATCAGGATTAAAAGCTATTTCAGGGCAAATAGCCTAGATTTGATAACACTAGGTTTATTAGATTCCTTATAGTACTAGTCTGTTACTGAAATTAAGATCCACAGAACACTCGAGGAGGGTCCAGCTGGCAGAGTTACCTATCTCAAGATACATCTGATACTTTTCCTTTCCATGTTGCTCCTATCAAACCCTGTGCAGTAGGAGCATTGATGTCTAATATACTGTTTCTTGCATGTGTTTTGACAGCATTATATTTCTAAATGTTCTAATTTTCTGTATTTTTAATGGAATTGCAACCATTAAATTAGTGCATCTCTGGAAAAATGCTGTCTCCAAAAATGAACAAAGTGTGCTCACATTTTCTGGTGCAAGAGAGGCGTGTGTTGGGCTCACCAACAAATAACTTAGCAGTTGTGCTTTCAGTTACTAACAGCTCGTCTATTGCCTTGCTGAGGCTCTCGCTTTTCAGGACCCAAATGATTTTTATGCCAAACAAAATTTTATTTTGAAAAGCCAGTGCTCAGTTCTCACCTGCCCCAAAGAAAAAATAAATAAAAACTTATCATTGTCAATATTTCTCTTGATGAGGTTTCTACTGCATTAATTGTGAAAGCTTAACAAAAAAAAATAACATCAAAGTGCATTTTTTTTTCTGCTTTCTCCTTATCCCTCTTTAGTTTTTAATGTGTAATTTTGATATCAAGATTTCTTTCTCACTTATGCAGGAAATAAAATGATGTCAAGGTCAGGAGACTGCAACACTTTATTGCCCAGGGCATTGCAACCCATTTGTTTTGTGAATACATTAGTCTCCATTGCTCAAGATGAATGCAGTAGACAACTCAGTTGAAAAAACAAGGTTCTTAATTTAAAATTACTTATTATCTTTCATAAAAATACATTATTGCAGTGCCTAGAAACCTGGAAGAGGTTTTGCTGTGACAGCTGCTGCATATGTCCTCAAATTGAGATTATCCTCATCCCTGAAATTTTTGCAGGCCGTAAAATCCCAGATGTCTTACAAATACTTCTTTGTAAGATGGCTTCAGTAAAGGGAGTGAAGAACTGCTTTCCAGGAGCAAAGTAGAGGCTTGGAGGAACTGGGGTTCAGGGGAATGTACTGCTTCATGGGCCTGTGGTGGCTTAAGGCTCACCCTGGCCATAAAGGGAGAGGGGACCTCTCTCCTGGTGGCCTTTCAAATCAGCACATTGTTTTTCCTGCTTATTGTACAATATTTTAATAGTATAATACTCTATACTATCATTGCATATTATATCATTAGACTCTTCTTTCTATGTTAGTGTCCTTGAGAGCTTGTGTACTTTATGATAACTCTTATAGCTTGTTCCCTTTGCCTCCTAAAAATACTTTTAAGGAGAGGCATTGTCATTCTTCCATCTGAACATGAGGAAAATCTTCTTTCCTCTGAGTGTGCCAGAGCCCTGTCCCAGGCTGCCCAGAGAGGTTGTGGAGTCTCTTCTCTGGAGAGATTCCAAACCTTCCTGGACATGATCCTGGGCACCCTCCTCTGGGTGACCCTGATGGAGCAGGGGGGTTGGACCAGATGATCTCCAGAGGTCTCTTCTAACCCCACCATTCTGTGATTCTGTGATTGTGAAATGGGGACATTCCATGGCGCTAGGAGACAGCAGTATTTCTGTTGCTTCCTTCTTTCAGTTGGAGGCTGTCAGTGCATTTCAGCCAGGAATAAATTAGCACATTCTTACCAAGCTGTAATAAGGGCATACGTGAGACGCTGCCTTCTCAGCGAAAATAAACATGGCAGCAGTCTGACAAAACTCTTCAGCAGTTTCAGTGTTCAGTTGGGATGAGAAGGGCATTTGTGTGGATAAAAGGTAGTGACCCAAGCTGGGACCCAATAGAAAAGTTGCTGGAATAATGCTACCCCTTGACTAATGTGTAGTCCTCAGTTTTACATTGACCAGCTTCAGGTTCTGATGTCATGCAACTCCCCATCTCATTATTGACATCCCTCACTCCAAAACAATACCTGTGGCAGGTGGTGATCCTCTAAAACCTCTTGTAGCCATGGGCCTGTTTAACAGGCTAGAGGTATCCTAGGGATCCCAGTGTGGTGTAATGAAATTGGAGTTTATGTATCTTCTTCTGATCTGTGTTTAACATATTAAATCTTTATTTTTCTTTTATTGCCTTGTATTGTAAAATAATAATTAGTATTTACATAATGAGAAAAAAAAAGGAGAACATTCCAATAGAAAAATAAGACTTGCTAAAATTAAAAATGAACATTCTTGAAAAGGCAGAACTCTCTTAACAGAAACCCACTTAACTCAAATGAGTGAAGTTGTCAAAATATACCCTCCATTTACAAAGCAGAATACACTTTCTGTGCCTGAAGACTTGAATGCTTTTTACATTTTAACAGCTGATTTTCTATTCTCATTTCATTTTGTGTCTTTGGTTTTGGGTTTTTTTTTTTCTTGTGCCCTCAGTTTTTCTTTTGCACATATGAGCATCTTTCAGTTCTTTACTCTTTAGAAATTGAGACATTTATCTGTAGCTGGTATCTCAAAAGCGTATCTAGTCAAGTGATGTGTGTTCTTCATTATTACATTGCAGAATGACCTCCTAAGAAAGTGTGAACACATTGACATTTACAGTTGATAATCTATTGATTCACAGTAGAAAACAAAGGCAATCAACGGGAGGGCTGTAATTGTTTCATTAAGTCCTATGAGCAGTGCATTGTACATTGATCCAAAATGCCTGGGAGCTACAGCTTCACAATGTCATGACTCTCCCCATGGGCACCTTAGTTTTCAATTTGCTGGTACTTGAAAGTGCTTGTGATAGTCTCACAAAAATCCATAGTTCCCAATCACTCTTACTGAGTGTGGCTGGGGCAAGTAAGCTACTCTCAAATCTAGACAGCTGAGTGTAGAACGCTTTCCTACCCTTGCATAGTTGTTGAGACCTTCAGAAGTGACTCCACTTTTCTCCAAAGTAAGGTCAGGGAAATCAAATATACTGGTGTCTGGCCTCCAGTGAACCTGAGCTCTCTTCTGAATGGGCTCTACAGGGTGTAATCATTTTTTCTTACTCTGCACCAAGCAGAAATGATTTGGTGGCTTTAAAAGGCAGCAGTCTGTCCTCATTAGAATTCCTGTAGTCGCTAGTGATGTGTAGTAATAGTTGGGTATTTAATAAAAAGTTTGATTCTGACATGGCAAGGAAGAGGTTTCCCAGCTCCTGTTCTAGCCAGCAATCTGGTATCCTTTTCAAACCTCTCTATACCATTGTTCATCAGTGTATTTCATAGTAAGTAAAATCAGGATTACAATCTCCTGAACCTTCTGTTGGCATGACAGATGCCACAAATAATTGTCTGTGCCTCATGTTTTTCCTGGAGATCAGAATCATCTGGATCAAGAAATAACCATGTACTATAGCAAAGCTGTTAACACTTGTCCTTCAAGAGTTGAAGTTAAGGTGTAACCTGAGTTTATGAACTTAATGGTTTGTCTTAAATGTGTCACCTCTGACTTCAGGAGCTCAGTAGAATAACCACGCATCTGAGATTTCATCCCTTTTCTGAATGGTTTCACATGTGGCCTTGTCCCTGGTGCACACCTGCGATAGGAGCTTTGGTGTATCTAGCGCATAAAGATCTCATGCTTGTCATACTTCTCAACAATTTTACCTGTAGAAATGTGAGTGGAAAGATAGTATCTGGCCGTTAGATGCAGCATACGTGATTTCTCAATGTTCTTGCTGAGTTAATCCTTCTGTTTTTCAAGGCTTGTGCTAGTAAGAAAAGCCATAAATTACCTGCAGTATTTCTTTTGTTCTTAACTTGAACCAAGAAAAATGAAAGGCTTTTTATGTGCCAACTATTTGCTTAGTTGCCTGCAGTTTTAATTAAAGAGTCTCCTGTTTTGAGTGATGAGGCTTTTCACAATAAGTGTGGTCACATTTAAAACAGAAAAGCCGCCTTGAAACGCTCCAGAAAAACAGCCAGAGAAGTTACTGCTCTTCTCATGCCAATGGTACAAACCTTCACCAAACTTCTAATGATTCTGATGTTTATAGCTTGGAATATTTTGCACACATGTTCCAACTTTGCATTCACAACATTTGTTAAACCAACAAGTCTGTAGCAGACATGATAGCTACCATCAGGAAACTTGTTTGACAGTTTAAACAGACAGCATCTGTGTTTCCTACATTTCATAGTACACAAAAAGAACGAGGATTGCCCATAGCTCAATTAATTCAAGATGCTGTCGCATGATGGAACTCTGTTTTGTAGATGTTAAAAACTTCTAATTGAAAAAAGGGATTTTGCTCTTGTATTTGGCTGAGTTTCATCCATATCACCTCCTCGGTGGAATATTACTGAGAGCAGTTGGCTTGGGTTTGGGGAGTTCAGATAAATTGATGTACATCAACGTTGTCCTCATATGCTTCCGGCTAAGTCTTTGTTGAAAGTGAATTCATGATTTTCAAATTTCAAAGCAATGTAAGAGAATTGAATTGGGCACCACTTCAGCACCTTTTAAAATAACCCTGAAATCATCACCATGACCAACAAAAAAGCAATCAAAAAAATAAAGAAACCCCAAATGCAGCAAAGACAAAATGCTGGGATGTTAGTGTTGTGAAATCAGGGTAGAGGCAGGAAATCAGAAGCGAGTTCTCTAGTTGCATGGCAGCAGGCATCCTATCTTTGTATCCTTTATGGTGTGCAATGACAGCTATTGCCTTAATAAGTCAAAATTGTCATTCTCTGTGTGTGTCAGTGAAGTAAAAGCCAGAACTCAACCAAATGCAAAACGCTGTGCATCGAAATGCTGTGCAGTGATAACACCAGCCGCTGTAGATTAGCATAGCTCCACTTCTCGTAGGGAACTGTTGCGTTGCACGGCTTGGGCTCAGCAGACCACGTAAACATGTACTTAAGGCTAAGCTCGTGAGGAATGTCTTGATGAGGTGGACTCCACAAGAGCCAGGACACTGCAGTGTGGTCCAGATATATATGATACAGAGAACTCGAAGCGTTACAACATTTTGGTTCTAATTAATAAGACTATGTTTTGGCAATTGCTTCAGGGTTTTCCAAATTTATGTTGCTCTAAAGATCTAAGATAAAATGAAAATTTGCTCTTCTATGACAAAATTCCTTCAACTTGTCTAAAATAGGGTGGAGGGAAGAAGTGGGAACATTTTCCCAGAAGCTGTAATCACAGATCGAATTACGATAGTTGCATTGAATAGTATCTGAGCCCATGGTTTCATCCATTGGCTTCAGGGAGGCTCTTTGCAGGGTGAGATATTATTCAATGTGTTATGTCTGAGCCTCTGACTCTCGCCTCCAGTAACATGAGGTACTTCTGTCTACAGGAGCAGGTTTTTATATGGACTGTTGATCTGTGCTGTGGTGTGTGCTGGTACAATGGCTGGTCTCTCTGGTGAAATAGTCCACAAACACACTAGTTCTGTGTCAGTGTCTTTATTGGATGTCTGCTCAGAAATCCTTCCCCACACAAGTTTCTGGCTTTTTTAATAGAGGACATGCAGTGAAAATCATGCACACCTATTTGAAAATTTATGGGCTGACCTGAGTATTATCTCTGGGGAGGACTCCTCGGGTCAGGCAAAGTGAATTAAAACCAAATGTGTCTGTTTTTCATGTTTACTCTTTCCATAAACATATCACATACACTGTGTGCAGCTGCTATCCTGAAAGGGTTTTTCCCCCCTGGTGTTTGGGGGATCTGTGCTTTAAGAGCATATTCTATTGATAGCACTGTAGAAAGAGCAAATGATGCTGGACCACTTCACAATTCATTTATCAAACTGTCTGGAAGAATTTCAAGTAAGGTAAGAAAACAATGAAGTTGGAGCTAAGACAGCCAGTGTATAGTGCATTTGAGTAAATAAAAAGGAACAAAAAGTCAATGCCTTTCCCCTCTGCTTCTATCAACTCCAGAAGAAATGAGATAAAAAAGCACAGGATGTTTCCTTGGGGGAAGATCACCGTTTATTTTTATTGATTAGGGCCGTTAGGCTGTGACCTAAAACACTCCTGACAGTTTCTTCTCCCTCCTTTAGTCACTCCTCACTGCTGATTTTCACTTTGACAAATTGGTTCACAGTCCCCTTTGGCAGTGAAGGCTTCTCAGAGCCAGAGCTGTTGTGGTGCTCCGTTTCGCTGCAGAATATGCCGAGCCACTTAATCCTTTGAAGGCACCATTCTTCCTTCTGTAAAACAAGGGATGATATTTACTCATCCCCACCAGGAACTCTGGCATCCCCAGACAAGGGATCATAAGTGTAAAAAGAATTACAATGAGCACTACAGGAGGGTGAAAGTCTACCAAGCAGTTGCTCTATCAAGAAAATGACAGGTAAGGTGAAGCTGAAGGACAGGGTACAAGAGAAGTTTTATAAATTAAAAAAGGATATCTGAATGGAAGTGTTTGGATAACATGGAGCTGGACCAGCAGACCTCCAAAGGTCCTCTTTTCCCACAGAAAGTATTATCCAGTTTTATGATTGAGTGAAAACTGAAATTAGTTTCCTATGAGGACTGTGGGAGCAGGTGAGGAACACAGGATTGTGTGACCAACACAATCCAGGGTTGATGGGGAAGAAATCAGAGGCTTGGAACAGGCTCTGCAGAGAATGGTTGAAGTGCTTGATAGATTCATGCAAGACTTTAAGACTCCTGTTCTTATGGCAAATTAATGGCATTTTTGAACTGAAAGTGGACAGACTGTATTGTACCACAAGGTGCAAAGTTCTCCATGAAAGACAAAAGCACAGTACAGGAACTTGCCACAGCAACGTAACATTCACCAGCTTAAATGCTTGTTCTGTTGTGGTTTATTCCCTGTTTGTTCTCTTCAGAGTGTAAGTAAAGATACCCTTTCTTCTAGGTATTTTTTCTCTCATTAACTAAACTTCTGGGTAGTGAGGTCTGTAGAAGATGACAATGATTGATGCAAGAGATCGTTGAAATTTCATGGGAAAGATATCATATAGTTCATCTACTGAGAAACCAGCCATAGCAGCTGTAAGACCCTAGTGGTGTCTGTGGCTTTTTGGATGGTAAAAAGCGTAACTCCTGTTGTTAAGCTGCAGCCAGTCCCCTCGCCAGGTATCTTGTAGCTCTGGGTATGTAGGTTGCTGAATCAGCTGATGAAGCAGAAATTAATCTTTGCTTGAGCTAGTGAAAGCCTCAAGCTGGCTTTGACCTGATGTTTTTCTTGGTTTTTCTAGCCCAACAGTTTCAGCAAGTAGCAATTAACCGTGTCCTTCTCCCTCCTGCTAAAAAGCAGGATGGTTTCCTTTCAAAACCCCACCAGTTTAGGGGTCTGGATGAGCTCTCTTTCCTGCTGTCTTCTTGTCCCATCCCTAGCTGTGGGCTGAGGGGGAACACGTGATGGGATCCATCAACCTGGGGGAAGCGCACATAATGAAACCCTTTACTGCTTGAATAGGCTTGCAGAATGTCAACCAATTTCCCCAGCCAGCCAGGACCTTTTGGAGTCATTCTATATCCTTTTATTGCCGTTGCCATAGCAAAAGACACTAATTCACCTTTGTGTGAAACTTAATAAAAATCAGCCCATCATTCACTTGTCCATAGACTATTAGTGCTGAATTTTAGAGACGGGCTTTTCACAACCTATTAATCCACTCACTGAGGAGTTGGGTATCTCATTCTCCTGTGTGGGATCTTCACAGGGCACCAAGGAGTCCCTCTACTTGCTTTGAGTACAGTTGTCTGGAAATCAGCAAAAAAGGCACACACTTACCACGGTTTAATTTAAATGCTGAAGTTACCTTTGGGGTGAGGATTCGTTGGTCTTCAGAGGAGAATGGAGCTGTCTGGGAAACCCCTGCAAAGTACTGAGAACAGTAAATTGACCCGACACTAATAAGAACTAAGTCTTTTCTCGGCTAAATTAAAAGAGCTGTTTTACAGATGCTGAGCTTGTGTTTGGGCCGTTAGGTGAGTTAACAGGGTGGCATATTGTGCAGAGCCAGACTCCAAGTGACAACGTTCTGTGGGCTGGTCTACCCAGGTTCCACGTTATTGGGAAGCAAAATACACTCATTCACCCTTTAAACTGCAAGGGCTGCTTTTGGTTTGAAGGTGCATGAACACCAACGCTCCTGTCAGGAGCTGCTGGTTGTAAAGCCTCGTTTCTTGGTGTTCTCTATAATGAGCCCAAAAAGGCAGGAGGAAGCAAGCGGACAGAAAGAAACCAGTATGAGCACTGGGATGTGAATTCAGTAGGGTGGGTTTTTTGATGTTTCATTTTACAGTTTGCAGTAATGTAGGCTTGCTTACCGGAGTGCCTGAACAGTCGCCTGATAACTGAATGGCTCTCACGTTCCAGCTAACACAGCGGCTCCAGCAGAGCCAGACTTGGATCACTGCACAGAGTTTCATCCTACTCCCCCCACCCCAAAAAAAACCCCAGATCCCAACTGTGCCGGGGGATCCCCCTGGCACGGGATGGCTGAGCTGGGGCCAGTCTCTGGCCCACGGCGGGGATCCCCGCATTGTGCTTCGGGCATCAATGGTCTCAATGGGATTAGCGTGGAGAAGGGGCGAAAGGCTGTGGGAAAACCTGCGTGTGTCATATTTCTCTCGTCTGCCGTCGCCGCTGAACGTCGCCGCTTGGCCGACAATGGGGTTAAAAAAGTTAAGAGCAACTGTTGTGGTAGCTTGATTTTGAATTATGTATTCATGAATCTGCATAATAAGCCTTTCAGCTGCGGTATTGTTGTTTAAAGCACAATCTGGGAATTGTGAGAGGGGACGGAGTCGGGGGCGGGGGGGGGGGAGAGGGATGGAGAAGCACAGAGGGGGGAAAACGTGGAAAAGTGAGACTTAATCAAAGGGGAGCAACAAATTGTATGAAATGAGATTTTGCTTCCCTGCTTACACTGCGCCTATAAAATAAGTTTTCACTTGGAAAGCTGCCTCCTTTCCCAATCTAATACTACTTCTATTTTATGTCTTGGCTAAGCGCTTAGGACCCTATGAGGGGATGGAGCAAAGCTGTCAATGCAGATACCTTCTCTACTGATCCTTGCTTGCCCAGGTACTACTGGATTTTCCTGTCTCTTATGAAGGTAAAATGAGCAATACTCTCTCCTGGTTTGCTTAATGCCAGGCTATGCCAATTAGATGCCCAGGAGAAGAAGAGACAACTTTGGAAAGGGGTGAAGATGGGAGGCAGCCAACTGGGGCAGAGTCGTTGGCTAGTTTTAAGGAGAATGGCAATCCTTAATTGTCCTGCAGCTCCTGTTGCAGTCTTACAGACAATAGAATTTTACCCTACGTTTGTGGATTTATCTCCTACAGCAACAGCTATAGGCCCCAAGGAGGATGCAGCGATGGGCAGCAGCAATGGGAGGCGGTGTTGGTGTCTGTCCTGCCTGCCTGTGGTCCAGGCCAAGCCAGGACTCAGCCTGGGACTCAGCAAGCCAGAAGCCCTCCCTCTCCCTCTTGCTTAATTGACACGACACACCACTGGGCTCCAAAACACATTTTCTTGTGAGCAAAAATTATTTTCTATTACTTACTTATTTTTTTCCCCCAGATTATATAGCAAATATAACGGGGCAAATCTTCCCTCCCCCCAAAAATAATCCATTGCAAAATGCAAGAGCCTCTAATCATGTTGTGGTAGACCCTCTACAAAGCCTTCAAGACCCTTGCTCAGTGTGCCAAATACGCTCGGAGAACACATCCCTTTTATTCCACAGTGCTGGAAAGTTGAAGAATTTTCTTTCTGCTCCAAGTCGATGTACAATTTGCGTGAATGTGCCTAAATAAACTAGCTGATTTGGCACAGCTAGCATAAAATAAAACATACATTATAGAGTCCCCAATCAGCTAGATGTGGCCTGCATTGCTGCTTAACAAACGTGCACATTGTCAGTTGTGACAGCCTCTGGAATTTGGCCCAAAGCTGCAAGGGCTTAAAGCACAGGGATTTTCCATAGCTTCTATTTTTAGCAATTATATAGACTCTGCTTAGAGTAATACCTGGACTCCTCTTGATGTTCAATGTATTTATTCTCCCTGTGAGGTCGGAAGGAATGAACGCAAGCCAGTTGAGCCATGTTGTAGCTCTTTTCTGCCGAAGAGCTGGAGGCTGGTGAGGTTTATGCCTTTTCTCTATAGGTGAGGCACAACTGAGATGCGCTTCAAGTTTGTGGCCTTTTCAATGCATTAGGTGCAATTAAACAAGTTTCCAGAAATGTTAGGTGTCCACCTGCTGTAGCTGGAGTCTAGACAACATGCCGTGTTTTTCTTACCCCTCACATATTTTCTTGACATTTTCTATGTAAAATACCAGACTTACCTAGATTTAAACATAGTCCCTTTTGCATAATGATACTATTTTCATTTCCAGGAACTTACAAGCCAAGGAGGAGATGGCACTCGCTTTGAGTTGTAAAGTGACTTTTTGGAAGTGGATCAAAAGTGACTTTTTTTTTTTCGCTCTGTATTCTCTGCCTGGAGTACCAGCTGCAGAGCCAGTCCCGCCTGGGCTGTCCAGTTTTTCTCAGTAGGTCTTACTCCCATCGTGTAGCTACACTCCCTGTGTGAGGCTGTTCCTATGAGTCCACTTGTGGCTGCAGCTCACCCCCTGCCTTCTGACTTCTTCCTTCCATGCCTCTGGGCTGAGTTTTTCCCTCCTGCCGCTCATGTTATCTTTTGTTGTGCCTTGACTGGTTATTTTTGAGTTAGTACCTGTCTCTGGTGACTCATGTTTTGCTGCTGTTTGGCTTGTTACCATATGCCATTGACTTTAGTTGCTAGGGGATGAACAGGCTCCATCCGAATGAACAGGTTTTTCCTTAGGCTGGATTTGTTAAAGCTGCACAGACTCATCCTCCAGTCAATCATGGTACCCTTTGCACATCGACTTTCTGCTTTCTGTACACATGACTGGCAGAAAAGTCCTCTGGCTTCCCTCAGATCTGAGTGGTGTCTCTGCATCATGTCACCTCTTTCAGCTAGCAAGGTTGCTGTAAAATTCCCTCAGATAAAACCTGGGCTTGTATCTACATCTGCTCTCTCACCTTGCATCTTATGGCACTCGATGAATCTTGGCCAGTTCCAGAAGATTAATGATTTTACTGTTTTATTTGCTCAGCGTGAAGCTCTGTTGAGTTGCCTGGAACTGCCCTCTGAGATGTGCAGATACTGGAAAGAGGTGGCCAGGCACTGGCTCTGTGAGGCTGTTTGTGTGGCACGCTGCTGCCTCCAGCCCTGCTGGGAATGGCTCCCCTAAGCACAGCCCTTTCTTCCTGCTCTACTGCTGCAGCCTCAGCAATCTGTCCCCTGTTTACTTTGGTTGCATCCCACTTGTTTTCTTCAAGATGCTCTGAAAAACTTGGGTCCGGCCTGCCTTTCCTCACTGGTGCTTCCCCCTCCTTTCCTTCCCCACCCAGCACAAGTCTGCAGTTGTGTCTCCTCTGCCATGGAGCTGCTATTTAGTGTTGTTCACCTGGAACTGGATTGTTTCTTATTCCAAGTACACCCGTGAATTAGCTGTTAGTCATCTTCAGGGCAGGCATGTAAAGGGTCTTTCTGTTTGTTCAAGTTCTGTCATTGATTGTTCTCCTCAGTAGGATTTATCTAACTCTTCAATGTTGCTTTTTCTGTGAAATGGCTTTTTCTGACAGTCCTTCAGACATTTGTGGGCCGGATATCCCTTTCTCCAAATTCAAAATGCTTTTTGTACTGGGATATTATATTCATGCTCCATCTGTCTCCACCTCATGAAGCCTCTATTTCAAGTCATCATACAAGGTTCTCCACTAGTGGCTTTCATCATTCACTCCTCCTCCTGGGTTGTCCAGCTGCCACTGCAGCGTGGAGTCATTTCTCTCAGCCTAGAACAGTTTCTTTTAAAAATGTCTTCTCTTGCATAAAGTTTATTCATACGTCCTAGAAATGATCCCACTCCTATTTGGCAAGCTGTTTTGTCTTCCAAATTAAACACAGCCCCCCAGAGTGTTCTGCTCTGCAGTGCAAGCATTCTTCCCTTCTTTTTCTTCATGATTTTTCTGTGGGCTATGTGTGAAAAGAGTGATATCTCTCTACAGCCTCTTTTGGTTTCAGATCACAGGACTCCCTGAACACTTTTATTAGGTGTTCTAGAGTTCATTATTCCTGGCAATGGCACATCATTCGCTTTTTGCCTTTTTTCCCCCATGAGATAGAAAGAAACTTTTTTTTTTTTTCTTACTTTCCTTTTCTCCTCTTTATTTCCCTCCTGGTAAGCTCTGAAGTAAGACTCAGTTCTTGCTTCTATTGCTTGCACAAGTGTTTTTACTCTGGAAACTCCAGTTGCTTGGCAGCCTGAGTCCATGTGGCTGAGTCCAAACTTGTTTTCTTTGTTAACCTTATGTGAGATTCAATAGTTAGAGCCTTTGCTATCCTCGTATGTCTATTTGTCACCCTTCAGATGTGTGACAGATGTTTATAAGAGAAGTCCATGTTCATGGACTACATAAGCTGGCTCACATGAGAGCTAGGACTCCAACACAAAATCAAATTTCCCTGTGTCAGCAGAGATTTGGGAACAAGCCTTGTGTGCTCCTGACCTTTTGTAGAAGTGATGCAAGCCATCTTAATGTAATTTGCAGGAGAGAATGTTTTATTAATTCTCTCTCCTTTGCCTTCTCTTTGGGTTAAAAGCAGACACGGAGTGAGCTGTGATGCCTCACCTGATGGATAATAGCTTTCTAACAATGTGCCAAAGTCCTGTAAGATGTCAAACAGCCGGCATTGACCATGAGAAGCAGTTGAAGAGGTTGGCTATGGGACCACTGTAGCCAGCTCTCTTGTACCAGCCAGGCAGCTGTACTGGGAGGTGATTCACCTCCCTAAAGGGCAGGGAGTATCCTTTACTAGAGGTCTGTGCAGCACCTTGTGGGTTGCAGACTCAGTTGTAGCCCTCGGGTAATCCTTTGAGTCCATAATTATAATACCTGTATTCAGGTGAACTAGCAAATTATGGCCTTGACGAATCCTTGCTATTGATTCCCACTCCAGACCACTGGTTATGATGGATTATGAGGCACCGTGATTTTCAAAGACCGGTTTGAATTATTCTCTCGTTTGCCTTTCTATGGGCAGACCACCTAATCCCCTGGAGATCCCAATCAGCATGAACAAAGAGTTCTAGGCTTTATGGAAAATGCTTGGCACATGGGGGATTTACTGCCGTGAGATGATTAACATTCTTGAGGTAATTTTAAATTGAATGAAGGAAACCATAGCATCAAACTGTAGCATTTCCACATAACTTCTGTAATGGAATATCATGTCTAGATGTCTGTGACATGTTTGATTTCTTTTAGGCTGGATTTCTAATTTTATTTAACAAGTGCATGAAACCTGACAACCAGAGGCCTGAGATGTGCTTTTTTGGAAAATTATGAACACCTCCTTGGCAATACTTAAGAAGAAACATTTAAGTAGGTTGTAGGGTATTGGCCAACAAGCTTGTCTCTCTGGATGTAGAAAATAAGGTTGTTTGGTTTTTTTCCTGTTTTTAAACAGATTGATGGATAAAATATTATGCAGAATAGCAAGCTGGTTGAGTAATCTGTATTTTCTGTTTATTGAATATTGACCCAGTTCTGACTGATTTAAGGGAAAGAAGGAAATAAGAAATGAGGAGAATGTGCTACCAAATACTTGGTTTGCAGTGCTTTTCCTAGGTGCTCTTATAACACACAACCTGTTTTACTTGAATATCATGAGACATACACAAAAATTTTTGAATGTTTTATTGCTGGCATGCAATAGCACATGAATAGTCAGATCACATTGATTTTAATTTATGTTGTATTTCTCCTGAAAGGCAATCATAACAAAGCGTTTACATTTCAATTGCTTTGGAAAATAACACTTGATTGCTTTCAACTGAAAAAAAAAAAAGAGCCTGCCTTAGAAAAACAACACTTCAAAGACAACGATCGTTTTCCCAACAAGTTCTTAAAGAACTGTGATTTATTGTAGCAAAATACAACAAGGGATTTTATTCTAAATCATATGTAAGAAAATAGTAATAAAGCTGTCTTTCTGAAGCAGTCTTGTTTCAGGCAGTTATAGACTTGCATTTAGTCCTGGGTCTGGTGTATAAGCAGCAAAGAGCAGGAGAGGCTTCTTAAAACTGTTTTAAAATGGCATGTTGGGAGTTAAAGTATAAACCCACTTGGATCTAGATAAGACTCTGGGGATCTTCAGTACTGAAGAAAATGAGTTTCACAGGAAAAGTAAATACTTATTTGTATAAGAGCACTAATGCATGTTTAAAAGCCCAAACTCAGAAATCCTTACAGAATTGAACAAATAATTTTTTATTTTATTTTTTTTCCCTAAGTAAATTGCCTCTTTCTTACATCTGAAGTTTTGCTTCATGTTGACTTAAAGCCACCTCTTGTGTTTGGCCCCCTTGACTCTCCTCTCACTGCCACTCCAGCCAGTGACAGATGTCTCAGGGGTTTCGATCGACCCACCACCAGCCCCTCAATGACAAGCACTCTGCTCAGGTGCAGAAACTGCCCTAGCTGTGGTATTTCCTGGGTGTGCCTTGCACCCTTGCATTTCCCACCTCAAGGCTCTGCTTTCGCTGCCCTTCACAGCTACCCTGTCCCGAAGTCATTGCTTCAAACACAACCAATGGGTTTCTTATCAGCTATGATGTTGTGAAGCTGATTCCTGGAGGTATTTTGTGTGTAACTGACTTTCTTCTGTTCCTGCCTAACAGCTGACCATGCAGATGGAGAAGATAGTAGTAGCATTTTTTTTTCTGATGTGACTTGTAAACATTCAGCTGCTTTTGTAACTCCATCAACTAAAGATGAAAGTAGCTTTAACAACAACAACAACAAAAAATTTAAAAACCCCAAACCAATTATGTTAGTTAGACACCATGCAAGCTGTTCAGTGAGTACTGTCTTTGTTACAGAGGGAGAAGTGTTCTAGAAAGGATAGCTACAATGTCATGCGTTTCATAGCATCCTGCTAGAGGTGCAAATTCAGTTATGAGAGAATCATAAAATCATGGAATGGTTTGGGTGGGAAGGGACCTTTCAAGGTCATCCAGTTCTAACCCCCCTGCAGGGAGCAGGAACACCTTCAACTACAACAAGTTACTCAGAGCCCCGTCCAATCTCACTTGGAATGGTTCCAGAGATGGGATATCGACCACCTCTCTGGGCAACCTGAGCCAGGCTCTCACAACCCTCATTGTAAAAGATTTCTTTCTTCTCTCCAGTCTAAACCTCCCCTCTTTTAGTTTTAAACCCCTTGTCCTATCGCAACAATTAACTCCGTATATCCAGGTACCTGGAACTATGTATATCCGAATTTGAATCTGATCTTATACCAAGATATGTTCATACTGGTGCACTCTTGATGGTTGAGGGCAGGATTTGTGAAAGAATGCAGTGGCTGGAAATTAATGGGATTTGTACTGCTAAATCAGTCAGGCACTTGAAATATATTTTCTTTTTTTCTTTTCTTTTTTTTTTTTTTTTCTTCCACTGAACTCAAATCAGAAAACACAGATCTTCTCACCAGCCATATTTTTCCTTCCAAAGCCAGTTCTTACCCTAAGCCTGAATTTAGCCTTTTTGTCTTTGTAGGCAGCATAATGCTGACTTTCATTCTTTTAACTCCCTACATAAGGCCTCATCTGTCCTGTGATACCATACTATAACTTAAATAACTTAAAACAACTTCATAGTAAAAACCGTCTAACAATCCCATGGATTCCGCCCCCCCAAATTTCCTTGCTTTTTAATAAGAAAGCTGCCTCTACATAATCCTTAAACTCTAGTTTGTAAACCTCTGTGATGTTTAGGAAAGTATCAGGATTTGCTAACATTACCCTAGAACTTTGTATTAGCTTTTTCGAAGGTGGAATGAATCCTCTAGGCAGTTTTTCTGCTAGAAAATGTTTATAAGACTGAATGCAAAAATGTGAATATTAGAGTGAATGTGTTCCTTTAATTAATTGACTGTATTGGTTTAGGATATATTATTAACTGTTAGAAGTACTTTAAAGGGAAGCAAAAATCCGTCAGAAACGGTAACTGAATAATTTGTACAAAGGAGTAAGAGAGAGCTGCTGGGTGAATACTGGTTTAATCAGACCTGATTGCGGTGTAGAATTGCCCCTCATCCTAATTCCAGTTGGGACCTTTCATCTGGTACAACCATGTCTCTGAATCCCTACAGATACAGTATTTGCAAACTTAATCAGGAGCAACAGGTTTTTCTCATGACCTATTGTATAGTCTCCCTTCTGAATGGGCTGTTGTGCTGTGGCATCTGCAAGCGGCTCTGGCTGCAACATAAAGAGCTCTGGGCTGCCCTTATGCCCCTCTGTATTTCACACTGGTGCGTAGAAATGGCACTACACATCTCTGCTTTCAAGTGACACCGAATGGTTCACTTTCTTCTCTATTCATTGAGGATTTAATTGCCCTGCACATCAAAAGCGGAATATCCCCCAATTACCATCCTCCTTCCTAGAAAATAACTAACTGCCTATCTCAGGAAATTTGCCAAGAGACCCAGGCACCCGGAGGAGAATGGAAGTGTCCAAACACAGGCCAGAGGAGCAGGGAATAAAGAAACTGGCACAGACAAGCAGGTGTTAAAGCATTCCTCTCTTTCTGTGCACCTCCATCTGTGAATGTCTGCAGAACATTCCATCTCCAGCGGCAGCAAAAGGAGATACACAGCTGCCTTCTGACAGCTCGCAGGACTCATTTCTGTCCCAAACAGAGATGCACGGTATTACTTACAACTTTAACAGTGCCTAAGCAGTGGGTTTGCAAGGTGTCCTTGCCTTAAAAACACTACTTCTCTACACCTCCGGCAGCTTAAGCTATTTGCCAGTTATAAAGAATTATTTGAGAAAAAAATTATCAAGTTGGATCCAAACCGCGTCAAGAACTAGGATTTTTGTGAAAAACTACCTTTCGGGTTGCTATAGGGCTGTTGAGTACAAGCTTACAGACAATTAAAACTGATTTTTGCATCAAAAGGTGGTAATCCCCTACTGAAGTTCCCACCAGCCCTGGAAATTCAAACTCTCCAAAATTCAATCTTTGAAGTTTCAAGAGACTGTTTGTATGTTGTTTCTTTCCCTTCACCCCTTTTTCTGCCTGGATCTCTTTGGTACCTGCTAGAAGATGAAGCTCTGTTTTGTTTGTCACTGGTAGGGTTTTTCCAAGACAAAAAAGGTGACTGCATTTCTAGTCCATGGGAAGCTTGCTGGGTG
Source organism: Actenoides hombroni (assembly GCA_024336885.1). Classification (NCBI taxonomy): domain Eukaryota; kingdom Metazoa; phylum Chordata; class Aves; order Coraciiformes; family Alcedinidae; genus Actenoides; species Actenoides hombroni. The sequence goes on along the minus strand of WUAM01000254.1, from coordinate 446,563 downwards.
TTTGTAAAGATTTTTCCCTTCCAGCTCTGCCGCCATGTAAATCTCAGCCAGAAATGTTGGCTTAAAAAGTTTGCCAACTCATACAGGAGTCAGGAAACTTTCTAGGCTGATTACAGAGATATGTCTTCAAAGGCAGCTAAGAATTTAGAGATGACTTCACTGGAGCTGCATATCAAGGTAAAGAATGCCTTTGAATTGGTAAGCGATGAGAAAATTATTCAAACTCCCTAGAGGTTGCCTAGATAGGACAGTCTGGGAAAAAAACAGGCAGTGACTTGAAACCTTTCCAAAGAGACTTCCAGACATGAAAAGTGACTTCTGCTCACGTCCCTGCATCCAAACCCTTTCCAGGATGCTGAGGAAATGCTTCGTCTGGCTGATGCCGCTAACTCTGCGGGGAACTGGCAAAGCACAGGGGTAGCTGAGTAGATGCAAAAGTGACAACTGGCACCACTACATGGCTGGGGCTCCCAGTCACTTGAGCTTAGCCCAAGTAATACTCCATCTTGACTCCTGTCCCTCCTTCCTCTCACTCTGCCTTGCTGTGCTGTGACACCGCTGCCTGCACCGCAGCTTTCCTGTGTAACGGGTCAGGAATATCTTGAGTGTGTGTGGGCATAGAAACCTGTGCACAAGGTGCACCTTCTGGCCCTGATCCTGCAAATAATTAGTCAATGCATGAACAGTGTCCTTCAGGGAAATGGTGTTAGTCATGTTCTTAAATGCATGAATAGTGTCCTTCAGGGAAATGGTGCTGTTTACGTGCTTTGGGTGAAGCACAGTCACAAAGATATTCGGTATTTGGATTTCTGGGGGTATGTGTATATGTTCGGGTGGCAGTTTCAGGTGTCTGTCTGTAAATTAAGATTGCACAGTGAAGAAAATGGAGAGGGACAGAAGTGGTTTCAAGTTTCTCTCAGATAGAGGCAAGCATGAGGAGACGGTACGTTTGTGATGACTGTTTAAGCAGCTGGAAAAAATGCCATTTGTCAGAGAATTACAATAGTCTAGTCTAGACAAGGCTAGTGCCTGAATTGGTTTCCAGATCCTGACAAATTCATGTGTGCTGCAATTTGGAGATATAATTCAGATTTTCAAAGTGATTTCTATTGCATTAGTACAAGTACACATGCATATACGTTAGCATATACACTCACAGAGGGAAAATTCCATTTGGTTTACCTTGTGGATCTATCCCTGTGGTTTGTAAGGTGACTGTCAGTCATCAGGACCACAAACATAGCAGGATGTTTGCAAATGCCCAATTCAGGCCAGTGGAAAGGCTGTTTTTCCCTTGGCACTAGGTGAAAAAACACTGTCATTCAGACCTGGACTGCAGACAAGCAGGTGGTAAGTGGAGAGACTGCGTGAACAGGCAAGTGTAGCTGGAGGTCATCTCCCTAAATACGATAATCAAAGTCAAATTTAAACAATCACACTGGTTTTGGGGGTACTTTTTCCTTGCTACTTTTGCATATTGGACCCTCCCTGACTCTTCTCTCCCACTCCTCCTTCTAAGAAGGAGTGTGATGGACAGAGCATCCTGCTGAGGAAGGTCGTGTTTTGCTGGGCTAGCACCCTCACTAGCCAAACACTCACACAAGTCCTTTATAATTTATCATATCAGCAGTATGTAATGTCTACACTAAGTAATCTCTTCTCTTTTGCTTCTGAGAATAAGACAACCATCTGTTTATTGTCTCGGCAAAAATAAACCTGCACGCTTTTGTAGGTGTAATAAAAACACAATTTCATTGTCTGTGAGGGGTTATGGCTCTTATTTTTAACCCAGACTGAGAAGGCTTGGAGCCGTCAGCCCCAGCATGCCCTGTTGTTGTCAGCATCTTTCAAACTGTCGCGACCTGTTTCATTAAAAGCTGTTCCCCCTCCACGCTCCCCGAGTGTTGTGTTTAACGACAGCCTTTCCCTGCCAGCATTGGTTTTCATTATCGGTCTTTGCACTTCTAGCATCTGGGAGCGGCGGAGAGAGCATATGCTCATATAATTTATTTATATTTAGGGAAAGTGTGGTGTAGGTTGTGCAACGTTAAATTCCACTTCGGATGGCTGTTTCCTTGATGTGTTAGCACAGTGTTTTCCGAGCATTAGCGTTTCCTGTAGTAAAGACTTGATTCACTGTTGTGTCATACCACGAGTCCCCCGATACCCCTGCAACAATATTTTTAGTTTCAAATGAGGGTTCTGATGCTGTGCAAGGCGCCGTGGTCAAAAAAAAACCTTCTGTTTTGCTTTCCCTAAACACCTCTTTATACCTTTGCCTTTTGGATCTTGTCTGCTCGAGGTCAATACTCTTCAAAATAAAATTGGATGGCATGATTCTTGTTCCGGCTCAGTTAAAAGCTTGAATGTTTCCATATTAATGTCTGTCATTCTCTTATTCTGAATGACAGTGCTTCTGACTGGGAGCTGCCAAGAACAGTTTGGATATTAAAGATGCATGAGTAAAAACACAGTATTAGGCCAGTTGTTGAATGTCTTAGAAATATGCCTTCGTATCACATCAAAACTGCCAGCAATGGCAGAGTTTTTCCTTTGCAGAAAGGGGGCCTTGTAAATAGTTGTATTCATTGGAGTTAAAATTAGGTTTCTGTGGTGTTGACTTGCAGCCAGCTTTTCCCACAGGGCAATTTGAAAAAAAAAAAAAGCCCTAAAATAGTAATGTGTATATGACATATTCTGTGAACTTGAGAGTCCACTTGGTGTAAAGCTTTCTTTGTATTTCTTTAGTCCACAGTGCCTTGAAGGAATACTGTGGTCGTAAGCTAACTTCCCTTTCTAACACGGGGAGTGTACAACATTTTTCTCTAATTTGAGCTTTTATAGGTGTGTTCTATGGGATTATGGTTACAGAAAAGGAAGAAAATGCTTCTTCTCAAAGCATTGATCTGGGAGTTTGCCCAGAACTGGTTCATGAAGATACCCTTGGTTCTCCCACTGTGTTGATTGGATTTTAAAAAAAATAGGAATCAGATGGATGTCAGTGTATTTTTTTTAAGAGATAATAGTAAATTTTCTGAACTGACTGGTACTCAATGTGCGTCACCAGACAAGTAAACTGGAATTTGCATTGCACATTGTGGTTTCCTTACTTTGGTACACTCCAAAGGCAAAAGTTCTCTGTTTCCTCACAGAACTGCCCACTTGGGTAACAGTGAGTTTTCTCCCTGCCTTTTGTCCAGGGTCACAAATAAATCTTGGACGTTCTCCCAGGCACACATTGTTCATTTCACCCTTCCTTCTTGCCTTCTCCTGGCACAGCTCCACAATGCTTAAAGCGTGGACTGCCAGTTCACCACCAGAGCCTCCAGGAACAAGGGCTCTCCCATGTTGTGTTTGTCAGAGTGAAACTTGTTATAGAAAGAAGTTTCCCTGATTTAACTAAATACAGGAAGGGAGATGTGGTGTCATTGATTGTCATAGGGAATTAGGATCTACTTGCTTAGTCTTCTATCCACCTCTGCTTTTGGTCTACTTAATGATCATAGAGTCATAGAATAATTTGGATTGGAAGGAACCTTAAAGATCATCTAGTTCCAACCCCCCTGCCATGGGCTGGAACACTTCCCAGTAGACCAAGTTGGTCAAAGGCCCAGCCAGCCTGGACTTAAGCACTTTCAGGGATGGGGCATCCACAGATTCCCTGGTCAATCTGTTCCAGAGTCTCACCACCCTCACAGTAAAGAACTTTCTAACATCTTATCTAAATCTACCCTCTTTCAGTTTAAAGCTGTTGCCCCTTGTCCTGTCACTACACTCCCTGATAACAAGTCTATCCTCATCTTTCCTGTAGGTCTCATTCAAGTACTAGAAGGATTATGATTATTTTGATTTCTTTTGTGAAAGGTCTTGTGGATATTGGTGGAAAAAGTGAGTTAGGTTTCAGGTATTATCATCATATGGTTAAGTTGTCCATCCTACTGGGTATTTCAAGGAGATGAAATACCAATACTTGTATCTTTTGGCAGTGTCTGCTTTGCGAAAGGTTTCTTACCCTTAAAAGTTATCTACTCGCTATCGGTCCCAGACAGTGTTGCTACACCTGCAAATCAATTACTAATGAGCTTCCACATAAGCACATTACATTATTTGATTCTGTGGGGAGAAAAACATACCAAATGAGGTTAGATTTCAACCCTCGCTTTTCAGTTTCTGCTAACATCCTTGTCTGATTCACTGCCACAGATGAATGTCACAGGTTTCCCTGAGCAAAGTGCAGCCAAGGTGGAGTCTTAAAAATGGTCATAAATTCTACCAGGATACAATAGTTCCCCTTTTGACACCTTCTGTAAGCCCCTTGTGAATTCCATGGGGTTAATTTGCAACATACTATAGCTTAAAAAAACAAAATCTGCATTTTAAGGGCAACGTTACTGAAGAGTTATTCATCAAGATCGGTCACCCAGAAAAAAAAAACACACATCAAAGGGAAATCTTTAAACAGGACCTGTGTAACTAACAATTATAAAATGAATGCATGATGTTTTATTATCAAGGAAACTTCTTAAACTTGGTATCATTTATGATGGTATAGTAAGGCAGAGTAACTAACTGCAGAGGCTAAATCTCCTTCCAGCAGTGGCCTAGATTGTGAGGTTATAGATATAGCAATACATGTCTTCTGTCCTCTGCTCACTCTTTGGCTCAGAACTTCCCTTCTGTATCTCCCACCTTTTTATTTTTCATTAGCATCCTATGAAAAGGAGCCAAAGAAGTATGAGAAATAGCATCTTTTGCTTCTTAGCGTGCAAACCCCAGCTTATCCAAGAGATTTGTATTTATCTTGCAGACTACATCTAACATTTGTTCATTTGTATTTGAATTTTCAGTAGACCAAGAGCCTCTAAAGCCAAGTAGCCGTATCTGTCTGTATGAAGGCATGCAGAATGGGCAAATGAAGGTGTACAAAAGGAGTAGGATCAAGAAACTGAAATGAAGGTGCACTGAGAGTTCCTTACAAAGCTACTGAGATCTGTGATTTTTTTTTGTCTTGTCAGATTTTGCCTAGGTTTGGAAAGGTTTGTGCTAAAAAATAAACTTCTCTGCTTCTCCTTGAATTCAATTAATGGCAGTGAATAAATGTGAACAAATGAATAAAGCATTCTCCACTCCTTTATTTGTAAAGCTTTCTCTATGGCAAAGTCTCTCTGCATCTCGAGTGGAGAAAATGAACCATCCCGCCTTTTTGTTTTGGTTTGGTTTTTTGGCAGAGTATGACAGCTAAACTAACATTTCTGCCTGCCAGCTTGTCTTGGAGTGTGAAATTGAATCGAGGGCAAGAAAGAATAGTAGACAGTCTGAAAAGCAAGGGGTTTTTAACATAATTTAGGTGTGTAGAAAGACCTGTTTCTGTTTGCATTGTGCGAAAGTTGTAGGGAGGCTTTGAAAGTTCCCTTTGCTTGTTTGCATTGGCAGGTACAACAGTAAAGCTATTTTGCATCTGCCGTCAGACTTCTGTTTCTTCTAAATGGGGGGCTTGGGGAAGAAGATTCGAAGGGGCTAGGGTGTAAACCTGGAGTTCATGGCCAATCGGTCACCTTCTAACGAATTTATTTATTGAAGAAATTGGAGTTTGATCAGCTTCTTGGGCCAAGCCTGGATTTTCATCTGGCTCAGTGGAAGCAGGGACTAGAGCTTGTGTGGCAGGTTGTCTCATCTCTCCAGCCAAGCCAGAGCGCTGGCATTTCTAGCAGAGGCAGAAAAGCCTTTCCGTTCTGCACAAAACCTTTTGCTTCTTCAGTGCCAGTAAAAATAAGAAAATGACATGGCTTAAATAGCAGACCTCCCTCAAAATAACTCTGTGGTCATGGAGCTGAGGGCAGAAATTTTTCCTTCTCTATAGGATACATGAGATAAATGATTTGCATTATTATTACTTTCCCGTGGCCCTTTTTTTAAGAAAAGTTTCAGATTTTTTGAGTGGTTTCCTTCAGGGAAGAGTAAGAGAGGTATTAAGCACATATTTCTCTTGGAAATATCACCGGACCCTTCTTTTCCTTGCACTGGAAAAAAGAAGTACATTAAGATATTTTCACTGAATTGAATTTGATTGTACTATTTTATTGGGTTGTTTTGCTCAGCAGTCTTACCTATTCTTTGTCACTTTTAATTGAAGTGGTTCCTCTGGCAACAAATCATTTTCCCTAATCAGACCATCCAGCCTGGGAATTTCTCTAATTTACTCCATGACATACTTCAGTAGGTGGAGGCATAGGGAAAATTGAGGAATGCTGAAGCTCTTTTGCACACCCCCACTCACTGGCATCCTGAGATTAAAGTTCTTCTTTCTCTCACCACACACCCCTGACCCCTCCGCTTTCTTGTAGCTCAGCATCCTCTAGATGGCCCTTAGGCACAGCTTACTGCCTGATATGTGCAGATAGCTTAATAATAGGGGCTCCTGCTGTGAGGGTCTTATGGATTCTGTGAAATCCCAGAGGGATTCAAGGAAATCTGCATTAGAATGCACTGTTTGGTACAGGTCTGCGCACTGAGCGGGTACACAAAAGGTAACGGAAACTAAATGTGTCAGGCATCATCTTTCTAATCCAATGTGGGGTCTGTTTAATCTCTTTCAAAAGATGTCTTAAGAACTCCCAGTGTCTTCATTGAGCGCTGGGCTTTCACCACTGCCGGTATGGGGGCTGGGGCTGTTGCGTGGTGGGGCTCCGCTGAGCGCTGCTCCATCTCGGTGGTGAGCTGTCCTAGACGGTGTTTTGCTTAATTAACACATAGAGTCACGTCTGCTGCTAACCCATCCTTGCCACTTCCTTCAGCTCAGGCAGGAGGCTGTGATACTGCGTATGGAGGACGTGGCTGTAATCCTATAAACAGATCGTTGAGGGGCAAGAGGAGAGAATTGGGAATTCATTCTCTTTGTGTCTCTGCTAGAAGGAATAGGGAAGCATTCTCAGGGGTGATGGTTTCAAACTGAAAGACGGTAGATTTAGATTAGGTATTAGGAAGAAATTCTTCACTGTGAGGGTGGTGAGACACTGGAATGGGTTGGCCAGAGAAGTTGTGGATGCTCCATCTCTGAAAGTGTTCAAGGACAGGTTGGACAGGCCTTTGAGCAACTTGGTGTAGTGGGAGGCGTCCCTGTTCACTACAGGGTAGTTGGAACTAGACGATCTTTAAGGTCTATTCTATGATTCTATAAATTAGACCTGATACAGTCAGGGCAGAACATGTCAGACCATCCTGTCTACAGCGATGCTAGCACTGAACTCCAACACCTGGATGAACCTATGCGTCCACAGGCACTTTACAAAAGTTTAATGCCTCCTGTAGAGTCCTCTGGCTCAGACCCCAAGCTCTAGACTCAGGATTCAGTTTATATTTTCTCCTGTGCAAATGTCAGTCTCCAAAGCCACCTATGGAAAGCTGAATGCCATGGGAGAGTGGAACAGTGTTTGGATTTGGGGGGAATGGTGGAAATGTGTATTGAATAATACTAAGTCTTACGGCCCCAAAAGCTCTCACAAGCCTGCAACTCCCATTGGCTTCTGGAGGAGTATCATGACTGTAGAATAAGCCCCACTACTTGATGTAGTATGTTATATGTTATGTAGGAACCTGAGGAGGAGAAAATTCTGAGTTCTTTGAGTCTTACAGTGATGTTAACCAGTAGTAAACTAAGAGTAATATACCATATAGAAAACGGATGTATTGAACAAGCCAAAATGAAGAATCAGTACAGGCAGACCAAACTTTTATTGATATTGGTCTTTGCCTGCTTGTGTAGTTTCACAATAACTTCTGGTTATTTGCACAGTATAAAGTGTGAGAGCAAAGAGTTAAAATAAGGACTAGATAAATAAGGAGCAGATAATGAGAATGATGAATACCTCAAGCAACTTTTTTTTTTGTCTCTCAGTACTCAGAGATCATTTTTTTGTTGTAAAATTTTGAGTAAGGTTAGGAAGAAAATCTGAATACTTAAAATGGCAAAAATCATCAAAGGACACACAGTTCAGAACAGAGTACACATCCTGCAGTAAGAGCTGGCTGTACTGATTGTGACTCAGTTGAGCTACATTATGTGTATGTGTAAAATGCTATAGGCTTTGCAAAGACACAAAAGAAGGGGAGAGGTAGGAGAAAAGTGCAGAATCCCTTTCTTTTAATCCACCTTCCAATATTTGGCTTAGCTACAGTATAAGCAGTAACAAAAGAACACTGTGTATTTATTAACTTAATGCTCTGACTTGTATGTAAATGTGCATAGAAAGAAGAAAACCACAGCATTTGTGAAACCAGTCAAGCTCTGTCTCTCCTTGTCAGCACTGGGATCTTCAGTTTTGTCCAGTCTGTCTAACTGGTTTTCAGCTGTGCTCCTGGGAAAAAAGAGTTACATCTTTCCAGGGTCCACCACCACCATCAGCAACCTCCATACCCTCAGATAAAGTGATCTGCTCGTTGCCCTTGTCTGAGTCCCTGTGGACATGCCCAGGGAAAACCTGCACCAACTCCCACGACAATGAGCCCAGCTCTGTGTTCAGCCAAGAACAGGGATTGCAACAGAGCCATTGTGAATTGTCAGTCTCAAATTGCCTTGGCTATTGCACCCTTCTTGGTTCAGCTTTCAGCAGCACAGAAAGTGGCCCTTCAGGTAGCCTGAGTCTGAGATGTTGAAGTGTTTCAGGGATGTCAGACACCACATGCTCCTTGATGTTCCAAAGACCATCGTAAGTTACTTTTTTAAGTGGTGCTTAGGGTGATGTTGTGGTGGTAGATTCACCAAGAATGCCCATCAGGAAGAGGCTAAAGCTGTTACTGTTGGAACCAGTATGTCAGTAAAACTATATGTCAATAACTATTTACAGACTGACACATTGAGACAAATTCTGGACTTTAAATGTGTCTTTCAATGTATTCACTGGTCTTCACCACTCGAGGGCAGAGGCCCCAGGGTTTACTAGCAGGGACTTGAATTACTACAATACATTTTCAGTTGATGACAGGCAACTGGAACACACAACATATTGTCCTTCTATATCTCTTCTGGCCTTTCTGTTGGTATTGTGTGTTTGGAGCTGGTGGAAGAGATTCAGTTGCAAAAGAAAATTTGAAAATACATTGAACATTTTAAAAAATGTAGCTATCTCTTCATTTATTTGTTTTAAATAGCTCTTTCATGTGTTGGGACAAAGGGACATTGTATTAATTGTGAAGTGTGAAATGTTTTTCTTGTTTGCTTGGGACAACAACTGGGAATACACGGATTTGCCTATTCACACTTTATTGTTATGACAACATTTTTTTTCACAAAGTATTTGAAAGGCAGTGCTATGAAATGAATAAAGTTGGCTATAAATCTGGAGGAGTTTCATGCTTTTGTTTTAAGCTTGTGTGTATGAGCTTTGTCAAAATTCTGAGTCTTTCATCCGTGGTGTCTGCCTGATTCAAGGGTTCTTTTCTTGTTCAAATATCCTTTAGTAAAACCCATTTGACTGAAAGGCTGTGCAAACATGAGCTGGCTATGATAAGAGTTCTACATGAAATCTTTAATGTGCTTTGTCAGCAGGAGTTTTTTTCAGCTGTGTGCCTTAGTAAAATTCCCCCCCAGTAAGTTCATTTTCTTGACGTGCATTTCTTATTTATAATTGCTGTAATTTTGTGATGGATTTATAACAATAAGCCATTATGCTTTAGGTGATATGTTAATCCACTGTGGATTAGTGTTACTTGAAAAATACTGCCCTCATCCAAGCTGTGTTATTAAAACAAGCAGCATCAGAACTTAGGTCCCAGACAGGACTGAGTTTGCAATGGATCTATTTTCTCTGTCTCTCTTTCCTAAGTGAGCTGCCTGTCAGGCTTTCTTTAGCACCAAAATGCTAAAAGGCATCGTGAGGAATCTAATCCTGTAACTTTGCTAAGCACAGAAAAGGTGCTAGAGGATAACACATTTATCAGCTTAATCAAAACTGAGGGACATGCTTTTTCTTTCAAATGTGGTTGTCATATGCGAGTACATCATTGCACAGGCAGGAACTGAGAACAGAAGGGTTCATTTAAACCCTGTCTCCTGTAACATTCAGGATAGCTGTTGAAAAAAAATAGCTGTTTGTCCTGTAATAAGTCACTTGCATCATGCAATACACAACTTATTTTCATTAGCTAGTTTGGTTCTGCAACTGGTTTATAGGAAGAACACGAAGGGAAACTTTTCTTTGAAAAACCCTCTGTTTCACTGCTATTCATTCCTGTGTTGCTGTTTTTAAAGTCTGAGCTTTTCCAGCTCCTATTCATCTCCCCTCACCTTTGCTTTTCTTGGTAAACGCTTACATCGGCATACAGCTCTAAGACTGGAAAAAAGGAGACATTTTACCACATGCCTCTGCTAAACACTAACTAATAATGTGCTGGATACTTTCCACTCCACCCAAGCTGCATAATTGTTCACCATATGAAATGAAGTTAATTCTGTGTAATGTTTTGATGAGTAATTTTAATCAGGGTTGTGGAGAAACTGCTCTCAAGTCTGGAAATGTAAGTGCTTCCTGTAGTAAACAAATCCTGTGGTTTTAGCATTTAATTTGATTTGATTTTTTCAGATGATGGAACATGTTTCTTTTCTTGCCTTACGGTCTTCAAGGCTAAGGAGCACCTTTGTAGCCCATTTAATTTGTTCTTCCCTTAAACCAGTTAAAAGGAATAGAGAAAAAGGTAGTTTTCATCCTCTGACAAGTTAGGAGAGATCTTGACTGTGTCTTCTTTCCTTTTACTTATCCTTCATGCAGCAAGGGCGTGAGTCTGCTGTAATGTTCTCTGAAAATAAGTGGTTTCTTTGCAAAGTCCACAGTGGATCGGTGTCTTGTCTTGCTGGAAGAATACATGGGGAAACTGGTGAATGCAAGTTGATTTTACATTTTCCAGCACACAGCACATAGTGCAGGCACCTGGAACCAAATGGATCTCTTGACTTCTGGAAGTGGCTGCCAGGGTGAATTTGGTCTATAGGTCTTAAGCAATTTTTGTTGCATATCCTAAGGTCTCTGGTGCTTTCAAGGCTTCTATACACACAAGCTCAGTTCCAATCTATTTGAAACCTTTGAAAGCGGTAAGAAGTTGTAAAATGAGTGCCTGGTAAAAGCAGTTCTATTGTGTCGTAGTTAACGAGGAGTTGTTCATATTTGGGGTGGAAGAGCCTGATTTGTTTTCTTCTTGGGCAGTTCCAGACAATCTATGGCTAAAAAGGCCAAGGTACTTAGTTGTCAAATTCAAAAATTTCCACTTGCTAAGCATGTTATTCACAGGTGAATGAAATAGGTTGTAAGTTCTGTAAGAACTTCAAGAGTACATTAAGGAAAAAATACTACCTGGATGGGCTGGCTATTAATTATATCAATATTACAGTTCCAAGCTCCCTGTCCCTTCAAGCTCCTGTGTGCTGCCAGGCCGTGTATCAAAGTAGAGGGAGAGCCGGGGAAAAAGGACCACTGATCATTGTGGATGTAGTGTATGTATTTGTGCAAACACTCAGCACCCATCGAAAGCATAACTCTTGGAAGCAAATTTCCTGAGAAAATATGAATGGTTGCAAATCACGATATCCAGTATTTTTATGTAATTCTTTAGTTTTATGCATTTTCCATTAATAGCTTAATTTCCCAGAACATTTCCAGAGAGAACACACTAACAGGAAAGCCTTGGTCATTTTGATATGTATGTAAACAGGAAGGCGGTGGTGTGATGATGGGGTTCTTAATATTTAGCAATACTCCTCCATTTACTATTGGTAAACACCATTTCACAGCCCTGTTGGAAGTTTAAAGTACCAGTCCCATGAGCTATCCTGTCTCCCTCTCTTATTAAATTCTTTGTCATATGTTTGTCCTTTGCCAAACACATTACCTGCTATTTTAAAACTGAGAATCTCCAGATGTTAATTTTTTGGTAAGGCAGATTTAATTTTCCCCCTGAAAAATACCACTGCAAACAAAAGATGCATGCTGTTACAGAAATGACAGGTTTCTTTTTTTGGCAGGTATTCAATAGGCTGGGAGTGCAGGGAGTGCCTGCTGAAGTTCATGATTCCCAAATTGCAAGAAATGTCTTTTCATTCCACATTGCAGCAAATAGGGATGTGCAGCTTATGTCACTGGGCAGCATCCGTGGTTCAGGTGTTACTCTGAGCAGGGCAAGTGGGGAGAAACTGCCCTACAGACAGCTCTAGAAATATATATACTGTGTGAAATCTCTTCAAATCTTAAGTTTATTTCAGCCTGTGTTTGCTAAGAAAGAAACATCTGTGAACGTTTGACTTGATGCGTCGTGCTGTGACATCCAGCAGCAGCACAGCCCCAAGCTGCAGACTGCTCCACCTGCCTCTCCTGGTGGGTCAGCTACGAGGCAGCGAGGAAGAAAGCTGCAAAGCTTTAAAGGGTTTAAACTTCTAGTCGTGGGACTTTATACCTTATAGCACTTCTCTGTAGTAATCATTGTCCCCATTTGTGCAACATCTGCCACTTGGTGATGTTCGTGCTGTTGCATCTCCCTCCATTTGGAAGGGAGAAGCGCGTTGATTTTCTATGACCTGGATGATTTCACAAGTTATTTTGGCTCTACGTTTTGTTACCTAAGCTGTTTAAGGAGACAAATACCTGTTAAAAAAAAGCCCTGGTAGTTCAGCCTTCTCTTGCCCATTGCATAAGCACACCTGAGTTGTATCCATTGCCTCTCAAAAGCACCGTCCAAAACTGCCCTTCCTTGTGTGTTACCCTGATTTATTTTTTACTACATGAAACACTGAGTTTGTCCTTCAGACTGTTTCTTTTATCACCAGCATTTTCTTTGGTTCTGTTGATAACACAGTTAGAGGAAAACAGAGGATTTGATAGTATTTTAATATATTGAGTTTCTAAACATTAATAATTTCAACCTGTGTTTTCTACAAAACAGGTTCTGATTCTGTCTTCAATGTATGGTATTAACTTTAGTGAAGCTTAAAGATGTACATTAACTGTACCCTTTGATCTTCTTCCTCTTCCTTTGTAAGTAACCTTCAGAGCAAGTCTGCTGGCGGAGAAGCTTGGCTAGAGGACGTAAGCCTGGCTGCTTCATTTCTGTGCAGAGACACCGGCTCAACAACTGCAACACACAGCTAGGAGTGGATACCACATATTGTACCATTCACTTCCTGGAGCTCCCCTGCCTATGTAGGGACAGAACAGATTGTCGGCTTCTGTTGCAGCCATCTAATAAGCCACCATCTGTTTTTCATTTTTAATTTAGACATGAGCAATAGACCTGAATTGAAAGCACGGTTCCAGATCTCATGAGGGTTGCTAGAAATTCTTCTGAGTTTAATAATTAAATAAACAAAAAAAATATTTAATCTCTCAGCAGAGATCCACTGAGCTGTGCACGTGCCTGCCATGAGCAACTCCACGCTCATTACCTCATTCATTCCAGCCCCCGTGCTGTTAGGACTTGTTCCTTGTCACATCTCAAGTCTGTACCATAATTTCTTCAGGGCAAGGACTGTGTATGTTTCCTTGGTAGTGTATCTATGGGAATAACGTAAAATGCTAATGGTATTAACAGCAAGTGTGAAAGGTAATTTGGAAACTGGAATTAATTTTGAATTTTGGCTCTTTGGTTCATCTTGAGTAATCAGGCAGCAAACAAGGAGAAGGAAGCAACATCCCCTTCCAATGTACTTAAAATTAGGATTAGAGCACTGGAGCAGGCTGCCCAGTTGTGGAGTTTCCTTTTCTAGAGACTTTCAAGACCCTCCTGGATCTGTTCCTGCGTGGCCTGACCTGGGTGTTCCTGCATTGGCAGGGGGGGTTGGACTCGATAATCTCCAGAGGTCCCTTCCAACCCTTACCATTCTATAATTTGAAATTAGAAATGCCACCAAAGCCACAATTGCTATCAAGGAAATGGCCAGTGAAATCAGCAGCCATGCCTGCACTGCTCATGAGTCCAGCTCAATTCCACCCCAACGTAACACAGACACCAGGACATGTGCTTCTCTTTTGTGTCTTAGGGCTACAGAAAAGGGTATAGGCATGGTGCAGATCCAACTAGGCATGTGGCAAACACCTTGGGTACAAAAGAAGGAGAGGTGGTATTGAATTGCAGCATTGTCTCTGAAGCCTGGTTTGGGAATAAATCTGCCCTGTCAGGTGGAAGCAATGACTCAGAGGGACCAATCCTCCTCCTGAGTCCTCTCCTGTCCAGAGTGGTTCTCTCCCTACAGCCTCTGTCATTACCTTCTCCTTTTCTGCTCTGTCAATGCATTGTGAACCTGCCTCCTGGCAGCCCAGGATAGTTGGTTACCTGGAGAACTGAGAGAACACTGGTATAAGAGAATAATATTATCAAACTACAGGATCTGAGGGTGAGGCTTTCTGGGGACCATCTCACGATACTGAGGACTGAAGAATCATCAGGGTCAAGCTCTAAAAAGCTGCTGGAGGTATCACGCTGGAGCTAGTTCCTAAAAGACCTTTTCCTCTGCCTGAAGTGGTGATGCTAACAGGAGACAGGGAGAAGGGAAAAAAATCTACCCTTTTGGTGTATATCACTTGGATATAGGAAAAGCTGAGTGAGGTCATGTCACTCCATGAACTTCAATTGCATCATGCTGCTTTACGTAAAGCAGAAATGAATGCTAGAGATACTGCTCTCATGGTCAAGACTAGACTTCTTTGTATTGTTACCAGTGTCTCCAAATTTGTATAAAGCAAACCCATTTCAGATTACAGGTTTTGATTCTAGAATTGATTGTGTTGACTGCGTATCAGAGCACATAAACCTGGCGGATCTAAGGCCTGGGGCATCTTAGCTCAACTTCTGTCTTTCCAGAAGTCTGACATTTCCAGCATCTCCTAGCTGTGTCAAAACGAGTGAAGGAGTTCACTGGTGGTGTCAGAGGGTTGAAAAGCCTTTGTGGGGTGAACAGATGATTCTCTCCACAAGGAAGACAGTGAATGGCCCAGTCCTTTGCTCACCAAGCATAATGCATATAATGACTGTGTGGGTCTATGGTACCTACTTTTTGTTGTTCCTTCTCCATCTTGGGGAGCTGAATGTGATCTTGGGATTCTCAGCAGCATCTCAGTCCTGGGTAAAGAAGTAGAAGTCAGCAAAAGGGGAGAGTCCAAAGGTCAATGTCCCTGATAGGGCTTCAGGGACTTCTGCAATGTGCTCCTATTCTCCTTGGGGTGGTAAATAGGGCAGAAGACAGACTCCCATGGAGTGGAGCCAGGATACAGAGATGAAACAGAGATGGATTTGCTTCATTGCTCTAACAGCAAAGCCTTCATCTGAAGACTGCCAGTGGGAGAAGTCAGCTGGAATTATATGGCTGGATGCTGGCAGAGCGAGGAGAGACGTCTCTCTCCTTTTGGCATCACAAATAGTTTTATCTGTTTTGCTTCTCCCTGACACGCCAGCATGGTGAACAAGCTGAGAGAATTTGTCTAGTACAAGTGCCAGCAGAGGAGAAGGGGAGTGGAGCAGCAGACCTGCTGAGAGCCATGAGGAAATTATGTGGAGCTGGAACAGACATCCCTCTGGGTCTTACCTACATTTTGAAACCTGGAATGTAGTCTTAGAGTTGATTAGAGAGAACTTCTGTCTTCCTCCAGCTCCAGCCCTACCCATGCGACAGCATCTGAGCTGCTAATTTGGAGGGACTATTGTCTTCCCAGTGCCTCTGTTATTATTTCCCCCCTAGGAAAACAAGAATGTGGCTCTGTGCATGGTGAGAAAGGATTTGAGCTTTGCGCTCAGGCCTGGATCTCTGAATGGAAAGACTGAGCTCTGCACACCACTGAGCAAAGTTCCTTGCAGCTTTCTGCCCAAAAGCTGTGTCTCGTGTGCCAACTCTCAGCCGTGCCCAGCTTTCCCAGAACGTCCTGCAAAACCATCCTACTTTCTGCTCCTAATTGCAAGGAGCTCAAAATCAGGATAAGGATATGTGGGTATTGTCATGGTCCAGCTTCAGAAAAGCTGGTTGATAGGACTACGCCACTGAAAAGATCTGCTATGGAGATGATCCTGAAGAGGTCATCTAATGTGAAGGAAACAGCCTTTGTCTGAGTCTGCCAGAGAAGGAACAAAAAGAGATTTTAAAAAAAAACCTTCTTTTTTTTTAAATGTTTCAATTTCTGCCTGACTGTTGCAATCATCCTATTATTTGCTGCATCATTCTTCATCCTTCTGTGGGAGGGCCATGGAAGGCAGCCCTGCTGTTTAATCACTTGCCTTTACTGCTCACTTGTGGCTAATACTTGCTCCTCAGCGTTGCAAGTGGAATGCAGTAGCACTGCTTTGCATTACCACCGTGTAGCTGAGAACCAGGCCAATATCATCAAAATTCAAGGCATTCCTTTCCCAAACACACTTTACATGGAAAAGTACCCTTAACTCTCTCTAGGCCTGAATACCAGGCTTGAGGGCCTCTTTACCTGCCAAGGATGCTGGGCAAGCTTACAGCCCAGATAAATCACAGGCAGCTGGGGAATGGGTGGCGGCTCTCGTTTCACCACTTGAAAGGCAACTTTCAAAAATTGGTTGGAATTCAGCCTTTAATTTTGCACCCACAGATTTGAACCCGTAATCAGATGCCAGGTCGGATCTGCAGATCTCATCTGCCGCAGCCCTAACGCCATCACTGCGCATATTGCCTGCCGAAATCCAAAAGAACAGTTAGATAATTAAACGTCTCAATGTCTTTAGTTTTTCCCACCACTAGTTATGAATAGAGAAATAAAAGTCATCAAGTCTTCTGCACACGCCCTGAGTAAGATGCTTCTTGTTCCCCTTATCTCCTGGTCATTCATTCAGTATCTGTTAAGTGCTCCTGGTGGCTTTCCTGTTTATCGCAGGCTGCTTTCCTAAGAGGAGCCCTCTGACCTGCTACTCCAAATGGAATTACTATTATTATTATACAGAAACCCAAACCCACACACTTCCAAAAAATGAAAATTAATTTAGAGGGGTTTCTTTAAAACATATTTATTTTCTTTCCATTTCCAAATCCAAACTTCAGGAAAAGTTCACATGCAGCAGTCACTGCTTGGGGCTGTGTCTGTGGACAGCCAGAACCTCAGCATTGCTTCCAGGGGAACGCTGCTCCATGCAGACCAGAAGAAAATTGTCATTTTTTGTTGGCATTCCTGCTGCAGCAGAATTTGACCAAGAGCATGAAGGGGCTTTATGGCGAAGCCTTATTGTTCGTGTTGTCACTGGTGCAAAAAAACCCAGTTAAATTAAAAAACTGCAGCCTCTGTTCTTTGCTTCAGGAGGCGGGAAATGGTCCTCTGGTCTGCTTCCTTACTTGAAATGTCGCTCCATGCATGAAAGAAAAAGTAAGGGAAAGAAATGAAAAAACAAACCAGCCATGTTTTTTCACTTCTTTCCTAAGTGTATGTAATCAGTGTGAAAGTGGAAGGTATGTTTTTGCTGGGACACGAATTGAAGTAATCACTGAAATTTGTGTTTACAGCTGGATAACGTCATAGTGAAACAACTTCATCCACAGAACGATGGACTTCACTCATAGGATGAAGTCAAATGTAGCAAAATGATTTGACTAACCTTGAAGTAGGTGATTCCCACAAGTATTGTATTATTTTATTAAGAAAAATTTAAGTTTCTGCACAGAAGCAACCAATACTTCATCAGGTTTTGGATGTCCTCTCACCTCTCCTGTGGGAGTATGATCTCAGTGATCTGACCGATTTCCAGCTGGAAGTGAATGTTTTCTGGGTGTGATCCCAACGTTCAAACACACTAACCGTGGCTGGTGGCTGGTGGCTGGAGACTTCTCCAGAAAAGCCAGACGATGCCAGGAAGACATCACTTACAATGAAGTCATTAGATGGGATTTTGCTCTGAGGCTGTGGTCTCGGCCACGTTTCTCAGTTCTTGGATCATGATTAATGCTGTGTCCAGGCTAAAAATTTAGATTTTTTTATAACTTGCTTTTTCTGTTTCCTGTCTCATTTGAACTGTGTCAGGCAAAGCCTTTTTACTCCCCTGGAAAAGCTCTGTAATTCTCTTATTGTGCATCCTTTTAGTAAGCTTCTGATTTTCCTCTCCACCTCGCCTTTCATTCTGGAGCTTGCAGGACATGTATAGTTGTCATAAGCACCTACTCCTTTCTATGTCTCCAGATTAATTGTCTTCTTTCCATCATTACCTTGCTTTGTGGCAATTTAGATTGTAAAATCTATGGGGCGGAAATTTTACTTACGTGTGCAAAACGCACTCACAGTGCTATGCAAACAATAATGCAGAAGGCTTATTGTGTATTTTCAAGGGCTATCAGTGTGTTTTCAGGAGAAGTTCTCTTTGCAGATGGACAGACAGCATGGAAGTCAAGTGGAATTGGTATCTCTGTAATAAACTCCCTGAGATTAATTACTTTACGCTCTTTTGTCATGGTCAAACTACATGGAGCACTACGATAACGTCAGATATCATGCAGGCAGTAGCTAGTGGGAGATGACTCACAAAAATGCCAGGATTTGGGCATTCATAACATTAAATGTAATGTTCATTAATTTGCTAGGAGTAACGAAGTGCTAGGGGTACCTGTCTCCTCAAAGAGCTGTCACAACAGGACCCTGATCTCTTGCAGCTCACTGACATTTCCATAGAGGGATGCTCACTCCAGCCTCTTGGCCCACTTCCCAGTAAGGATAACTGGATTTTATTTTTTTTTTTTTCTACTTGCATTTCCACTCCTTGTTAAAGGCCATACAGTATTTACTCCACATTTTCTGGCCTTAACTGTTGAGTGGTAGCCCTGAATGCTGTTACCTGTCCCAGTGGTGCAAGTGGTGGGGGGTTTGTGAGGCTGTGCAGGCTCCTTCAAGATTAAAGACCTTGTTTTAGGAATATCTGGTTTTATTATTTATTTAAAGGATGTTTTCATGACACTGCAATTTCTAACCCAGCATGGTGAGGCCATAAAATAATAGTAGGTCTGTTTAGAAGAATGTGTTTTATTTGGCACATTTTGGGAATAGCAGTACAAAGGAAGAAAATAAAGTTGCAATGTTTATGGCAGCTGGGCTCTCTGTCCGTTGGTAACCACTTACCACAAATAACTGTTTGCTGGTGCCCACACATGGTATTTTAAGATCTGAGCTCTTAAAAAGAAGCTCTTAAACATCAGGAATATTTAGTGTTGTACAGCCTTCTGGCCACCGCATAATGACTGCAGTGTTTTTTATGAAAATGAAACTCATCACATTCTGGGCTTTGCTTTAAGACTTCACATCAATCACTCAACCCCAAGCTGTGCCTCACACCTTTTCAGTTCCCACAGCCTTATTCTTTCCATTAACATTTGTCTTAATGTCTCTTGTCCGCCTTCCTCCTTGCTGACTACCCCTTGAGGAAATACGCTCTCTCCAAAGCTGTTTGCTGAACAATCCTCCTACCGTTCTGGAGGAGAGAGGGAAACCTGGTCAAGTCTATAAGGCAGACACAACTAGAGCACAGTTACTGGCTCTTTCTTACAATAAAAACAAAACCTGAGCATAAGTAGTAAAAAGATCAAGCAGCATGTAAGACATGCAAAGGGAAAAAATATTTTTGTCCATCCCCCCCCCCCCAAATTAACTGTGGGACTTCATGCCACAGGATATTTTGAGGGACAGAAATAGAAATTCATTAAAAAAAGAACTAAGAAATTGAATGAAGGCTGGATTCATGATTGGCTATGAAATGTAATGACTCAAGATGAAACAAGCTGCTGAGAAAGCCCCCTGAAAGCTGGTAGGAGCTGTGAGGTCCAAGCATCTGCTGCTGGTCCTGTGGGAAGTGGGATGGATCTGACTCAGAGTCACTTAGGTGCTTTTCAATCATGCCACCCAGAAGGAATAAAACAATTACAACACATGATTACAAAGTATTGCAAATTGTATAAATACAATTAATTCAAGGCAAGGGTTTGCCTTACTGATGAAATGACCCAGTTCTTTAACTTTCTAATCTCTCAGTTTCATTCTTTCTGCTTGGTAATGTCTTTCTCCTGCTCTGCCATGATGAGTTTTGTTTGCAAGCTCCTCAGCTATAACTGTGTCTTTCATTCTGTAAGGTCATCTCATGCAACTAAAAAAAGTACAGTAGCTTTATTAATTTGATTTTATTTTCTCCCATTCCTTGAGAAACCCATACACCATGGCTCTCCCTTGCTCCTTAGTCTCTTTCTCTCTAAACAGTGGACAATAAATGCTGCACAAAGTCTTTCCACCAAGGTGACAAGTTGGCTGGGCCTTTCCAGAGCACTTTTTCCTGGCTCAGTCCCTTGTCACAGCCCCTCCTGGTGAAATTGGGGTTCAACAAGCAATGAGGCCAGTGCTGAGTGTCTGAAAACTCTTCCCACCAGTCTATTTTGCTTTGAAAACCTCCCATCCACTGGTTGTTTTGAATTAGGCTTTTGGCCTGGGATCACTGAATTACATGACATGGCATAAGAATATACACTGTGGGCAGAATGCAAAGCTGTTCTGTGGCCATTAGTTGTCTACACAGTGTCTTAGCATCACTTCATATGCTGTGACTCGGACAGCACAGGCTGGAGTCAGCTGAATTTCTTGCACTAAGACTTCACTCTTTCCTATCAGGGATTATGATACCGTGAAGGAAATGAAAGGAAAGATAAGCCACTGCTTCAGAAACCTCATTTATCTTGTCCCTTCTCATCTGAGATGCTGGTACACAAAGAGATACTGATGAGCTTTGTTTCAGTGCCTTGTTGAGGATGCCGGGCGGTCAGGCGATGCTTAGTGCTGCTAGTCACCAGATGTCCCGATGCTGCCCAGCGCGAATGTGCCCATAGTAAACAACCAAGGACAATGGGGACTCTCAGGAAGAAGAATGGGCTTCTACCAGGGCTAGTAACTGTACCTGAAATAATAAAGGGGCAATTCAGCTCACTGTGATGGTGAACTGTGGCACAGTGCAGAAGGAATGAATGAGGGAAGATCAGCAAGGCTTGGCTAGTGCAAGCTGGCACATGATAACATTATTAGTTCTGTCGTTTGATGCTGGGTGAAGAATGCAAAAAGAAAGCGGTTTTAGTCAGCTAAGTTAGCATATGATATTGGTAAGGTCATTTTCTGGTATTTTCTGCTCTGTTCCCTTTTTCTGTCCCCCTGAGTCATTCCTCTTCTTTCAATCTGGTGATATTCCTGGTCATCAGGCAGCAGCATGACCACAAGATTCCTCACACAGCAAAGACCCAGTGAGGATCGATACGCTCAGAAATTCCTGGGGTGCCTTACCATCAGTTTGGGCAGGCTTTGAAGGGATCAAAACCTGAGTGTCTGGCTGGAGGCATTTGTAATGGAGGAAAGGTAATATCAGAAAAAAAATAAATGGTCTGATGAAATTTTGTGCCCTGAGAAATGATATAGCTCTGCTCAGGAGGGTGAGCACACATTGAGAAACCCAACATCAGGCATCTGGGCTTGCAGATGTTGGTTTGTACTCTCTGTGACATACTTTGTAAAACAGAAATCTTAATGTAAATAGTAGCAGATAAAGGATTTTTTAAATGGCTCATTGCCTTGAAGAAAAGGAGCTGGGCAAGCAAACAAGCAAACGCAGCTGAGAGAATGAAGGTCCCATAACTCACAGCACATTTGTTTACTTACTTTGGCATGAGATGCAGGTGTGAGTTCGTTCTTTGTTTCTTTCTGCAGGCTGGAAGAAATCCTGCCTGCTCTGTGCCATGCAGGTAAAATAACTCAAATACTGAAGAATATTCTTTAAAGCTCTGCTTTGCCATCTTTTTTTTTTTTCTTTCTTTAATGAAAAGACTCATGCCTTTTGGAAAAAGAAGTTGAAGGGCCAGCTAAAGTTAAATAAATAAAATCTGCAAACACTTTCACTCAAGACTCTAACAATGGTTTTCATTTATCCTCCTCACCTCTCTGAAATAAGCTAAACTTTGAGCATTCATGGATTACTCTCCCCAGTTTTGCTTCCTGGCATAGATCTTTGCACATTTTCACCTCTCAGGTGTTGCAAATCTCCATGGGCCCTCCG
Organism: Actenoides hombroni; assembly: GCA_024336885.1. Taxonomy (NCBI): domain Eukaryota; kingdom Metazoa; phylum Chordata; class Aves; order Coraciiformes; family Alcedinidae; genus Actenoides; species Actenoides hombroni. The sequence continues at coordinate 424,519 of WUAM01000254.1, read as the reverse complement.
AACTGTAGACTCTACACGTTCTCTTCTTGGTTATATTTGTACTTTAAACCTTCTAAGGATTTTTACATGCACACTTTTTGATCTTAGTCAGCTTAGACCCTTTCACTGAGAGTTTAATGGTATCTTCTCTGAGGGCACAAAGAGTTTGGGCATGGGCAAAGAGTAAGAGCTGTGGTGAGGATGGCTGAGCAGAGCCCAGGTAGGAGCTGCTGGGAAACTGGTTTTGGGGAGGACTGGACACATCCAGCCTCGGGAAAGGGAGTTTAGTTTTCAGAACTAAATCCAGCTGTGGGGAAGCTGTGTTACCTGAATCCATCTCTTGTGGGGTGGATAAAGGGGAGAAAAGGAGCACTGGGAGATAGTAACCTGTGTGGATTAAGCAGAGGTGTCTGATGTGTGGAGCTGCAGAGGCTGGAGGGCAGGAAGGGAGAGGAAGAGCTGGGAGAAAGAGGGAGAGCACACAGCTGCTCTCTGGATGGTCCATGTATTTGGCTAATGATGGTAATAAAATAGGATTAGCTGCTAGTCCTGGATTGATGGCCATGGCAATTGCCAGACACTCTGCTTCCCTTCTGTGAGTAAATGAAGGTGGTGGCACGTGGAAATTACTTTTTAAAGCTAATTAGCTGGGTGTTAAGTCTCATCAGACACTTAACGTTTCAAACAAGTACAACCTGGGTATAATTGCAGCCTCTGTAAATCTGTTTGCCCCATTAATACCTGTCACTACCAATTATTTAATTCCTCCTCAGCTGTTTGAATGCTTGTTTCAAACCAGGCTTTACGTGGATTTATTAATTTGTTTCTTGTACTGCCAGAAGATAGCAGGAGCTTTTCAAACCAGGATAGATGTTTCCTGCTTCATGAGCTCTGCAATGTGAAGGTAAGAGATGAAACAGGGGACTTGAGAAAGACAATGAGGATTGTCAGGTGTGCTGACACATCTTTGGTTTGATGCTAAAAAAAAATCTGTGGGAGATTTCTAGGGTGAGGGCAAGCCCAGGTTTGAAATGGTTGGTATTTGAAGGACCTAGTTCAGGTCTCACAAATGTGACTATGAGCTCCGACCAAAGCAAACAGAGCCTGAGTCATGCAGGAGACTTCTGCTCTTGTTTATACCAGCAGTGGGAGAACTGTAGCAGCAGGAAAACAAACTCCAGGAGAGAGGACAGACAAATGAGACAGCTCCAGGGAGCAGAGTGAGTAGAAGCTCAACAGGGGTGCTGGAGGGGAGAGGGGATCACCTGCCCTGGAGCATCAGGGAAGTGCAAGAGGGCTGAATTGCCCCTGCTACCCTGATAAGGAAAATAATAATCAGGAAAAATCTCTATTGGAGCTCACTCAAACATTTTTGCTGTATCTTAAATGGGAATGTTTGCTTTTACTGCTGTAGATTTTTTTTACCTTTTTTTTTTTTTTTTTTTTTTTGTC